>SMJT01000002.1:1054057-1654057 GCA_004349715.1 Crucihimalaya himalaica
AGAGAGAAGATGGTTATGCATCGATTATCGGGGTTTGAACCGGGTCACGGTGAAGAACAAGTATCCTCTTCCGCGGATTGACGAGTTATTGGATCAGTTGCGAGGGGCTACTTGGTTCTCCAAGATAGACTTGGCATCGGGATACCATCAGATTCCGATAGATGAGGCGGATATCCGGAAGACGGCTTTCAGGACTCGATATGGGCATTATGAGTTTGTAGTGATGCCGTTCGGATTGACAAATGCACCAGCAGCATTCATGAGGTTAATGAATAGCGTTGTTCCAGGAGTATCTGGACGAGTTCGTGATCATCTTTATAGATGACATTCTGGTGTACTCGAAGAGTCCTGAGGAGCATGAGGTTCATCTGAGAACAGTTTTGGAGAAGCTAAGGGAACAGAAATTGTATGCTAAGTTGAGCAAGTGCAGTTTCTGGCAGCGGGAGATCGGATTTCTGGGTCATATTGTATCCGAGGCTGGAGTTTCAGTTGATCCAGAGAAGATCCAGGCTATCCGAGAATGGCCGAGCCGAGGAATGCCACCGAGATCAGGAGTTTTCTTGGGTTGGCGGGTTATTATCGGAAGTTCGTTAAGGGTTTCGCGAGTATGGCTCAGCCGATGACGAAGCTGACGGGGAAGGATGTCCCTTTCGTGTGGTCTCCAGAGTGTGAGACAGGTTTCGCAAACCTAAAGGCAATGTTGACGTGTGCACACATGAAAATCGACCATGGCCCGATTTTTGCTCCAGAAATCGACCATGAAAATCGACCTTGGCCCGATTTTGCATCTTTCAGAGATTTTCACCCAAAACGCCGAACGACCACCCAGATCGGTTCCAAACCGACTTATGGCCACAAAATCGGTTAAAAACCGATTTCAAGACCGATTTTTCCAAAGAATCGGTTTCAGACCGCTCTTTCTTTCCTTAGATCAGTGGGTCCCCTCCCACATGATCCCGAGCGTACAGAACATCCACTTTTCTGGATCACGGGCGTTACAGTTAACCCCTACGGAACCTCGATTTTTTACGCAACATCTAGTAAACAAATAATTTTATCACCTTTAATCCATTTCAAAAATCACAATCACATCCTAGATCTATATTATTGTTCACTAAACTTGTTTTGATGGTCATGAAACATGTTTCTTAATTTTTTAACAAGTAATATAACTAAACTCCATATACATCCTAAATGAATGGACTAATCCCTATGAGATCTCGTAAATCAGAGTTATGTAGGGACCAAATTATCTTCTATTGTATTTTCATACCCTAGGTGGCTACAACTATACATTAAAACAAGAATTGAAAATTTTCAAAATTATCCTAGAATCTGTGGGCGTTACGAAAATCTCGATTTTCCTTGTTAAATCTAGTAAACTATTAATTTAATATCTTTAATCCATTTTAAAATAGAAAATTGTATCCAAGATCTATATTAATGTTATTTAAGCTAGTTTTGATGGTCATCAGGTATGTTTCTTCGTTTGTTAACAAGTAATCTAATAAAATTCTAAATACACCTTAAATCGGCGGGCTAACCCCTCTGAGATCTCCAATATTTTAATAATCAGGATTAATTAGGGACCAAATTATATTCCATCATGTTCCTATACCCAAGGTTGATACAACTATACAATAAAACAAGAACATGAAATTTTTCAAAGTTATCCCAAAATATGTAGGCTAACACCTTCGAAAACCTTTGATGGTCATGAGGCACGTTTCTTAATTTTTTAACAAGTAATCTAATAAAACATCATATACGCCTTAAATCGGTGGACTAACACACCTATGACATCTAGATTTTATTAATAATCAAAATTATTTAGAGACCAAATTATATTCCATCACGTTCTCGTACCAATGGTGGATAAACCTATTCATTAAGAAAGAACGTGAAATGTTTTCAAAATTATCGCAAAATATGTGGGTTAAAAGTCGATTTTCCTCGCTAAATCTAGTAAATAAATAATTATATCACCTTTAATCCATTTTAAAAATTACAAACCATATTAATGTTCACTAAATTAGTTTTGATGGTCATGAAACATGTTACATAATTTTTGAACAAGTAATATAATAAAATTTCAGATACGTCCTAAATGAGTGGTCTAATACCTATAAGATCTCGTTTTATTGTAAATCGGGGTTATGTAGAGACCAAACTATCTTCTACCGTATTTCCATACCCTAGATAGCTACGAATATACATTAAAAGAAGAACGTAAAATGTTTCAAAGTTATCCTAAAATCGGTGGGTTAAACCCTACAAAAATTTCGATTTTCTTGGTAAATCTAGTAAACTATTAATTTTATACCTTTAATCTATTTTCGAATAAAAAAATCACATCCAAGATCTATACTAATGTTACCTAAGCTAGTTTTCATAGTCACGAGGTACGTTTCTTCATTTGTTAACAAGTAATCTAATAAAACTCCAAATACACCTTAAATCGGCGGACTATCCCCTATGAGATCTCGAATATTTTAATAATCGGGGTTAATTAGGGACCAAATTATATTCTATCATGTTCCTATACTCAAGGTAGATACGGCTATACATTATAACAAGAACATGAATTTTTTCAAAGTTTCCAAAAATATGTAGGCTAACCCCTTTGAAAGCCTTGATTTTTCTCCGTAAATTTACTAAACAATTATTTTTATCACCTTTTATAAAATTTAAAAATAGCAAACCACATCCTACATCTATAATAATGTTCACTATACTAATTTTGATGGCCATGAAACACGTTTCTTAATTATTAACAAGTAATCTAATAAAGCTTCATATACGCCCTAAATCGGTGGACCAACACACCTATTATATCTTGATTTTATTGATAATCAGGATTATTTAGACACCAAATTTTCTTCCATCACGTTCTCGTACCAATGGTGGATACAACTATTCATTAAAAAAGAACATGAAATATTTTCAAAATTATCCCAAAATATGTGAGTGAACCCCTACGAAACCTCGATTTTCCTTACTACATCTAGTAAACAAATAATTTTATCACCTTTAATCCATTTTAAAAATCACAAATCACATCCTAGATCTATATTAATGTTCACTAAACTTGTTTTGATGGTCATGAAACATGTTTATTATTTTTTTAGCAAGTAATTTAATTAAACTCAAGATACATCCTAAATGAGTGGACTAATCCCTATGAGATCTCGATTTATTGTAAATCGGGGTTATGTAGGGACCAAATTATCTTCTACTGTATTTTCATACCCTAGGTGGCTACGACTATACATTAAAACAAGAACATAAAAATTTTCAAAGTTATCCTAAAATCAGTGGGTTAACCCCTACGAAAATTTCGATTTTCTTGGTAAATCTAGTAAACTATTAATTTTATACCATTAATCCATTTTAGAATAAACAAATCACATCCAAGATCTATACTAATGTTACCTAAGCTAGTTTTCATAGTCATGAGGTACGTTTCTTTATTTGTTAAAAAGTAATCTAATAAAACTTCAAATACACCATAGTCATGAGATCTCGAATATTTTAATAATCGGGGTTAATTTGGGACCAAATTATATTCTATCATAATCCTATACTCAAGGTGGATATGGCTATACATTATAACAAGAACATGAAAGCGTCGATTTTCTTCAGTAAATTTACTAAACAATTATTTTTATCACTTTTTATCCATTTTAAAAATAGCAAACCACATCCTACATATATAATAATGTTCAGTATACTAATTTTGATGGTCATGAGACACGTTTCTTAATTTTTAACAAGTAATCTAATAAAACTCCATATACGCCCTAAATCGGTGCACCAACACACCTATGATATCTTGATTTATTGATAATCAGGATTATTTAGAGACCAAATTTTCTTCCATCACATTCTTGTACCAATGGTGGATACAAAAATTTATTAAAAAAGGACATGAAATATTTTTAAAATTACCCCTACAGAACCTCGATTTTTCTTGCAACATCTAGTAAACAAATAATTTTATCACCTTTAATCCATTTTAAAAATCACAAATCACATCCTAGATCAATATTAATGTTCACTAAACTTGTTTTGATGGTCATGAAACATGTTTCTTAATTTTTTAAAAAGTAGTATAATTAAACTCCAGATACATCCAAAATGAATGGACTAATCCCTATGATATCTCGTAAATCGGGGTTATGTAGGTACCAAATTATCTTCTATTGTATTTTTATACCCTAGGCGGCTACAACTATACATTAAAACAAGAATTGAAAATTCTCAAAATTATCTTAGAATCTGTGGGCTTACCCCTACGAAATTCTCGATTTTCTTTGTTAAATCTAGTAAACTATTAATTTAATACCTTTAATCCATTTTAGAATAGAAATTTGTATCCAAGATCTATATTAACGTTATCTAAGCTAGTTTTGATGGTCATCAGGTATGTTTCTTCATTTGTTAACAAGTAATCTAATAAAATTCCAGATGCATCTTAAATCGGCGGGCTAGCCCCTCTGAGATCTCCAATATTTTAATAATCAGGGTTAATTAGGGACCAAATTATATTACATCATGTTCCTATACCCAAGGTTGATACAACTATACATTAAAACAAGAACATGGAATTTTTCAAAGTTATCTCAAAATATGTAGGCTAACCCCTTCGAAAACCTTGATTTTCCTCAATAAATTTATTAAACAATTATTTTCGTCATCTTTTATCCAATTTAAAAATTGCAAACCACATCCTACATCTATAATAATGTTCAATGAACTAGTTTTTTGATGGTCATGAGGCACGTTTCTTAATTTTTTAACAAGTAATCTAATAAAACATCATATACGCCTTAAATCGGTGGACTAACACACCTATGACATCTCGAATTTATTGATAATCGAGATTCTTTAGAGACCAAATTATCTGCCATCATGTTCTCGTACCAATGGTGGATAAACCTATTCATTAAGAAAGAACGTAAAATATTTTCAAAATTATCGCAAAATCTGTGGGTTATATCAAATAATTATAGGTGTGTACCTAGAGAAAACTCGATTATCCTCGCTAAATCTAGTAAACAAATAATTATATCACCTTTAATCCATTTTAAAAATTACAAACAATATAAATGTTCACTAAATTAGTTTTGATGGTCATGAAATATGTTACTTAATTTCTTAACAAGTAATATAATAAAACTCCAGATACGTCCTAAATGAGTAGTCTAATCCCTATAAGATCTCGATTTATTGTAAATCGGGGTTATGTAGGGACCAAATTATCTTCTACCGTATTTTCATACACTACGTGGCTACGACTATACATTAAAACAAGAACGTAAAATATTTCAAAGTTATCCTAGAATCGGTGGGTTAATCCCTACGAAAATTTCGATTTTCTAGGTAAATCTGGTAAACTATTAATTTATACCTTTAATCAATTTTAGAATTAAAAAAACTTATGTTACCTAAGCTAGTTTTCATAGTCATGAGGTACGTTTCTTCATTTGTTAACAAGTAATATAATAAAACTTTAAATACACCTTAAATCGGCGGGCTAGCCCCTATGAGATCTCGAATATTTTAATAATCGGGGTTAATTAGGGACCAAATTATATTTTATCATGTTCCTATACTCAAGGTGAATATGGCTATACATTAAAACAAGAACATGAAAATTTTCAAAGTTTCCTAAAATCTAAAATATGTAGGCTAACCTCTTTGATAGCCTCGATTTTCGTTAATAGATTTACTAAACAATTATTTTTATCACTTTTTCTCCATTTTAGAAATAGCAAACCACATCCTACATCTATAATAATGTTCACTATACTAATTTTGATAGTCATGAGACATGTTTCTTAATTTTTAACAAGTAATCTAATGAAACTCCATATACGCCCTAAATCGGTGAACCAACACACCTATGATATCTCGATTTTATTGATAATCAGGATTATTTAGAGACCAAATTTTCTTCCATCACGTTCTCTTACCAATGGTGGATACAACTATTCATTAAAAAAGAACATTAAATATTTTTAAAATTATCCCAAAATATGTGAGTCGGAACCTCGATTTTTCTCGCAACATCTAGTAAACAAATAATTTTATCACCTTTAATCCATTTTAAAAATCACAAATCACATCCTAAATCTATATTAATGTTCACTTAACTTGTTTTTATGGTCATGAAACATGTTTCTTAATTTTTTAACAAGTAATATAATTAAACTCCAGATACATCCTAAATGAATGGACTAATCCCTATGATATCTCGTAAATCGGGGTTATGTAGGTACCAAATTATCTTCTATTGTATTTTTATACCCTAGGCGGCTACAACTATACATCAAAACAAAATTTGAAAATTTTCAAAATTATCCTAGAATCTGTGGGCTAACCCCTACGAAAATCTCGATTTTCCTTGTTAAATCTAGTAAACTATTAATTTAATACCTTTAATCCATTTTAGAATAGAAAATTGTATCCAAGATCTATATTATTGTTATTTAAGCTAGTTTTAATGGTCATCTAATAATCTAATAAAAAATTGTATGTTTCTTCATTTGTTAACAAGTAATCTAATAAAATTCCAAATACACCTTAAATCGGTGGGCTAGCCCTTCTGAGATCTCTAATATTTTAATAATCATGGTTAATTAGGGACCAAATTATATTCCATCATGTTCCTATACCCAAGGTTGATACAACTATACATTAAAACAAGACCATGGAATTTTTCAAAGTTATATCAAAATATGTAGGCTAACCCCTTCGAAAACCTTGATTTTCCTCAATAAATTATTAAACAATTATTTTTGTCATCTTTCATCCATTTTAAAAATTACAAACCACATTCTACATCTATAATAATGTTCAATGAACTAGTTTTTTTATGGTCATGAGGCACGTTTCTTAATTGTTTAACAAGTTATCTAATAAAACATCATATACGCCTTAAATCGGTGGACTAACACACCTATGACATCTCAATTTTATTGATAATCGAGATTATTTTGAGACCAAACTATCTTCCATCACGTTCTCGTACCAATGGTGGATAAACCTATTCATTAAGAAAAAACGTGAAATGTTTTCAAAATTATCGCAAAATCTGTGGGTTTAACCTCCAGAGAAAACTCGATTTTCCTCGCTAAATCTAGTAAACAAATAATTATATCACCTTTAATCCATTTTAAAAATTACAAACCATATTAATGTTCAATAAATTAGTTTTGATGGTCATGAAACATGTTACTTAAGTTTTTAACAAGTAATGTAATAAAACCCCAGATACGTCCTAAACAAGTGGTCTAATCTCTATGAGATCTTGATTTATTATAAATCGGTGTAATGTAGGGACCAAATTATCTTCTACCGTATTTCTATACCCTAGGTGGCTACGACTATATATAAAAACAAGAACGTAAAATGTTTCAAAGTTATTCTAGAATCGGTGGGTTAACCCCCTACGAAAATTTTGATTTTCTTGGTAAATCTAGTAAACATTAATTTTATACTTTTAATCCATTTTAGAATTAACAAATCACATCCAAGATCTATACTAATGTTACCTAAGCTAGTTTTCATAGTAATGAGGTACGTTTCTTCATTTTTTAACAAGTAATCTAATAAAACTTCAAATACACCTTAAATCGGCGGGCTAGCCCCTATGAGATCTCGAATATTTTAATAATCGGGATTAATTAGGGACAAAATTATATTCTAACATGATCCTATACTCAAGATGGATACGGATATACATTAAAACAAGAACATGAAATTTTTCAAAGTTTCCTAAAATATGTAGGCAAAAACATTCAAAAGCCTCGATTTTACTAAGTAAATTTACAAAACAATTATTTTTATCACCTTTTATCTATTTTAAAAATAGCAAACCACATCCTACATCTATAATAATGTTCACTATACTAATATTTATAGTCATGAGACACGTTTCTTAATTTTTAACAAGTAATCTAATAAAAATTCATATACGCCCTAAATTGGTGGACCAACACACCTATGATATCTTAATTTTATTGTTTATCAGGATTATTTAGAGACCAAATTTTCTTCCATCACGTTCTCGTACCAATGGTGGATACAACTTTTCATTAAAAAAGAACATGAAATATTTTCAAAATTATCCCAAAATATGTGAGTTAACCCCTACGGAACCTCGATTTTTCTCGCTACATCTTGTAAACAAATAGTTTTATCACCTTTAATCCATTTTAAAAATCACAAATCACATCCTAGATCTATATCAATGTTCGCTAAACTTGTTTTGATGGTCATGAAACATGTTTCTTAATTTTTTAACAAGTAATATAATTAAACTCCAGATACATCCTAAATGAGTGGAATAATCTCTATTAAATCTCGATTTATTGTAAATCGGGGTTATGTAGGGACCAAATTATCTTCTACCGTATTTTCATACCCTAGGTGGCTACGACTATACATTAAAACAAGAACGTAAAATTTTTCAAAGTTATCCTAGAATCGGTGGGTTAACCCCTACGAAAATTTTGATTTTCTTGGTAAATCTAGTATACTATTAATTTTATACCTTTGATCCATTTTAGAATAAACAAATCACATCCAAGATCTATACTAATGTTGCCTAAGCTAGTTTTCATAGTCATGAGGTACGTTTCTTTATTTGTTAACAAGTAATCTAATAAAATTCCAAATACACCTTAAATCGGCGTACTAGCTCCTCTGAGATCTCCAATATTTTAAAAATCAGGATTAATTAGCGACCAAATTATATTCCATCATGTTCCTATACCCAAGGTTGATACAACTATACATTAAAACAAGAACATGGAATTTTTCAAAGTTATCCCAAAATATGTAGGCTAACCCATTCGAAAACCTTGATTTTCCTCAATAAATTTATTAAACAATTATTTTTGTCATTTTTCATCCATTTTAAAAATTGCAAACCACATTCTACATCTATAATAATGTTCAATGAACTAGTTTTTTGATGGTCATGAGGCACGTTTCTTAATTGTGTGCAACCCAATAATTTCTTCCAAAAGGGAGTCTAGGAACTTCGAGAACGACGTTATCAATCTCACATAAACTAAACTCTATGGAGAGCATTTCAAGACGAGTTGCACACAATTTAATGCCATCAATTTGGTTGCATGACATGAACAAGACCCTCAAATTTTTGTGATCAATATTCAGATGACCACTTGGGTTGTTGAAAAAGATTCGTAGGATAAGAACCTCGAGGGAGGGGCAAGACGAGATAACTTTGTTGAAATCAACAACCTCACCGAAGATGTGATGGAGTTCAAGGTTCTTGAGATTCCTACAATTGTTAAAGGCATTAGCATCCTGTAATATGTATTGAAATAGCGAGAGTGTTCTTAGGTTTGGATGGTAGAATGTATTTGGGGACAGCTTGAGCACATTGGCTTCAATTGTTGGTTCGAGGCGACCATTAAAATTTCCAAGGATAAGATTTCTTGTGTTTTTCATATTTGTCAGCGATTGGATCCAAGAACTAAGCATCCCGTCTTCCAATTGGTATGAGTAATGGAGTATTATGCCAGTCTCTAAATTGCCATTGTGATTGTTTATAATCTGAAAATGAAATATTAATGATTAAGAACGAAAAAAAGGATTAACAATTATAAAAAGTCTATTAGCATATGCAATAGATGTTTCAATGTTTCTCTTTGTATCTTATATACTCACACTTGAATCTATTGATCACAAATTTGTTTTAAATATCTTTGACCAACAATAATAATAAAAAAGTTTTTAAATGTCACAATATTTCGCGCGAAATACCGTTATTATTTTTTAAAAATGAGTACTTTTAAATAGGTGTAAATTGTTTTTCTAAAAATGCATTTATTTAGGCGCGAAAATTATTTTAACTACCATCCAGAAACATTAAAAATGTGTTTTTGGATTATATATTCGTCGTATGTTACATGATATATTTTATCTAAAAAAATTTTAGTAGATTATCCGTTATACATAAAAATGTCTATGATTTGACATTCATATGTAAAAAAATTCTTCTAATTAGTTTCAAATGGTTGTAGATATTCGATTTTCATTTTTTAAACCAACTTTTTTTTTTATCAAAAAGTGATTGAAAACTGTAATATATAATATTGGGAGAAAGAATAAAAAGAACCTCGGTCATCAGTGTAGCAGCACGATCTAATAACTGTGGCAGAACAATCCCATTGATGGTGATGATCTTTCGCATGTCTAAGCAAAGAGTTGATATCTTTTTCCATATATTCGTCCATCGTTTGGACAAAACGCATGTCTTTATCGCTTCTTCTGTGGTCAATTCTGATAAGATCTTGAGCAAGATATCGTTAGGAAGTTGACTTATTCGATCAATTTTATCGATTGCATTGCTACCTTCTTTTTCGTTTGATGATATAGAGGATGTGTTTTCATTGTTTTGTAAGATAGACATGAATGAAGAAGAGAGAATGTTCTTAACTCAGAAACTAAGAAAATGGAATTATAGTTTATATGATGTTATTGTTGCAAAGAGGCACAACGTAAAATGTATATATATATGCAATTCAAGTTAATTACCTTCCTTTTTTTTTTCAATTGGAGTTTGTCTACGACATTGGCAATTTGAGAAATGAAATTAATATTTAATGGACATTCCTTTTTGACCTATATATATATATATATATATATATATATATATATATACATATATATATATAACATTATAATTTAGAAATAAATATAATACACTTTTTTTGATAAGGTAAATAGAATACATGAAATGAAAAGAATATGTTTCAAATTTGATTTTAGTATAAAATTTGTGTAGTTGTTTTATTATTGAAACTAAAGACCATAAACTCAATTTTATAGAAATTTTTTTAACAACTACATACCACAAATGAGATTGTACGCTTTGTTAGTTTATTTCACAGACTAATTTTTCTATATGTGATGTGCATAGGTTTCAATATATTCACGATATTATATAAACAATATACTGATCGTTTATTCGAAGTAAGAAATTGATATGCAAAAGAATAATAAAACTATATAAGATCACTACTAAGTTTTTTTTTTCTGTTTTTTTTTTAAATCGTCTTATCATATAAAAACAAGTTTGTTCGCAGTGAGAAACTGAAACATCAACATTTGTGAGTTTGCCTCCTAACCTAGGTCCAATTTTCACCACACCATACGCGGGTTATATAGATTATCACATTCTTTTGTGAAATTGCTCCTCTCACAAGTCCCAACAAAATCGCTTCATCACTTAAGTTGAGTCCAACCTTTGTTACTGTTTTCAGACAAATCCAATGGTCCCAGTCTCAGCGGCTGCTCTCATCTCCTTCAACAGGTCCACAATATCTGACTGAACATTACTTGGCTAAGCATAACTCTTCATGTGCCTTTATGATCGTTAAAGTTCATCACAAACAAAGAAAGACTAAAAATATGATCAGTAATGTGCTTTAGTTTGCAAAAGAATTTCTATTAAAAGATCAGTATTTATATATATAGACTCAAATTTAAAATAAAATAAAGGTATTACGTTTGGTCTGACTCAAAATTTAATTAATTCAAAGTTATATTTTATATCGATTGTATTATATTATTATACAAATTAGATGCATGCATTCGGTAAGACATCGATACATCGGGTAATTATAATTCATCTTATTATATTTATTAAAAAATATCGGTAGCTATCCTAATGAACTGATACAAGTAATGATAAATATCTTGTACCATTAGTTGAATGAGGTATATTAAACAATGATCTATACTCCTCTTAAACAATGGTTATGTAGAAATCAAGTCTCCACACTGGCTCGAAAATTCTGTAACATTGTGTTCTTTGTACGAGCCATTCTCTTGCACAAAATTATAAACAAAAACGATTACACCAACTGAATAGAAGAAACAAATTCTTCACAAAATTTCCAAATTTCAATCGAATTCTACACAAAATCGAAAAATAAAAAATCGATTTCAACATAGCTATAAAGTGAACGATTCAAATACGAGGTAAAAATGTATTTAACTGCAGGTTTAGTTGTCACAAGTTGTACCAAGTTGTAAGACAATTCAATTACTTAGAAATATACAAACCTATAATCTTAATATTTCAAGAATAACACGATTTTTGCGGATTCAGGATATCGCGGGTTTGGGTGACCCGATTATGTGGTTGGGTTGGTAAATAACACAATTTTTAAGCGTTATGAGGTCTTTTATCTCTTTCGAGTTAAAAAGGAAAAAATCAAAACTAAATTAATTTATAAGGAAAGCTTTTGAGCGTTTTTTTTATAAAAGTTAAGAGTATCCAGAATTTGATCCCTTGCCATATCAGCTAGTCAAAGATTCTAATTACCTTGTACTCTATTCTTATCATCTCATATTCTCATTGCCCAAAAGTTCATCTATAAATACTCCATTACACAAGACATTCCAATTCATATCTAAAGAAAACCAAAATATTCATATTAATCTATTCAGTCATGGAAACCGGTTTCAACATCTTAAAGCTATCGCTTTGCCTCGTCGGCCTAGTCGTGGTTGGATCATGTGCTCAGGCTAATGGGATGCGTCCTGAAACGTGTGACCACTACGAGTGCCCTACCTATAAAGTGGTAGAGGCCGGATCCGGCTATGAGATCCGCATGTATAACGCGGCGGTATGGATGGCCACTAATCCTATCCCCGCTTCATCCATCACTACAGCCGGCTTAACCGGTTTCATGCGGTAACTTACATTTTTCAATCTATTCTAATATTTGTTATACAGTGGTGTCTAATATAATCTGACTAAGGAGTGGGTATTGGAGAAAAGAATTTAAATGAATATATTTTATTTTTCCGGTTTCTATATATCATAAACCGAATGTGAGTAATTTTTGCTAACTAGTGAAACCGAAGCTGATTTTGTTTTGGGGTTGCAGATTATTTAGTTACATACAAGGAAATAACAAGGACAAGGTGAAGATGAACATGACAGCTCCGGTGATCACAGGTGAAACGCCAGGAAATTCACACTACACAATGTTATTCTACCTTCCAAAAAAGAACCAACAGAACCCACCTCAGGCCGATGGCCTCCACGTGATGCCATGGAAACCAACCCATGTAGCCGTGAGGCAGTTCGGTGGCTACGTGTCGGACGCTGCAGCCAAGAAAGAAGCTGCGGCTCTGATGGAAAGCCTCAAGGGCACTAAATGGATTGTACCTATTGAGAAGGGCAAAGCAAAGTCGCCGGCGTATTGGGTCGCCGGTTATGATCCGCCGTTCCAGATCACGGGTAGGGTTAATGAGATCTTTGTTCCGTTTACCATGTAAATCATGTTACGCTCTAAGAGGTGCATGGTTTAGAACCGAGACTGTAACAAGCATCTGGTTTAACCAGTTTAATAAAAGAAATTCCTTTTCTGCCAACTGTTTAATAAATATTTCTAGAGCATCTATAATACTATAAAATAAAATAGAGTTAGATTTTTTTATAATATATTATTATATTTTTCACTCTAAAAATAATATTTTAAATATATTTTTATTTTCTATTTTGTTACTAATTACTAATAATACACTATATTGATAAACCTTAAAAATTAACTCAATAATTTTTTTTCATTTCAAAACTTCTAATTATGATAATATTTTAAATTCACCGTAGTAACATCAGCTGCTATCAACACTTCAGAAGAAGTAGATAACCTACTTTTCGAGCTATTAAAAAAGACAAATGCACAAAGACAACATCATTTAGAAATTCAAAGTAAAAACTATGCTTGGAAAATATTAAAAGAAGAAAACAACTTTTTCTAATATTTGAACTCAATACAAAATCAAAATATTCGTGCATATATATGTGTAAAAGCGAACAAACAAAAATTTATCGAAAAATGGTCAAACAACAACAATATGAACAAGATCCGCCTCAACATACTTTTTTGAAAGTATTCAATAATTTGGGTGGATACGAAACTGATTTACCGGATTTTTAACTCATTAAATCAGTAATTGTTGTTGTTTTTAATTTATCTTATGTATTTTACTTACAGATTTTTATGTTTTTTAAAAAAAAAAATATTATTTGTTTATGATTTTATGTCAATTATATTTTCTATTTAAAAGATATTATAAGATTCTAAAATTTTATTTGTCTAATAAATAATTATATCTCTTAAAATAAAATAACTTAAAATTATAAGGACTACTTTGCAAATAAAAAAGACCAATCTAAAATAGAGTAGAAATATAGGATTACTCTATATTTAGAGAAAAAGTAAGTTTACACTATTTTATATTGAAAATAGAGTGGAGTTGAAGCAGATTTTACTCTTAAATAGAGTTTGGTGTGTGATTTAGAGTGTGGTTGCGCTACCAAAAATATTAGTGAAGGTGGGAAAAAAATAAGTGCCTAAAAATTAAATGGAAACTGAAATGATTTTTTTCTCAAACTAAATTGTAAATGGATTTATTTTATTTTCGGTTTTAGAACACTTATGAAAAAAATTAAAAAAGCACTGATGAAGAATTTCAGAAAATTTGAATTAAAGGGGTAACTTTTGGTGTTTTAATGCAATTTTTTAGAAAAATAAAAACCTATAATCTTAATATTTCAAGAATTTGACCTGTTTTCTTGTGGATCAAAGATATCCCGGATGATATGGTTGGGTTGGTAAATAACACAATATTTCAAAGGTTATGAGGTCTTTTATTACTTTTCGAATTAAAAAAAAAACTACTGTAACTTAATTTCTATATAAAAAGAAAAGCATTTGAGCACTCTTTTTTTATAAAAGGGGGAGTATCCCAGATTTGGATCCCATGCCATATCTGAATCCAAAGAGGTCAAACGTGTACTAACTTTAGCTGTCAAAGATAATATTAACTTGTACTCTAATCTTATCATCTCATTGCACAAAACTTCATATTTAAATACTCCCTTAGACAAGACATTCCAATTCGTATCTAAACTAAACCAGAAGAGTCATATAAATCTATTCAATCATGGAAACCGGTTTCAACATCTTAAAGCTATTGCTTTGCCTCAGCCTAGTCGTGGTTGTATCATGTGTTGAGGTTCCCGATCCATTGCTCCCATCGACGCGTCCCGGAGCGTGTGACCACTACGAGTGCCCTACCTATAAAGTGGTAGAGGCCGGATCCCGCTATGAGATCCGCATGTATAACGCGGCGGTATGGATGGCCACTAATCCTATCCCCGCTCCATCCATCACTAAAGCCGGCATAACCGGTTTCATGCGGTAACTTACATTTTTCAGTCTATTCTAATCTTTGTTATATAGTGGTAACTAATATAATCTGACTAAGGAGTGGGTATTGGACAAAAGAATTTAAATGAATATATTTTATTTTTCCGGTTTCTATATATCATAAACCGAATGTGAGTAATTTTTGTTAACTAGTGAAACCGAAGCTGATTTTGTTTTGGGGTTGCAGATTATTTAGTTACATACAAGGAAATAACAAGGACAAGGTGAAGATGAACATGACAGCTCCGGTGATCACAGGTGAAACGCCAGGAAAATCACTCTACACAATGTTATTCTACCTTCCAAAAAAGAACCAACAGAACCCACCTCAGGCCGATGGCCTCCACGTGATGCCATGGAAACCAACCCATGTAGCCGTGAGGCAGTTCGGTGGCTACGTTTCGGACGCTGCAGCCAAGAAAGAAGCTGCGGCTCTGATGGAAAGCCTCAAGGGCACTAAATGGATTGTACCTATTGAGAAGAGCAAAGCAAAGTCGCCGGCGTATTGGGTCGCCGGTTATGATCCGCCGTTCCAGACCACGGGTAGGGTTAATGAGATCTTTGTTCCGTTTACCATGTAAATCATGTTATGCCCTAAGAGGTGGTTTAGAACCGAGACTGTAACAAGCATCTGGTTTAACCAGTTTAATAAAAAAATTCTTTTTTGTCAACTGTTTAATAAATATTTCTAGTTATTGATATTGTCATTTATCCGGATAAGAGCATCTCAAATGTATTGTTCTATTTTTTACTATAAAATAGAGTTAGATTTCTCTACAATATATTATCATATTTTTCTCTTTAAAAATAATATTTTAAATATATTTTTATTTTCTATTTTGTTATTAATTACTAATGATACACTATATTTCTAAAACTTAAAAATTAACTCAATAGTTTTTTTCATTTCAAAACTTCTAATTATAATAATATTTCAAATTAATCGTCGTAACATCAGCGGTTATCAACACTTTAGAAGAAAAAGATAACCTACTTTTCGAGCAATTAAAAAAGAAATATGCACAAAGACAACATCATTTGGAGATTCAAAGTAAGAACTATGCCTTGAAAATATTTAAAGAAGAAAACAATTTTCCAATACTTGAACTCGATACAAAATCAAAATATTCGTGCATATGTGTAAATGTGAACAAACAAAAATTTATCGAAAATGGTCAAACAACAACAATATGAACAAGATCCGCCTCAACGTACTTTTTTTTAAAGTATTTTAATAATTTGGGTGGATATGAAACCGATTTACCGAATTTTTAACTCATTAAATCAATAATTGTTGTTGTTTTAAATGTATCTTATGTATTTCACTTTCAGCTTTTTATGTTTTTTTTTAAAAAAAATATTATTTATTTATGATTTTATGTCAATTATATTTTCTATTTAAAAACTATTATAAGATTCTAAAATTTTATTTGTCTAAGAAATTATTATATCTCTTAAAATAAAATAACTTAACATTATAAGGATTACTTTGAAAATAAAAAATGTCAACTCTACAATAGAGTAGAAAGATAGGATTATTCTATATTTAAAGAAAAAGTAAGTTTACACTATCTTATATTGAAAATGGAGTGGAGTTGAAGCAGATTTTACTCTAAAATAGAGTTTGGTGTGTGATTTAGAGTGTGGTTGCGCTACCAAAAATATTAGTGAAGGTGGGAAAAAATAAGTGCCTAAAAATTAAATGGAAACTGAAATGAATTTTTTCTCAAACTAAATTGTAAATGGATTTATTTTATTTTCGGTTTTAGAACACTTATGAAAAAAAATTAAAAAAGCACTGATTAAGAATTTCAGAAATTTTGAATTAAAGGGGTAACTTTTGGTGTTTTAATGCAATTTTTTAGAAAAATAAAAACCTATAATCTTAATATTTCAAGAATTTCAACATCTTAAAGCTATTGCTTTGCCTCAGCCTAGTCGTGGTTGTATCATGTGTTCAGGTTCCCGATCCATTGCTCCCATCGACGCGTCCCGGAGCGTGTGACCACTACGAATGTCCTACCTATAAATTGCTAGAGGTTGGATACGGTTATGAGATCCGTATGTATAACGCGGCGGTATGGATGGCCACTAATCCTATCCCCGCTCCATCCATGGCCGAATCCGCCAAATCCGGTTTCCAACGGTAACTTAACATTTTTTAATATGTGCTAATCTTTTGTTATATTGGGGTATCTAATCTAACCTGACTAAGTTACTTCACAAACCCAAAAATGAATATACCGGTTGAGATTTTATTTTCTCGGTTTCTATATATCATAAACCGAATTTTTATGTTAAGTAGTGAAACCGAAGCTGAATTTGTAATGGGGTTGCAGATTATTTGGTTACATACAAGGAGATAACAATGGCAAGGTGAAGATAAACATGACAGCTCCGGTGCTCACAAAAGCAACGCCTACACAAATGCAATCAGCCTACACAGTGTTATTCTACCTTCCAAAAAAGAACCAACAGAAACCACCTCAGGCCGATGGCCTCTTCGTGCAGCCATGGAAACCAACCCATGTAGCCGTGAGGCAGTTCGGTGGCTACGTGTCGGACGATGCAGCCAAGAAAGCAGCTGCGGCTCTGATGGAAAGCCTCAAGGGCACTCAATGGATTTGGCCTATCGAGAAGAGCGAAGGAAAGTCACCGGCGTATTGGGTCGCCGTTTATGATCCTCCGTTCCAGACCACGGCTAGGGTTAACGAGATCCTGGTTCCGTTTATCATGTTGTAAATCATGTTACGCTCTCATAATTATAGAAGAGGTGGTTTAGAACCGAGACTGTAACAAGCATCTGGTTTAACCGGTTTAATAAATATTTCTGGTTTAACCGGTTCAATAAATATTTCTGGTTATTGATATTGTCATTTTTCATTTTCTGGCTAACGAGAATATTAGTGAAGGTTGGGGAAAAAATTGCCAAAAAGTTAAATGGAAACTGAAATTTTACTCAGTTTAACATACCTGAAGTTAAAAAAAACTGTTCACGTTTTTTTTTTAATATCTCGAATTATTCAATTGCAAAAATCTAAATTAATATAAATATAAACAAATTATTTTTTATAACAAATAAAAAATTGTTGTTTTGGACATACATTTATTTCTATTATTCTATATACTTGTGACAGTTGGATGATTACTAAAACTTGAAAATTTCAGATTTTTTTCGTGTCAAATTATATGTTTTGACTTTTTGTAGGATCTAAGACCTTTTAAGGACGTATATATAAATAATCAATTCTAAAAATATCTGATGTTAACATGAGAATGAGAGTAAAGAGTAAGATTTACTGATTTATAAAGAGACAAAAATCCCACATAATTTTTCAAAATTTCTGAGAATGTTATAATGCAAAAAGGTTTGAAAATGACACTCCCCAATAAAACATATCCGTACGTATGCACTATAATAATTATCTTTTTTTTTTTTTGCAAACGCTAAAATAGATTTAAGAAAAAAAGTAAGACTTCAACGCTGTTATACTATTATGTTTAGCAAACTAAGTTTCATTTAGCGAAAACTCTGTCTATCCTTCCATTTTTATTCTAAAGATCGTGTTCTTTTCAGCATATCTACGGACCGTTAATAATTTAACAGTTTAATTTCTTATATTTCTTTATTTAACTTTATTGGAAGAAATAAGAGGTCATATAGGGACGTGGCATATAGACAATACCCACGTGGCTCTAAGAGCTTCTTTAACGGTGGGATATTAAACGGGTTCTTAACTTTAAAATAATAAAAAAAAAGTTGAAAAGGAAGAGAGAAGAAAAATCGGTAAGAATCGGTTCTTATTTAAGCTCCTTAAGCAACTCTCTTTCATGTCTTAAGAACCTCAGTTGCTGAGTTGTCTCTATTTTATTGGATCATAATTTTTAAGAATTAAAATATTAATATTTTTATTTTTGAGTAACTCAGAAGAGCTCTTAAACGTTGAAGATGCTCTAAGCCATTTAAACCAAAACATGTCTGAGTGTGGGGTCCTCTTCTTTTGTACCATTCTTCTTGATTCCTTTGTAAAACATCTCTATTCTCAACCGTTGGGTCAAGTATGATGAAGACCTTTGACGACGATCTCGAAAAAACTTGGTGCGACCAGTTTTTTGTGGTGTGACTATACTACGAAGTGTTTTCTCTTCCATATGAGGTACTTATTTATGAAAACAACAACAACAACAACAAAAAAAAAACACAAAGCTATTGTTGTCATCAAAAAAAGAAGGTAAATTATAAAAGAATTCAAAACAAAAACTAAAAGATGGGATTTAAAAAACGCATTATAACTTGCTTGTGGTCTAATGGTAGCTATACCAATGGTAATGTGTACATTCGTTTCCTTCTAGATTCTAATCTTACAAGAAACAAAAATCACATGTAGCTTATGAAGTAGAGGCTGTTGTCATGTGGTTATTTTGTCCAGTCTTTACAAAACAAGTTGAACCAGAATCTCCAGTTCAATGTCGAAAACTAGTTGCAAATCCGGTGGACAAAGGTTTTTCTGTTGGACTGACTCACCTCTAAAATTGATCAGGCGGTTTAAGTCCGGTTGTAGTTAGACCATGTTTTAGTCATGTGTCCCATTTTGATGTTGAAGTTTTTTCTCTTCTCTAATGTGATACTTAAATATTTTATTTAAAAAAAGAAAAATACAGGGTTTTTCTTAAGACCCAAAAATAAAATAAAAATTAGGAAGGTAGATTAATAAAAAAATTTAAAACAAGATTCACGGGAACAAGAAGCACATTGTAACTTACTTATGGTATAGTAGTATTTGGACCAGGAGAAATGTGTAAATTTGCTTCGATTCAAACCCCTCTAGAAACGAAATTCACTTGCATGTTAAGAAATAGGGGTTGGGATCGTCTCTGTTGTCGGATGATTATGATTTTTAATCCTTGCAAAACAAGTTGAACTAGAACTCCCCAAGTCAGTGCCGAAGACCAGTTAAAATTTCAGTAGACTAAACTGTTTCGTGCCGGGTTGGCTCACTTTAAATTTTATTAGAATACTTAAATCAATTGTGGTTGGACCACTTTTTAGTCATATATATAACGCATCGTCTATGTCGGAGAGTTGAGTGTCCGAAGAACTCGTTTATCTTATCGTATTATGAAAAAAAAATATAAACGAAAGATAACGTTATTTTTAGTTATAACATCTATAGTCAAATACTGTAGCCCCAAAATAGGCCCATCGTCGTTCTGTTATGCTATGTTAAAGGGTTCGTGCTTCTTTCCAAATCGTTGGACTTTCGTTTTTTTTTTTCAACAACCGTTGTAGTGGTAGGCTAGTGGTAGGGCGAGCTCAGTGGTGGGTTGGTGATTCTCCCAACCTGAGTTCGATCTTCCTCCCTCGCTATTAAACACCCTTTCCAGACACTTACACGGATATGGGTCCTTGCTTTCGGCCCATTTGCATACCCGGAGAGAGAGTCTATCCGTGGGCTGCACCTCCCCCAGAGGATTAGTCTGGGCCCTTCCCATAAAGCCTAGGACCTACCTCTGAGTTAACAAAAAAAAAAAAAACAACCGTTGTAGTGTTTTCTACTTACAGAAAGTAATAGTTTTTATCAGAACAGTAAACAAAAATTATAAAACACACAAAAATATCAAAATAAAGTTGAACCAATGGGGTTGCATCTCGAGTTTTATTTTTTGTCCGACATCACCCACATAATTGAAGCAACCAGACACCCCAAAATGTCAAAACCACTTGAATCCACCCTTAGACATTGTCCATGCATATTTTTTTTCTTCCCCAGTTAAACATTTTCGATAATTTTCTTTTGTGGGATATTTTCACAATGTTTAGAGTATTAAGAAATCAAGTCCATCAGTATTTTTCTTTTCCTTATATAACATCAAAATTTGAAGCCAAAGCATGTATATCCTTGGAACGTCAAAGTTTTGGGTCAAAGCATGTACAAATAGCCGTTTCTCATGTTAAAGAATAAGGGCATTTAATTCGGCCTAGGCCACAAACTATTTAAAAATCAGAATGCCATATTTTATTTTAAAAATAGGTTTAATATTTACTTTTAAATAGTTTGTTTGGATTCTTCCTTTGAAAATATATAACATTAATACTTAATGAAATATACTAGATCTCATTTTTAATGAAAACTTTCATGAACTTATATATAGAGAGTCACCCACATCTACTTTTTTTTTTATGTTAACGTTTATCTTTTTGTCTCAAAAATAAAATATATGAAAGCTGAAATTTTGAAATTTGCCTCAAGCTTCTATACACCTTCGCATAGCATTTGCATGTTCATATTCGTGAATCCGAAACTAAACTGTTTATAATAACATTAAAATTTGTTAATTAACCATTCCAAAAATATCAAAACTAAGGACAATAAATCCATTTTCTTACGTTAGCCTTTAACCATTAAATTAAAACCATCTTGATAAATTATAAAGTAGTAATCATTTTAATGATATTCTAACTACATTGTTTCTTAAACAAGCAATATAACAAACTTCGGATTGCTATTTTATAGTCTAAATCGTTCATTTATCAAATTACAGACGAACCGACATAATAGTTTTGTTTTGGCTATATACCGACAGTAATGTTGAACAGAGTTTAACTTTAAGCCACACACACACACAAAAAAAAAAATACATATATAATTTTTGTTGTGTCCGTCCTTGTCGGGTTTTGCTTCGCAGGCTGTCTTTCGATGGCTATCCAATCGCTTGCGTGACCAAACATGATTTTATTCCCATCGAATATATAATAGTAATAATAATAATGTAAGTCGTTATTGAAAAATCTTAACATTATTATTTTTGGTGAGGAATCTGACATCATTAGTTCACATCAAAGTTTAAAAGGGGTGGACATGCGGGAACCTACAAAACCTTTTTCTCTCTTCGAATAGCCTACTACGTGGCATTTCTTGTACCCTTCAACGTATCCTTTTTGGTTATACGCTCAAACGTATCTTATAAGAACTTTATTCGTTAGATATTTTTATATCAACTATAGATTTCTAAGCTCATTAATGCACATATTTAATATTTCATGCCACGAAAATGAATATATATATATATATATATATACTTCAAAATCGTATATATTAACAACGGGTCTTAGGTATTCCATATTCTCTAATTATGGATAATGAAAAGTTGAGACCAATGTGTTATGCCACTTTGCACTACGAAAGCGAAACATAGTTTTTTACATATAATTAACATAGTTTACCCCTCAAAAGAAACTACTATTTATAAACTATGATAGGGCATATTGCACTTTGGACGCATGTTAATATATATACTTTCTAGCGGTTGCTAATCCAGTAATCCCAAATAGAATCACGAGTACATATTAATGTTTACATTACTTGCTCCAGTCCTATTCCTTTTATACTTTTTCTAGTCATAATTTGTTTAATGCATATTAATATAATACCAATTCTTTAATATATATTTAATTTGTTTTGTATGATATTGACTATTTGTTATGAATTATTTGAAGCATAAAAAAAAGGTACAAACACGAAGAAATGGAAAATGAATAACGGAATATCGACGTGGAATAATAGCAGACTCAAGAATGCAACCCACGAAGACATTGTTGATTCGTTGACAGTGACAACTGCCCCGCAACTATTTAATACACTTGTGGTTTGTAATTGTATATCTTATAACTTAGATAAGCATACCTTTCCCGATTTAAAAGCGATAATGTTAGTCTACAACTAAAACGCTGTAATGTTATGTCGAAAACAACAAAAAGAAAAAACGTTTTTTGTAAGTTATATACTTATATGGGTCCTAATAAGAGTTTAGGATAAAGTCTTTATTAGAAAGAAAAAAAGATAGATAACCCTAGTAGAGTTGATGACCTATATACATAACAATGAATTATTGATCCATTGTTTTTTCTTTCTAATTCTGAACAATACTTCTAAAAGATTCACCAAATATATTATTATTGAACAGCAAAATCAATCTATGATTAAGAATCGATTACAGTTTTAAATAAGAGATAATTAAACGCAAAGATAATTTATGAAAACATTGGTAATTGAATCATTAATTATATCTTGCCCAATATAGATATTGGTAGTCTAGTAATCTTGTTATAAAAAATATGATTTTAAATGTTACTAACTCACAAGATCGTAACACGTGTCATGTTTATCGATTATAGATTCTTACATGTATCTAAAATAAATAAAAAATATCAAAAATCTTATTATAAAAAAACTATACAAAACAATAATTGACTACCATTGTTCGGAAAATGAAAATTCTATAAAAATATTATACAAATTACTAATTCTTAAAAGAATTAACTTAAATATTTAAGAAAAATTCTAATTCTCAAATAAAAATAATTGTAAATATTAAAATATATATAAACAAATAAGTAGTCTCATGATTTTCTCAAAAAACAAAATACTTTTCTTTAAAAATACCATACTACCTTCAACTTCATTCTATTTTTAAAACATCTCTTACTTTTATTTTTTTTATTATTACGAGGTTATCTTAATTTTTTTATTTATATATTTTTATGATTATTAAATTTTCCATCACTTTTCTTCGAAAACATCATCCTACGTTCAACTTCATTCTATTGGTAAGAAATATATTACTTTTATTAAGTTATTTTAATTTATTATTATGAGGTTGTCGTAAATTTTTTTATTTATATATTTTTATGATTATTAAATTTTTCTTTAAATTCGGTTGGGTTTTTTCTACTTTTTAGAAAATTGTTATCATCCAAAAGACAATAAGTAAAGAAATTCTAAATAACAACACTAATTTATTTTTATGTCGATTTGAAAAAAAAAAGCCAAATATGATTAAAAATAAATAAATCTTATTCAAATAGAATTAAACCAAGCAATATATAATCAAAATAAATAAATAATTGTAATTATGTTAGAATTTTCTATTGGTGAATGATTTTGTATAGGCATTCTTAATATTTTATTATATTTTTTTACAGGTAATTTAGTTATATTTTTCAAATTTTCTGTTTTGGGTTTTTCTAATAAATTTTAAAATATTAGATTATATTTTCGCGAATACGCAGGAGCTAATCTAGTATGATATATTTTTAAGTCAATAAAAACTAAAGTTTTGAAGAGACGGATTAGGAATCTCACATTTGAAATTAATATGACAAAAATAATATATATATATATAAAATATAGTTCAATAATTTACTGTCAGTTATTTTGATATCCGAATTTTGATGTAATAATGAAATTTAATTCGAGATTGACCTGATAAGAGTTATTATGTGTTAAGTAAAAATTTCACATTGAATAGAAGAAACTTATAATTTGTATAATCAATATATGTATTGTCACTCCAATTTGAATTTAAAAACCTATCCTACAAAAAAAAGAAATTAAAAACCATTGAAACTTTAACATGTATCATTAAATATTTTGTCATGTAACTAATTAATATGTTCGAACAAATCTGTCATCTATGGTATATTTTCAATTAAATGGCAAAAGATATTTAGACGATTTTAGTTAGTTGTCTTCAAGATGACAAGATTTATGGACCACAAGTCTAGTTTTATGTGGTTACTTACATGCATCTTTTAAAAGTTTCGCAGTCTTTTTAGTCTGTGTCTCTTGATAATACTCGTGACGGATCCAAAAACATAAATTGTCATTCTGTAAATGTAGCACTTTGGAGTTTAATTGAAGTTTGGTAGCACTAAAATAACAGGTTGAACTGATTACCAATATTGGTAAAATAAACATATCAACACATAAGATATACATTGTATTTTTTTTTTTTTGTGGTGACAGAGAGAAACACCCGGATCCATTCCAAACCATACCGTACGTCTCTTCTCTGAATAACAACTTGTTACTAACAAGAATCAAAACAATATCTTAAATTTAGAGATCGTTATTCGTTACGAACATTAAAGGACATAAAGTTGGGTATAATTTAAGTCTAACTAGATTCATCGTACATCATGGGTGGTGTTGGATATGGACCCTTTTTTTACGTCAGATTTTATAACCAATACTTTTATGAGAAGTTATAATCACCAAAAGCAGGTGATGACTGATGAGTACATGAAGGAGGTAAATCATTTATTTTGAAAGAAAAAAAAAAACTTATCGAACATCGGTTTTCAGGTTTCGAGTTGATACATACTTTTTCGGGTAGAAAATATGCTTATTAACAAATCTTGGATGTCTTAAGAAAACCTGTACTTATGATTATTGGGAAAACGAAAACCCAATGATTATCTCAGGCTCAGCCAACGAACATTCATAAAATTCCTTCCGCTCTCAAATATTCTAAGTTTTTATCTAGATATTTATTTTTTAAACACTTTGACCTCCATGACACGAAACGCAAAAAAAAAAAAAAAAACTGTAGTTATTATTTATGCTACTGATCACTCTGGCTAACGATGTAAAAGTTTTTAACTATTTAGCAAATAACTTATGACGATGGAGGCTTTTATAAATTTTGTCCCGATAATCAAACATTATTGATATCGATACCTGAAATAGAAAATAATTGTTTTAGCTTAGTTGAACTGTTTGGTCGTACGGCATTGTAAGATCTTTTATCATCTCATCTGCTATATATACACACGCCTAAGAGTGCATAACTCGATGTCTCAGCCTTCAAAGCTATCAAAAGTGACCCTAAAAAAAAAGATTCTTAAGCAAATTACACATGCATCAATGGTGGTCTTGTTTAAACCGGTCACAGAACCAAAATCTGAGCTTCCTCCTATCCCAGTTATAGATATCTCTGACCCAGGATCCAAATATGCCCTCGTCAAAGCCTGCGAAGACCTTGGCTTCTTCAAGGTGATCAACCATGGTGTTTCCGCAGAGTTAGTCTCTGTATTAGAACACGAGACGGTCGAGTTCTTCTCGTTGCCCAAGTCAGAGAAAACCCAAGTCGCAGGTTATCCCTTTGGATACGGGAACAGTAAGATTGGTCGGAATGGTGACGTGGGTTGGGTTGAGTATTTGTTGATGAATGCTAATCTTGATTCTGGTTCGGGTCCACTCTTTCCGGGTCTTTTGAAAAACCCGGGAACATTTAGGTTGGAATTAACGGTTTTTATATTTTTCTTTGTTTTGTTAACACCTTTCATACTCTGATTCCGTGCTCTGTTTTATGCTCTGAGTTTGTTTCTATAGTTCATCTTCTGATTCTTTCTATGCTTTATGGCTTGTTTTTCTGTGGTTACTTTTATAAATATATAATCTGGTTCATACAGTGACTTTTATGATTCCATTTTCGCTATTTCAAAGAGAATGGCCCGTTTCAAGTTTTGTTCTTTAATCTACAGAAACGCACTGGAAGAGTACGTATCATCAGTGAGAAAAATGACATGCCATGTCTTGGAGATGATTACAGATGGGTTAGGGATTAAACAGAGAAACACACTTAGCAAGCTCGTGTCTGACCAAAACACGGAGTCGATATTGAGACTTAATCACTATCCACCATGTCCACATATCAAAAATAAGACCAATGTTGGGGAAAATGTGATCGGTTTTGGCGAACACACAGATCCTCAAATCATCTCTGTCTTGAGATCTAACAACACTTCTGGTCTCCAAATCAATCTTATTGATCGCTCTTGGATCTCTGTCCCTCCGGATCACTCTTCCTTCTTCTTCAACGTTGGTGACTCTCTCCAGGTTCGTCTTAATCGTGAAGTATATTCTCTGGTTTATGTTTCAGACCAGAGGATCTAAGCTCTATACATATTATTTCTTGCGTAGGTAATGACGAATGGGAGGTTCAAGAGCGTGAGGCATAGGGTTTTAGCGAACGGTAAAAAATCTAGGGTTTCTATGATTTACTTCGCTGGACCTTCGTTGACTCAAAGAATCGCTCCGTTGACTTGTCTTATGGACAAAGAAGACGAGATGTTGTACGAAGAGTTCACTTGGTCTGAGTACAGATCCCATGCCTACAACTCTAGATTGTCTGATAATAGGCTTCAGCAATTCGAAAGGAAGACTATAAAACATTATACATTGTTAAAATGATTAATATCGTCATTCATAAATCTAAGTAGTGTTATTCCATATAATTGACGTTAATGTTGATCCAATAATTGTAATGATGCAATAGTTATATTTTCTATAAATCACTATCGCGTGAATGCTTGGTAATATCAAGTTGTTTATGTAACACTTTAAATAAGCCGTTTTTATGAATTTTTATTTGTTAGGTTCTTAAAACGAAATTGTAATAATTTGTATTTTATATTTATAAAGCGATTACATATAGAATAATTAATTCTGTATTTCTTTGGTGACATAGTAACTGATAGAAAAAATTTAGAGCTTGTGTGTATCAAAAAAAGCTAGGCTGAAAATACATGATTGGTTAAGACCGTATATACTTTCCAGTCTCCTGCGGTCAAAATATTTATACATCATTTAAAATCATGTTTTAGTCTTAAAAGATATATTCCCTGTTTCATTTTATTTATAGTTTTAAGCTTTTAAATTTGCTTTAATTTAAAAGTTGTTTTAGATTTTCAATGCAAAATTTAATAGTTTTTCTTATTGTTTAAATTTAATAGATTATCCTTATTGTTTAAATGTTTTGACCATTAAAAAATTATTAAACATATTAATTAGAAGTAAAACAAAAAATTTAATAGTTTTTCTTAATAAATATGCAAAATCTTTAAACTACACATATAAATTGAAAGAGAGAGAGAGAGTATCATATAACCATTATTAGAGCATAAAAAATGGGATATGAACTTTTTCTCTTTGCACAACATTATCAACTATCAAACATTATACATTGTTAAAATGATCAATGTTTTTTTCGTGATTCATGAATCTAAGTGTGTGTTATTCCATATAATTGAAGTTAATGTTGATCCAATAATTGTAATGATACAATTTATAGTTATATGTTCTCTAACATCACTATCGCTTGAATGTTTGGTAATATCAAGTTGTTTATGTAACACTTTAAATAAGCCGTTTTTATGAATTTTTCTTTGTTAGGTTCTTAAAAAGAAATTGAGATAATTTGTATTTTATACTCAAAAAAACGATTACATATAGAATAATTAAGTATGTATTTCCTTGGTGACATAGTAACTGATAGAACAAATTTATAAGTCGTGTGTTTTAAAAAAAAAGCTAGGCTGAAAATATATGATTGGTTGAACCCGTATATACTCTCCCGTGATCAAAATATTTATACATCATTTAAAACCATGTTTTAATTAACCCTATCTTAAAAGATATAGCCATTAATAGAGCATTAAAAATGGGATTTGAACGTTTTCTCTTTGCACGTAACATTAAAAAAAATAATAACATTAAATACGCGTATGTCTGTACTCTGTACATCTATCAAATCCTCTCCATCCCACAAAAATTTCGCAATACCCGCTCGTCTTTATTCAAAACCAAAATATAGAAATCCTACGTATACAACCAATCCACATACAACCTAAAAATACATTGACAGTCCGATGATACGTTGAATTAAACCTGTAACATTCTATGGCTAACAACTTTATAGCAGTTTTAAAGATATTGATAAAGACATTACAACCAAATATCTCAATTTTACACGTTGAATCTGGTCCGAGTATTTGTTTTTGGGCACCAATAATATGTTTTGTGATCTAGACATATATTGATATGATAATTTAGACAGCGTGTCGTTTACGTAGAGTTTGCATAACAGTTTTTTTTTTTTTTAAAGGAAAGTGAATTGTCACTCATTATATTGTATCTTCGCTTGGGCCTACTTGGATATATGAAAGCTATATTTTTTACGTTGGTATCTATAAGTTTCTATAACGACTTCTCCTTTCATTTTTATTTTTTAATAAGCCTCTTGTGGTTAACTAGATGACATATTTATAAAGAAGAAAACGCCAAAACGGAAAATTAAATCAGAAATATGTTCATCCTGTACAAAGTTGTGACATATAACCTAATATCCAGCGTCCAGCGGACTAAGGTCTCTTCCAATGGCAATTACATCAACAAAGGCCACAAGTGTAAATTTATGAAATGCTTATTCCAAAACATTTGTTGAATCCTTTTCTATCAGAGGGCATAGAGAAAAATACTTCTAAGGATAGAGATACAACTCTATTTATATACAAAGGAAGAGAATCTACTAAGACTTATCAGAAAAGTTAACTATACATCTATCTAGATATTCTTTATATACTCTATAGCACATGATTTGCGCCTAGCAAATTTTCAAAGATTGCGTCAACTTATTCCAAAACAATGTCAGATTTGGTTAATTGAGGAATTCGGCTTTGTTTAGGCCAGGCGAGTATGTAAAATTTTCTAGTTACTCGGCAATTGGATTCTTGCACTGATTAGGAATGTGACTACAGTATTTCAATAATCGAGACATAAGCTCCAAACTTGCTCTATAAATGCTTTTGGGGAAATCTGAGTGCAGAAACTAATAAGTGATCCAGTGAAGTGCAGACGAATCATCAGATTTTGCAATTGAATCAGAATTCTGATAATTAGCTTTCTGGTGAAGCAGCACAACCATTGTCTAAATGTTCATCACTAGAAATCTAAATAATTTATATAATTCGAAATGATGAGCCATCATTTCGTAGACACGCTTAGACCATCCAACACTTCCTTGAATCACACGCTACTGTTTGTTCTATCACTTCATCTTTGCCCTTTCTTCTTCCACAGGTCACCGAACATCTTCATCCCTGAACCTTTCCTCTTCCCAAACCCTAACCCTTCATCCGAATCATCAGCCATTCCCGGGGATCCTACAAACCTGCCTGCGAAATGCATCTCCATTGAGCCGCACCGCTCTGAGAACCGACCATTCATCTCAACCCGTTCAGATAGAACCGCAGCTGCTTCATCTGCTGCTTTCCTCCACTGCTCGGTTTGTACCTTCAGCTTCTTCATCTCGGCTTCTAGGCTCTCTTTTGCTTCTTCCATGGATTCAAGCTTCTTCTTTAGCTTTGCCATGGTCTCGTTGCTTTCTTCCAGTTCTTCCTCAATCTGACTCACCTTTGAAGCTATCTCATCCTCTTTCGCCTTTGCAGTGGACATTTCTGAATCCGTCTTCTTCAACTGATTCTTCAAGATCTCGTTCTCCTCGTTAAATGATAACTTTTCTTTCTCCAAGTCGTATAGTCTAGCTTTCAGTACATTGATTTGGTCTTCCTTTGAAGCCAGTTCATCACTTCTCACCTTCTCACCTTCTTTTGTTTTCTCAACGACAACCTCGAAAACATCAGTCTCTTGATGTATATCACCAAGAATGTCGTCCCTCTCCGGAACAGGAGGGTTCGGTTTCTTGGATTTCTTCTTATGAAGCTCTTCTTGAGCACGTTTCTTGGCAGCCTCAGCTTTAGCCAACTGCTGTTTGAGCAATCTCAACTCCTCCTGGGCTTGCCCTAGCTGTGACTCCAAGCCCGAGATACGACTCCCAAGCTTCTTCTGAGTCAGTGGATCCGTGTGAGGCCCACCACTCCTGGGAGATCTACGGTCCAGGCCGAGCTTTGGACGTCGGTCTGTAATTAGACGGTTGAGATGCTGCGGATCAGAGGAAATGGACGATGATGATGATGATGTCCTTAGCCTTGGAGATTGTCTCTGAGGCAACTCTGAACCTCTAATACTACTCAGATCGCAACAAGACACAAAGGTTGCAATTTAACTCGTATCAGTCTATCAGATCATAGAGACTAATAACAACAAAAACCAATTCCAAATATAAATCGCACTCTCTTCAAGAAATGAAGTAAAACCATCACCTTGGTTTTGGCATATTCTTATTTATGCAAAGTTGTTGAGGTAGTCTCCAATGGTTATGATCTGATGAAAATCAAAAGCATTACTCGGACGCACGACTCAGTAATAAGACACGCGCCACTAAGTGCGAGTGAGACTCTTTTTGAACAGATTACACTAGTATCGGAGTCAAACAAGACAAGTGAGAGAACACATTGCTTTTGCTTTCACTCAAACGCTTTAGAAGATTCAAGATCACAAACTTCAATCTTTCACCAAACCCATTAAAAAAAAATAAAAAATTCTCAAGACTATAAAATAGTTCCTAACTTCCATTTAACATACACAAAGATAAATACATGCGGTCGTCTCAAGATTGAAACTAACCTTGAAGGAGATGAAGATAATGTAGACAGCTGACTACTTTCTCGGTTTCTCCTTTGCAATTGAATAGGAAGGAGTGATTGCGATAGTCTTAACAAGAAATCAAAGCATATAAATACTAAAACAGAGGATATAATTTGAATATGTTGATATGATTAATTGGTGAATAGAAACAAGAGCACAAAGACAAGAACACCCAAAATTTTAGCTTTTGTCCAGAGAGAGAGAGAGTCTCAATTCAAGAAGCAGAGAGATATTAAAAAGAGACGTTGGGAGATTTGAAATAAAGCTTGATGAAAGGGTGATGACCATTGAGGAGAAGAAAAGGACAAAGGTGTAATTTAACAGAGGTGAGGTCCCACGTTTACATGTATGTAATCATAATGTTTTTTTTTTTTTTAATCTTTTTGTTAGATTAAGATTCCGCATCTTTTGCATGATTTGAGTGACACAAACAAGATATATAGTACGAATGCTATATATATATATATATATGTCTGATAAATACACACATGTGTGTACCCTTATAAATCGGTCTGACATTGTTTCTTTCTTTCTGTCGGTTTCCACAAAGTTCAAACTCTTTTGTTTTTGTTTTTATATTCCATCGTTCTCTTTTATTTTTGTATTTTACATATGTTAAGCTTCAACATATGTTATGTTATGCTTCACATTTTCAATTCAATTCCATTAGTGGGTTTATTAATGTCTATATTTTTCTCCTTTACATATTGAAAATTGAAACAATGTACACTCAAGCTTGTGTTAGAGAAACCCATACACAATGTTGACAAGAAAACCCTATAAAGTGTTACATTTTAGTCTGTTTTCAAGATAGAACCATAAATCATTACTATATTTTAATAGTAGTGTGTGACGACAAAATATATAAGTAAAAGTTGACATTTGAAAGTTGTACACATCAAAACTGTAAGTAGCATCTAACCAGTAACAACCACCTTTAACTTTTGGTTCTTTTATGATGATGTTGGTAATAATTCAAGTAACTTGGAGTATTACATTTGAAAAATTAATATTTCAACTAACTGATTTTGGGAGTTGTGAAATTATAGGCCCATTTATTCCCGTTTCCCGAATATATAATATCAAAGAAACCATAAGACACTAACACAAACATAAGTTGCTCGAATCAAGATATTTTAAACGTTGAAAAATTGGTGAGTTGCTAGTCATAAATCATAATCCATTGATTATCTTTACAACTTTTTATCTTAACGAAACCATAGACTCTATAAGACATATTATATGTTGACAAAATAAATTATTCTAAATCAATATATAAATGAGAAGAAAGGTGAGGTAACCAAAGCTAAAACACTATACCACTAACACTATTTTGGTCAACACCTCCAACTTTGACTTTCTCGTCTGATTCATTTGCTATCAAAAAAAGACAAAACCTGTGCTCTTCACTTTTTGTCAAGAATCACGGAAAAATAACATAAAGAAGACTGAACACAACCCAACCTTTTCTATTAAAACTGGAAATCATCTCTATCTGTTTTTCTTTTCTTTTCTTTTCTTTCTTCCTATCAGAACAAGACATTTATATGAATGAAGGTAATTATCAGATCCAGACCCATGAGTTTCCATTATAACCCTATTTATTGCCAAGTAACTTCAGTTGTTGCACTTGTGGTCGTGGCATGAACCTCTGCTAAAGACACAGCCATAGCCATCATCATTTGCTCCTCAAAACTCTCTGGAACAATGACAAGAGGAGGAGGAGGAGGAGGAGCAAAGTTGTGGAAGCTCTCGCCGGTCATGTAAGAACTTACATAGTTGTTGATGCTTCCTGTTTCTCCCATTTCGGTGTTGTTATGGTAATGATGATGATGATGATGATGATGGTTGTCAATGTCATCTACCTCTTGTTCTATATCGTAGTAACTGTCACAATTTCCAGGAAGCATACTGTATGAAGAAACGTTGACATTGTGATTGTGATCATGATTGTGATTGTGATTGGAGGATTCGCCAACCATTTGGCGTTCAGCAAGTGCGGCGATTGCACAAGCAAGCCCACCAGATGATGGAGACGGCATTGCTGGTTCTACATTTGAAGCCATTCGTGGTGGTGAAGAAACATAACCATGATCTTCTGTTTCATACTGCCTAGAAGAAGTCATTTCCCCTGAAGCTGAATTTCTCCGCGTCCCTGTTTCCTGTTAAGATCATTTAAAAAGCCATGCGAATTATAAAAAGTTGTCATCAGAGGTAAAAAGTTACACAAACAATTCTGTATACCTGTATGGAGAGCCATATTGCTTCCATTACCATTAACTCTTCAAGGTCAACATCAACCTCGTCATCCCTGAAGAGTTTACCGACAAATCACATATATAGTCAGTCGAATATGAACTCAGATTAAAGTATCATCAGTGTGCATTTAGTTCATTTAACCATAAAACATTATGTTTGTGAAAATGAGGTTATATTGTTGTTGGAGACATAGAAGAAGCATAACAAACTTTAACTCGCAACTTCCACTTGTAAGAGGAAGCACAATGGTACTCACTTCATTCTTAAGTGTCCAACTCACTTGGTTCCCCAAAACAAGACTATAGTCTAATAAACACTGCAGTGTTTCATAAATGATTTAGAAATTTCATGGTTACAACTACTACATTAATCCATAGAAGAACTCGACCCCCCCCCCCCCCACCCTAAAAAAAAAGACAGAGCAGCCAGTGGAAAAACAGACCTGTTTCCCCGAGGGCGAGAATGCTGTCTAACAACTGATGTGTTCTGTGATGGAGCGATATCCCCATCGTCCATGGGGGAATTATAAGATACAGCTGCAAACCAAGGGACAAAAACGAAGCCTGTCAAAACTGCCTTTGTGAGACATCATTTGTTCCTGACACGATCTGGCAGGAAAAATAAACCGACCTGAAGCTGAACCATATTCCATCTCGCCAGTCATTGCGCTTGTGCTAGAGGAACATGACTCCAGACGTTTCTGCATTTTCTCTTCATCATCCTGCAGTTCCTTCTGCCTCATCCTTATTTTGGCTTCTATAACCCGTTGCTCTTCCTGCAAAAGGATACAGTTTTTACATGTATAAGGCAGAGTATTCCATCAAGCTTATCGACAAATCGAGTTACTGTGAAAATTTTCATTTTTACTTACAACTTGTTCAATGCCCTTTTCCTCCTTTGTCTTTACTCCACGGTACTCGACAGCATAATTGGGTGTTTTACAAAATGGGCACCTCATAAATGTCAAGGAGGGACATAAAAGAGAAGATCCATCAAAATTAGAAGAAATATTCTTGAACATTATGCCGAATGTTAAAGAAGCCCCCAAAAGTTTATGCACAGGATTTAAAATGAAGGATACTGAGTAGGCCGAGCTGAATTAGGATTCTTCATTTGTAAAAAACACTCTGCAGCAAAATTAAAAAAGAATGCCATGTCAAATGAAATGGAAACATGAAGAGGCTAAAATGTTAATGAATATATTACCTGTACAAATGCTTTTCATGCAACATCTTGATCTATTGAGGCTAGGATAATGCTGGAAACATTGCGGCGTTAGAACTACAAAATGTGACTAGAATGTAATAATTACAGAGACTGAGAAATTCACAAACCAGAAAACAAATTGGACATTCTTCAAGATCATGGCAGCTCTCATCGTCTCCAGGATAGCAAGGAGCAAGCTTAGATTCTACAATCAGTTTTCTGAGCTTTTTAATGTCGACATCTTTATTCACATACAAACCTTGTGGCTTTGTATATCTTTCTTCCACCACTTGCCTCTTCCTTCCCAACTTATTACCCATCACAAAGTTTCAATCTTTTTTAACCCTTCTTCTACTAAACCCTATCCTACCTTTACAAGAGCAGAGATTATGTGACTAATCTCACTTTAACACCTAAAATCAATTCCTTTATACAGTTACACCCACTGGAGAAACAAAAAGGCCTAATTTCTAACCTAAAGGTACATGCTTTAAATTGGAAACAATCTTCACCATAACCTGCACATATGGTAAATTCAATTTGAGCACACAATTCGGGCAGAAACCCTAATTGTATAGCATACATAAAAGCCCTAACTTTGGGACCTTTTCAATTGGGAGCGATTACAGAAAACAGTATAATTTAATACCTAATGAAACATTCCTCATTTTCCAAAAAACTCCACGAATTTAAACAGAAGAAACCCTACAAATTCTGATAACGATAAAGAAGTACGGATAACTATAGTGAAATCGGAGATGGAAGAAACCTGAAAACTTCGAGGAAGCAAAATCTTGAGGGCAGAAGAAAACAAGAAAGGAGATCAAAGAAGGGTTTTTGGGTAAACGATAAGAGGCACGATCAGAACTTTACTCTGTAGAGAGAGAGAGAGAGAGAGAGAGAGAGAGAAGAAAGAAAGAAGAAGAGAGAAGCAAGAGAATACAGTGTTGTGTGTGTCTCTTTCGTATTATATAAAATTCATAGAAGAGAAGGAAAAAAAACAACAACACATAGAGATTAGAACAAGTTCTGTATCTGGAATATGTATTTTTTTTTGTTGCTTATATTTTTCGTCGATTCTTTTTTAATATTTTGACGGGAAATCTCAAAGAGAGAGAGAGAGATGATGATGATGATGATGAGGTGGGAGAAGCAAAAGGGAACAGGAAACGATGGAGTAAGAGACGAGCCAAAGAATCATCCATCACTCTTTGGTTAGTTTGCTTCTTTCCTCTTCGCGCGTGGTGTTCAGTTTCATGTAAAACGATGTCGTTCCCTTTTTTGTCTTTTTTTTTTTGTTTGTTGACCAAAAAAAGCTTAGAATATACGAAATCTTGTGAAGGCGGTTTTGTCTTAAGCACCGAGTTGGGTTAGAATAATGTCTTCTTTTTTTATCCATTTCTTTAATTGCATCTTTGTTTGTCGCATTTGCATTACTATTTCGTAATTTACCATCAAATTTAATTACTAATGGAAAATGAAGAAGAAGTTGTTATCTTTGGGGTATTATTTATGCGAGGACTCATTATTTGTTCAAAGTTTTGGTGATATTTCAAGAAACTAGATTAGTCGGCGTTAATGTTATATTTAATTGGATTTTAAAATAAATAAACGTATATTTCATGTTGACGTATAAATGTTTCTAATAATCGTTGAATCAACCCAACTAAATACCTGAAAAAACCTGTAAATAACTGCCAAAAAGCTAAACTAAAATTGAAAGAGCAATAAATCAAGAATTGTAGATTGGACGATTAAACTCGTTTTGTGTGTGTTAATTGGGTTGATGGAAAGAGAATGGTTCACCCAACACCAAATTGGTTAAGGTTGGTTAGAGAAGGTCAACCATGAGTTTTGTTGCTATTTGCCTCAGCCATTTACGCACTTACACAACCCTCTTTTTATATATAAACACAAGAAAATTAGTTCATATAATGCTTGATCTGGTAGTGGTTGTTGTGAACTAAATAACATGTTGGATTTATAAAATTGTGAATTTATCCGAATCATATTATAGTACACTAATTGTTTTTTTTTATTTTTCGGTTGCTAAACTGATGTATGTGTGTACACTATTATATTAGATTGTAAACTATCAAAATCCCAACCTTTTGGAAATTATATTTTCAGGTCAAACACATCAACAAAAGCGAATACTTGGGCTTCATGGGCCTTTAAACAACATATGAAAACTATTAAGACCGTTTAAAATTCAGAGAAATGGGCCATACGATTATGTAACTCACATTATACTTACTAAATTATAATATTCGCAATTGGACCTAATCTTTGTGTAACGATCTACTTAAGATAATTAATCACAAAAACATTATCTCAGTGGAAGAAAATATTCGATTTCAAGAAGAAAAATAATAATTAAAATTATTGCAACAGAATTTAATTAATGACTCAATTTTCTGACCATAGTTTATACAACTCCTCCATGGGAGGCATCTCCTTGAAAAATCTATCGAACTCAGTCGTCGACCCCACTCGTCCTCCACCTCCTCCTCCGCCGCCGTAGAGCTGTCTGGTATCTTCACTGATTTTACTACCGTAACAACGGCTGTCGGAAGCGGAGGGGGACTCAAAAGGACCGGCGGCGACGATGGCGTCCTTACCAGTGAGTTCTTGAACAACGGTCTTGAAGCTACGAGCATCTGTCTCAACGTACTGTGTGTTTATGAACACAACCTTCATCGGCTCCGATTTCAATTGCCTTCTTCCAGACATTATTAAAATAAACTGATTAAAGAAACAGAAAACAAAATTTATGAGATTTGTGGTGTTGATGATGATGAAACGATCTTAGTGAGTATATAGTAGCTTCAGCTCTTCCTGTGTCTTTGGATGTTCAGATGTTTGTATATTTTATATGCAAAGTTGCATACTAAGGTATTTATAGAGATTAGAGAGATCAGAGAGATATATATTAATCATATGATATAATCTTTGTGGGGCACTGAAGTGAGTCATTTAAGTAAAATTTTCGTATTGGTTTTGAAACGATTTATTATCTCGCGTCGTCCTACATGAAAGATGACGACCTAGTTTTTTTTGTTTTCGATGACGTCATAATACATATTGACCAACTTTTTATCGTCGAATATATGTACTTTTGATCATATTCGTTGAAATTACTTATTACTATTATATAGGTCGAGCAATATATATGGTTCTAGACATGCTTACCAACGAAGTTACGATTGACGGGTTTTGCGACTAATCTTTTTATACGGCTATTAATGAAAGAATTATTCCAATTTTCTTCGGTTGGTTTATCAGCAACACTCAAGAATTATATATATTTAACGATAATATTACGGACTAACTAGCTCAATAACATAGAACTTTAGTTGTAATATCTTTTGTTCTACAGAAGTATATTAATCATTCTACCATTAATGAGATCAATCAAAATTACATGGCTTTTCTTATGCATAAATAAGAAGAACTCATTGATCGTTGAGACATGTTGACCGTTGATAACAATCCAGCAGCCTTGACGGACCAAACATTAAATTTTTATATAATCATTACAATCTATAGATATTTTTTAAAATTACAAAAATCATCTTACATTATCTTTTCTTGGGTCAAAGTACGCCTTATTTGATAAAAATCCCATCACATCACTTGAAACAGCCTAAGAAAATTTTATAGAAAGTATTTGCACGTGTGTAGAAATTCGCACTTATAACAAAGTAAAGTCGTCTTCGCTCATACTTCTAGAAGTAATGATGTGTCTCAATGATTATATCCTTTTTTGGGTTAATAATCTAGTTTCCCGTTTTAGAACATTTAGTTATGAAATCGAAATAAATTCAAATTGTGAGGTAAATGTTAATTATATGCATCTTCTATTTATAAATCCATCCTTGATAGACATGATTAGTTAATCTACTTGTTTTATATATGTTACTATTTTGTAAAATCTATTTTTGTTGTTGTTGTTTGGCTCTTATGTTTTGTAAAAGATATTAGAAATTCAACAATAATGATACAAGAAGTCAAGGATAGTTACATACGATGTTTCATGGAAAGTTTCGTAAGGGACCCATCATTGATTTTTTATTTTCATTTTGACTCATCTTTTATTCTTTCCCCAATTCTTTTCACATATTGCAAATTAGTTCCTTGTACGGTTGTATTGTACCACACAGAGAATAGTTTTGATATCATAATTTTCATCGACACATGAACGACGACAAAGGCAAAGTCAAGTTTGGCTATAACATCTCAGAGTAAGATTTTGACTAAAATACTTGACTCAAACCCTGAATGCGTTTCTTTTGAATTGTTCGCCCTTTTCATAAGTATTTATATATCAACTATAGGGTTTCAACAGATAACGTATTGAATCTCAGCTTTATAAGCACCATATAAAATACTACTTATATTCTTGAAAAAATGATTATTTTGAGATTATTTTGAGATTATTCCTTGTTTCATATTGATTTTCTATACACTTAATTGATTATTATAATTTAAAATTTTCAAAAAATAATCATTAAGAATATATGAATTTATAAATCATTATTAGTTCATAACTAAACAATATTTTTGGTGAGAGAAAATTATGTATTTATAATTAATATATATTGTTTTTTAATTTGTGCAAATACTCCTAACCATCTTTTTTTTCCTTACGAACAGAGAAAGTAATAATTAATTATATGCCAATATTTTTAAAAATTATATTTCAAGTCCAGACTCGCATATTATTTTCTCATTTTGAATCTAAAAATCTTAACATGCAAAGAAAGGATTTTAGATTAATGGTTGTGGGTTTATGCATATAATCCTTGCTGATTCAAAGATTATTGACATGTGTTTCGATTTTTTTAAACAAAACAGTAATATATTCATATAACGCAAAGAATAATTTCACTAAATTTTTTTTAGTTCAATATTTTTAAAAAATAAATAAAGATATGTAGTATAAATTTATTTCGAAAATTTAGAATTTATATTTAATTTAAAATAATAAAATATTGTCCGCAGTGCTCAGTGGCTCACTATTGTGGGGCTTTGCTATGGAAGTCCAGCAGATCTCGCGGGATGGGCTTTTTCGGCGGATGCAAGTTTTTGTCTTTTTGATGGTTTTACTTTTATTCTAATATTTATATTTAATACGACTGGAATACTTTCCATGCTAATTATGTTAATTAACTTGCTTTTGGTAAGCGATACCAATTTGACTGATTAAAATCCGAAACCTAAGTTATTGCAAAATTTTGATAGTTAAACCGTACGGAAGCAATTGATTGATAGTTTTGATCCCACAATTAATTAATCGACAAGACTGGAACAATTTACCATATTTACTAATATTCTGTTCATATATAAGGAATTACATAATAAACCATTATTATAAAAAAAAAAACCGTAGCAGCAATCAGAAACAAATCAATTTTCACTATTTAAGAAACACATTAATTTGGATGATTCATTAAGAAAAAAATCAATTTGTACGATAAAGAAACTATTAAATTTTAACAAAAAATCGGTAACAATGATCAAGCCGCTGATATAGTAGTATATAGAGATCCACTAGTATATAATAAGATGATACTATCACTAGGCTAACTATCACTCTCTCAAGTCTTAAGTAATATTTTTAAAGGCACCTTTTATTTTAATTTACATTTCAATTTCAAAAAGAAAAGGCAACTTCAAAAGAAATGATTTCCACTGTTTGTGGTTTTAGGTTAATTTTATTCATAGCTGCCGTTGCAATTAGCATTTCAGCCACCGCTTCTACCGCTCTCGCCGGTAGAAAGATCTTTGATGTTCGAAGCTATGGTGCTCGTGGTGACGGCAAAACAGACAATGCTATTGTAGTGAAATTTCTCGATTTTTTAAAAAAATTTTGGTCCAACTAATTCAACATCAATGTTTGGATTTATTGATTAATTCTAACACGCGCTTGATCTTTTGTCTTGGTTTCTTCGTTTAGGCGTTTACAAAGGCGTGGAAAGAAGCGTGCGCATGGAAAGGAAACCCTAGAGTTTATGTACCATTTGGAACCTTCTACCTCGGTGGCGTAACCTTCACGGGACCATGTAAAAGTCGGATTAGTTTCATCATCAAAGGAACTTTGTTAGCTCCTAAAGAAGCTAACGTCATCAAACAAGACACGTGGATCATTTTCAGGTACGTTGACTATCTCACAGTCTCAGGCGGTGGTATTCTAGACGGACAAGGAAGCTACTCTTGGCCACTCAACAATTGCCGCAAAACCCTTAATTGCCGGGCTCTACCTATGAACATGGGGTTCCAATTCGTGAGATTCTCGAGAGTCAACCGCATTAAATCGATCAATAGCAAAATGGGTCACTTCAACTTCTTCGCAGTTCATTACTTTGACATCGCACGCGTCCGCATTAGTGCTCCTGGAGATAGCCCTAATACCGACGGAATCAAGATAGGTTCATCAAGCCACATGAAGATCCACAACGTTAACATCGGAACTGGCGACGACTGCATCGCGATATTGTCGGGGACCACCAATTTGGATATCTACAATGTCAACTGTGGACCGGGCCATGGAATCAGCGTTGGAAGTCTTGGAAGGTTTAAAGGTGAGAAGGGCGTTCAGGGATTAACGGTTAGGGATTCCATCTTTAACGGTACGACTAATGGAGTACGGATCAAGACATGGGCTACGTCAGGTGCACCGAACTTAGTTTCACATTTCCTTTACAAGAATCTCCAGATGATTAATGTCGGAAACCCAATCAACATAGATCAACAATACTGTCCAAATTCACATTGCAGCTTTAAGGTAACTTCCACCACAAGAAACAAGTTTTTAGTTTTCTTGAGATGATCTAATTTGATTTTTTTTTTCTTTTTTTTTTGTAGTCTGCTTCACAGATTCAGATAAGAGACGTGAAGTACAATAACATTTGGGGGACGTCGATGGACAAAGTGGCCGTAAAGTTACAATGTAGCAAGAATTTTCCTTGCAAAGACGTTGAGCTCGTCAACATCAACTTAGTGCACCGTGGACCCGACGGTCCAGCCACCGCTCTGTGTGAGAATGTTGGCGGTTGGACACGTGGCAAGGTTTCTCCTCCGTCTTGCATCCGTTGATCCACATTTTGAATTCATCCTAATTAGTTCATTGTAGCTTTTTTTTTTTAATAGTTTTGTAACTCTTGGCTCTCTCTGGTCATATTCACTCGTTTACTCTAGTCAAGTTGGAGCAATTCTAATGGGACTTGAAGGTTTGGAAAATGAATATTAGATTTGATGAATCCCTTTGGTTAATTCATATTTTATATCTTATTTTTTATAAAAAGGTTTTTTTTTTTTTTTGTTAAAGTAAAAGGTTTATTAATTTGACACGCGAAAGTCTAATTAATTTGACAATATGTATCGCATAATTATAATTAAATTCATTTCTTGGCCCAAAATAACAAGCCCACTATAGTCTCAATATAAGCAGCTCACTGGTTCTGAAACTAATTTTGTATTTTTCTTGGTTAACATATCTTGGTCTTGTATTTTTCTAAAGTTATTCACAGTATAAAAATATACAGAACTATTTAGTTTATTTGTTATAAAAATATATTTATATTTTAGTTAATTATATGTACAAGTTTTGGATTGAGTGGTAAACCATGTACCGTATTTGAATGTAGAGAAATTCGGATACTTAATCTAAATAAAGAAAAACCGGTTTTGTTGATCCAAAATTCTTAACATTAAATAAGAATGAATATCCACACAATTTGTACGATCATTATATTTAGATTAATAAAACTTTGTAATTATATTTAGATTAAAAAAGATAAATCCTCATCAATACCACTAAAATAAGTTTATTTTCTATAAAAATACCATAACAAATTTTATTTTCCAAAAATACCACAAAAAAAAATTATTTAAAAATATCACAAAATTAAAACCAACTGTAAACCTTCAAAACTAAACCCTAAACTCTCAAAACTAAACCTTAAACCCAAAATACTAAATCTCAAACCCAAAATACTAAATATCATAATTCGGGTATATAAAATGTTGTATGTATAAATTATACAGTGCCATAAGGAGATATCTGTGAGTTCATGGTCCATGTGAGTAGTTCCAAGTTTCAACCACAAAATGATGGACATGATGATCACCTATGGGCCATCACTCATGAGGAAGTTTTCACGTTTTAATTTACACTGCCTGACGAATATCTACATGGACCAATTATTGCTTGTCTCATCAAATCTTAATTCCATGCTGATCATATGCTAAATTCATGCATGTGTATATCTTTCTTTTTTTCAAATTATATATGTATATATCTATATGACTATATCGTAATATTATAAATCAATACATCTTGTAGCTCTAAAGCATATTTAAAGTTGTTAATTAGTCACTGGACAAAGACCCTTGGATCAACATGTTACTTTTAGTTAATGTAATCATAAATCATTGAATTTTATTATTTCAGTTTAGTTCTTTTCCCAATCATCAAATGGTCAAATTATAAATAAAGAAGGCATATGGAACCACTTACGTATACCATATGCTTTACATCCAATAAATGTGTTAGATAGTGTTGTTCATTAATCAGAAGATCTGATACATAGCCGACCTTTGATTTAACAATTAAGTTGCTAATTATGACACTAATTGTTTTCTTGTATGATACTATTAATTATTGAGTAGGAGAAACTGTTGGTAACTAAACTAATATGGTTTATGATGTGAATTTAATTATTTAATCAAAATTATCGCGAGAACGCATGTATCAGAGAATTTTATAATTTTAATAAAGCAATTTGCAACCAAAGATCCGTTATAGGTCAGAAGGGCTTTGGCAGTTTTTTCAGGTAAAGTCGGTTGGTCAAACCTCTCGAATGCTTACATAAGACTATGCTATAGCCTATAGTGTCTTTTTGTAAACACAATTTTGTAGTTTATTACAATGATATTTTCTTTTATCCTTTTGTATTTTTTTTTCAAAACTTTTGTGTGTATATATATATATATATATATGTATGCTGTTTTATTTCTACGTGGAATCACATGTTCGACAAAGAAATGTCAATCTTTTGTAAACATATATATGGCAATCGAATTTCATAAATGTAGTTACTTGGAGCTAAAATACATTATTTAGCCTCGAAGAACTATATAATTTTGGGTATATTAAAGGTTTAGTAGCTTTAATTAAGTTAAAATATAACAAGCAACGACCATGTTACTCACAATAATGGTCTTGCAAGCCAATCATAAAGTTTGTTAGTTACTAGTTGGATTAATTAATGTAGATTGTTGGACCGACCGTATCCTACCTTTCAATGGATATCAGTAAATCCAAAGCTACTATTCATCTATAAACCATTATTTTAAGCTATAATATTGTTTGTCATTTGAATATGTGCACTTTTTACAATTGGACAATAATAGGTATATATGAATCTTAGGGGAAAAGGTGACTTTGTTTAAGCATGTGCTTCCATGTGGTCACATGAATTGAACCATACTGCATATATATGTACGTAACATATTGTAACTCTATACGATTAATGCGCATATATTCACATACTATATAGTTCAAACTTCAAACCCTTATGATTAGGGAAAATAATATCTGGTTTTCTATGCATATTTTTCTAATTGTAGAGCCATAAAGAACAATAAAGTTTGGTGCTCGAGGTAGTCAAATTATAGTTAGTCTAATCACTCTTATGTAGACACATTAATATCTATAAAAAGAAGATAATTTCAATTCAAACCTGAGATTCATTTTAGAATATTAATGTTTGTGTGTTAAAAGATCCATATTATGCGTTAGCGAGAAGGATGTTGCGAGCAATTACAATACAACGCAAATGATGTTAATAAAAAAGGATCCATTTAAATAATTCAAGGGTCATATAGTAATTTTTCTTCCTAAAAATCACAAATCGGATATTTTATTCTCTAGACCAACATTTATATCACAATTGGGAATTTGGTTAAGAAATCTGATGCTGTATAAGATAGGCACCTGAAGGCCTGCATGTTCCGTTAATTAAGAATGAATTAAAATGGTTGGTTAATGGTGAAATTAGTGGACTGTGATGCATCTACGATTGCTGCATTTCAATTTTCAAGTGGATGTTTACTCAACAGATAATGATCCTAACCAACGAACTTAATTCAATCACTCAACCTATTTTTATATAATCGAATCTCTTGTTAGAATATTTCATGTATATATATATACGACTTTATTCTGCATAACCAATTATTTATACGCAACATTTTTTAATTTTTAAATCTCATTTTTCTCTAAATGCTTACATTGGTTTTCTTCTCTAGTATGTTAAATTCCATTATAAAATATAATTAAATTCATAAGAAAATTTAGCGATAACAATTTACCGACCACATACGACAGAGATTTCTATCCATGTATGAATAGTGTAAATTCATAGAACACCAAAACTATAACAAATAATCTCGAAGAACTCTACTCTACAGTAGTGAGGCACACATTATACTTTTCAACAATAATAACATGAATCTTGTTTGGGCACATTATTTACGTAATTTGTTTCGGTGCTTGTGTTATGTATTCTTCAGTGAGAACGCAAAGATTTCAAAGTTATTTATGTATATATTCTTTTAACTGATTTATGGAAATTTCAAGTCACGACAGCTGCGAAGACGCTACGTGGTGGTGCGATGTAAATCAGTTTGATTTGGAGGCGATGACGCGTCCTAACCAAAAAGCCAATCGCCATTTCCAATAGCAGTGGAACACCAAACGCTGTTGAATTTCCTATTTTATATATTAATATATCTGAAGATAATTCATATGTTCTATAGGCATTGTATATCAAATTAGTCACATAGATTATATGTACTTAGCATAGTTGTTCTCTAACTCGATTAAGTTCACTGTTGCCCGTCGAAGCAGTCAAAACCCAAGATACATTAATACTAATATCACACATAATATAAATATTAAAATCTCACTTCTTTAACCAAGAAAAAAAACAAACTACTTGAATTAGTTCTGTAAACGAAAGTTCTCAGTTCTCACATTGTTGGTATTATCTCAATAGCTATATTTGTTTGTTTTATGTTACGTGACATAATTAATAACAACACTTTTCGAAAGATTATAACTGATGTCGAAAATTTTCTTACCCTCCAAGAGGTAGTTACTCCTTCCTTTTCAATGGCCTTGTAAGCATTTGTTAAGAAAAATTTCGATTAAAACTACTTCAAACATTTTTAAACAGTATACTATCATTTTCCTTTTTGTTTTTGTCAAATATCATTTTCCTTTCTAATCACAAAGTAGAATGCCAAAACAAAATATAAAACTAGAAAAATTTCTAAGCGAAATGATCAAATTTATACAACTAATTAACCTAAATTGTGTGAGATAAAGAAGATGAGCCATTTTACCTTTTATCGGAAAAAAAAAAAAACAAAAAAGATGAGCCATATTATTGAAAATGATAAACAACGATCATGCTAAATATTTTTTTTAAAAGCTGAAAAATAAATACAAGTCTCATCATATAATTACGACACATGTAAAAACATGTCAAACAAAAAAAGAATGACTAGTGAAAAGATTATAATACCCTTTGATCATCTTCGTATAAATAGAACCTCTTGTCCGAACATACACTCCCATCTCTCACAATTATGGGCAAAACTTATAATACTTGGTCTTGAAAAAACCTATAATACTCAACCCAAAACGCAGCGTTTTATCAGAAACATCCATCGACTATGGCTTCTACTTCCACTACCTTACTTGCTTCTAAATTTCTCGACCCATCTTTCTCAAACTCTTCTTCAAGACTCAATCCTCAATCTCTATCCTTTTCTTCGACACTCGGCAACAAGAAACTAACCCCTTGCTCTGTTTCTTCCTCCGTCAACAAAACATCTCCCATCTCATCTTCTCTCCGATCTCCGATATACAAACCACCGTCTTGGAAGAAACTATGTCACGATGTCGCCAGTTTGATCCCCAAAACTACCAACCATAATCCAATATTAAACCCGGTACAGAGAACCGCCGCCATGATCTTAGACGCGGTGGAGAACGCCATGGTTTCTCACGAACGCCGCCGTCATCCACTTCCCAAAACGGCGGATCCCACCGTCCAAATAGCCGGAAACTTCTTCCCGGTACCGGAGAAACCAGTCGTGCATAACCTTCCGGTGACTGGAACAGTACCAGAGTGCATTCAAGGAGTTTACGTCAGAAACGGAGCGAATCCGCTACACAGACCAGTCTCCGGCCACCATTTGTTTGACGGAGACGGTATGATTCACGCTGTTCGGTTTGATAACGGTTCCGTAAGCTACGCTTGCCGGTTCACCGAAACAAACCGGTTGGTTCAAGAACGAGAATTTGGTCGTCCTGTGTTCCCCAAAGCAATTGGAGAGCTTCACGGACATTTAGGTATCGCCAAGCTTATGCTCTTCAATACCCGTGGACTATTCGGATTAGTCGACCCGACCCGAGGACTCGGTGTCGCTAATGCCGGTTTAGTCTATTTCAACGGTCATCTCTTAGCAATGTCCGAAGATGATTTACCGTACCATGTCAAAGTCACTCAAACCGGAGATTTAGAAACCTCGGGTCGGTACGATTTCGACGGTCAGCTAAAATCAACAATGATTGCCCACCCGAAAATCGACCCGGAAACCCGAGAACTATTCGCTTTAAGCTACGACGTCGTTTCGAAGCCGTACCTAAAATACTTCAGATTCTCACCCGACGGTGAAAAATCACCAGACGTCGAGATATCTCTTGATCAACCAACGATGATCCACGATTTCGCGATCACTGATAATTTCGTAGTGATTCCAGACCAACAAGTGGTTTTCAGATTACCGGAGATGATCAGAGGTGGTTCTCCGGTGGTTTACGACAAGAACAAGAAATCAAGATTTGGTATTTTGAATAAAGACGCTAAAGATGCTTCGTCGATTCAATGGATCGAAGTACCTGATTGTTTCTGCTTCCATCTATGGAACGCTTGGGAAGAACCAGAAACAGACGAGGTTGTCGTAATCGGATCATGCATGACGCCACCTGATTCGATTTTCAACGAACACGACGAAACACTTCAGAGTGTTTTGTCGGAGATAAGACTAAACCTGAAAACAGGGGAATCAACACGTCGACCGGTTATCTCCGAACAAGTTAATCTCGAAGCCGGTATGGTAAACCGGAATTTATTAGGTAGAAAAATCCGGTTTGTTTACCTTGCTTTAACGGAACCGTGGCCGAAAGTGTCCGGTTTCGCGAAAGTGGACATATCGACCGGAGAGATTCAAAAATATATATATGGAGACAGGAAATACGGAGGAGAGCCTCTGTTTCTGCCTTCCGGTGACGGAGAAGAAGACGGAGGTTACATTATGGTGTTCGTTCACGACGAGGAGAAGGTGAAGTCGGAACTTCAAATCATTAACGCCGTTAGTCTGAAGCTTGAAGCTACCGTTACGCTTCCGTCAAGAGTGCCTTATGGTTTCCACGGAACGTTCATTAGTAAGGATGATCTCTTGAAGCAAGCTTAGTATTAATTTTAGGTTTTTGAATTTCTTAGGGTTTTATAAATGTTAATATAAGTGATATATATATATATAGAGAGAGAGAGAGAGAGAGAATTGTTGCCTGAGGGATTGTTTGTGCATTAGTCCCCGGGAACGAGACTCTTGAATTTTAGTTATAAGTATATATAATATAATTAATCATTAGAAATTAACTACAACCTGAGAAATTTTTTTAAAAAGATATTAGTCTCAGTTGGGCTCTTACGTTACTTGGGATCATTCATGATCTTGATTTATTTGACGTTGTAAAGGATCTTAGTGTTGTAGTGAAGTTTCTATTGATCAGTTATATATATAGAAAGAACTTGTTGTGTCGCCTATAGATTTGATCAAAATTGTATTATACTAAGCAGAATCATTTTTATAAACGATGACAAAAGACCACTAATACAACTAATTCTAAAAATAGTCAAATAGTTTACAGCACAAACCATCTAGGAAGATTAATGGTGATATTATTGTATGTTATGTAAAATAAAATTAAGTGGAAGCTCTGATTCTAATAAAGCTTCGCAAATATCTCTGTGAGCGGTGTAGAGAAGCTTCTTAGAAGGAACTTTACCTTAGAAGATGGAAACCCAAAAATATCTCATGTGATCTCTGTCTTGAGAATGGGTCCCTTCTCATTCTTTGTCTTCTTGCAATTATCAACTACTTCGATTTCTCTGCTTCCGATAATTGGTATTAAGAATTATGAAATTACCAATTATCAGCTACGTGCAATTCGAATATTTTTCTTATAAAAAGTCTATGGCTATAGTGAGAAATTCAAATTTTAATTGATATCATTAAAATGTTGCACCACTAAAACTCGTAACTTCATCTAAATATGAAAATACTTCCTACATCATTTAACCTTGTTTTCTATTTTACAGCATTAGTATTCCACATAGTATGGATTAACTTGTCTTGTTGTTATTTCTTATTTTACACAATGCTGCATATAAGTTTTGTATGAGTATATATATAGCTTTATTAAATCTTAAATTTTTTTTGTCGATTTATGATTTTAAATTAAACTTTAGAAGCCAGAAGAACACTCTTACTACAACTTTTCTAGTTAAGAAAATGCATTTATGGATCTTATTTTATTTGCTTACTTTATTCATGGAGTTACGTCGAAGTTGTTGCGCTTTCCAATTTTTGGCGCACCGGATACATCTCATAATTTTATCTTGTATGATCTTTTATTATGCTTCTGTTGGTTCTGAAGCACGTACACGTAAGCGTATACATAAGCACTTGCAGTTCGCAATAGTCAATCGATTGATTCTCTACTCTTTGAACATGTAATGCACTAATTCATAGCCACTCTTTTCTACATATTATGACTGGTTTGGGTTGCCGACAAAGAAAAAGACTGATTTGGGTTAAGTTTTGTTATGGACTTGTAACGTGTAAAACGTGTCTTTTTAAAAATAGATTTTTGTATTGAGTTTTATGACCATAATAGAAAAATAGTTTAAACAAATCGCATCAAGATCATACGTATTTATACCATATAATATACCGTTTATCTTTAGATAGTATATTCGTCAAAACAATACGCTAAAGTTTTCTCGGAATATGACGCCTCAAAAATATTAGAATATAGTAAATCATGTAACGAGTTCGTAGAAGAAGTTAAAATGCCACGGTGTACATACAGTATGTGAGTATATTCGATGTTTCTAGGTTAAAGTCCATAGGCAATAGAGACTTCTAGATAAATATTCTAACAAATTTCAGATGAAAATAAGTAAATAACAATTGTTTTTTTTCTTTTTATAACAATTGTTTCTATCGATCTCTGCTTTTCTTAATGTGTGTGTGCCTTTTTGTCAACTATTATGTATGATGTGTATCATGTTATGATATTAGTATGTTGCTACGTGTCGTGGTATATGGAACCCAACGCAAGCAGTCCAGGTTGAGTCTTGCGCTATTTTCTTCTTTGTAACAACAATATATATATGTGTGTAATTAATGAATATCAAATTATCAACATTATATGAGTGAAAATCGCGCGAAATATACCTAATTTAAGTACTATTGATTTATTCATAGTTACGCTTACCTATATTATTTATAAACTTGAGATTAATATTTTCGAATTACATGTATTATATTAATATTATATAGCTACAAAAAGAAATCAGTTGTTATTTTTTGGTGCGAGTTTATATTTGTTTTTAATTTTTTTTTTTAAATAGGAGAGTTCAAAAAGAAGGAAAAAAATTAGTTTGGCCATAGGAGTTCTGAAAGGTCAGGTATAGATTGCAAAATAAAAATAAAAATCAAAAGAACTCATTGCAACTATTATCATTAAAAATGATCACATCGATTTTTATTTTTTTAAAATATTAGATCTTATAGAATATATAAAAACTATAGCTCTAACATGAAAATTGTGGATCTTGTGATAATTATATCAAGTTATATAACAAGAAAAATGATACTTACATAGATGGTAAAAATAAGGGCTACATTGTTGCAATGATGAGATTTAAATTATTTTTTATAATAGAGTAAAACAAATAAACAACGATATTTTTAGTCGAGTAACATAGGATTAACAAAACTACGCAAATACTAAAGACAAGGCAGAAGAGTAGCGATGGCCATTGAAATTTTACAGTACACAAAATCAAAGGATGGACGACGACGACGACAATAAAGACAATGTTTCAATATTTGGTATATATAAATGTATCTACAGCTTTGGGACTAATCGTGCCTGAGGAGCATCCCAATCAGTAACAATGTGGTTACGTGTGATCTCCTTTAAACTTGTGCATCCACTTAGTGCCATTGTGAGTTCGAATTCTTCTCTCATCATCTGTAGCACTTTCCTCACTCCGGCCTCTCCTTCCGCCGCCAAAGAGAACACCACCGGCCGTCCGATCTGTTTCCCACAAAAGATTAAGAAATCGACGAGAATGAAAACTGGGTTTCTTGTATTCCAAGAAGAGTGAATGGTTTCTTGTGTCCCAAGAACAGTGAATAGTTTCTTGTTTGCCAAGAAACTTTTAGCTCTTAGCACTTACAAATATGCCTGAGGCTCCAAGCGCGAGGGCTTTGAAGACATCGGTCCCACGGCGAACCCCACCGTCTAAGAATACTGGAATCTTTCCCTGAGCTGCTTTAACAACCTGAGAACTCAGAATAGCAGAATCATCAAGAGTTTAATTACAATAATAAACTTCACAAAGTTGGTAATGAAGTTGATTTTTAGTTCTAATTAACCTCTTCAAGGGCTATGATTGTGGCTGGTACGTAATCGAGCTGGCGAGCACCATGGTTAGACACGATGATACCGGCTGCTCCTGCTTGTACTGCCATCCTTGCTGCAGACACACAAAAAAAAGGTAACTTACATTTTTATGGGATTTGCCACATGAAACCAGTGAAGAAGATGAATGAGAGTTTTGTGTAGTTGAGTTTATGGTTTTCTCACCATCCTCAGCTGTGAGCACACCTTTCACCAGAATGGGCAGCTTTGTGATTGTTTGAAGCCACTGCACATCCTGTATCATGTATCCCAAAGAAGATCAATCACAAAAAGTTTTTTTTTTTTTTTTTTGATTTGTAATAGTTTCGAAGTGATTGATATATTTTGCTTTACCTTCCAGCTCAAGGTACGATCAATTTGTCCAGCCACGTAGGATGCTAGTCCTGAGTCATTTGCCTGCAGAGTCCACCGAGCATATTTAGAAAAGTGCCAAATTACATAGAAATTATATATATGATCAAATATGTTGTTACCTCATCCATCTTGCCGAGGTTAAGTCCTTCAAAATTCTTCAAAGTCAAGTGAGGTGGCAATGTAAACCTGTTCTTGATATCAGATTCTCTGCGACCAAGCCTCGGTGTATCGACAGTGAGTGCAATTGCTTTGAACCCGGCTCTCTCTGCTCTTCTCACAAGCTGAGCCACCACGTTCCTATCCTTGTAGACCTATAAAACAACTGAATCTTGAAGCTTCTTGATTCATAAGCTAGTAATACAGCGTGCGATGGAGCTTACGTAGAGCTGGAAAAAGCGGATTCCAGGTCCTGTCGAAGCAACCTCTTCAACGCTAGAAGTAGCCCATGAAGATAGTGTCTGCAACAAGAGCCTAATGTCACAACCTCAAAGTGGAGAGTGTCAAAACAAGAAAGGTTCAGATTCAAACCATGATAGTTCCTGCGGAGGATGCAGCTCTAGCCGTAGCATACTCACCTGAACATAACGATAAACGTAAAGATAAGAAACTATCATGTTCTGTTGTTTACTCTGTTATGTTTCTTGGATTCTTACCCTCGGGATGAGCCATCTTCTGAAAAGCAGTTGGAGCAACCATGATAGGCATAGATATCTTGAATCCCAAGACAGTAGTAGTCATATCAATCTTGCTTACATCAATCAAAATCCGCGGCCGAAACCTGAAATTATAAGGGAGAAAGAAACATGGTTTGGTTTGATCAGAGAAGCTTTCTTGATGAAACAAAACAATTGATTAGAGTAAACTATCATCAAAAGCTCACAAGATTCGAGAAAAAGCGTTTCTGTTCTCTTGAAGAGTCCACTGGTCTTCTGCACCAGAAGCGTAGTAATCGTAGGCCATCTTTGGTAATTTCTCCTTAGCGATGGCTTCATACTCGTTAACATTAGTGATCTCCATCTCCTCTAGAAATCTGATTTTCAGCTCTTTTAGCTAATCTCTTTTAAACATCTGCTTAGATCACAGAGAACAGAGCAGAAGACAATATCAATATTCATATACATCTGAGCAGTTCTGCTGACATATATACATGTGTAAGGACAAGGATCTGTGAGAGAAAACTCACCAAGTTGAGGAATAGAAGAGAGTTTGGACTTGGGACTAAGCTGCTGGTAACAGAAACTATTTCATATAATGAGAAGTTTTTCTGCATGAGGACAAAAAAGCTCATTGATGTTATGAATGTGAAGAGGATGAGGAATTGGAGGTGAGGATTTGGAGAGGAAACAGAACCAAACGAGTTAAGAGAGTTCTTATCCAAAACAAACCTTTTTTTTATGTTGTTTAGTTTATTTCCTTTTCCATTATCATTTCTCATCCACAAAAAGAAAAGAAGAAACCATTTGTGATTTTTTTTCCCTTTTTGAATTATGTGATTTATAATTGGTGTTTCATTAATATGTGTATACGAAAAGAAATTACGATTTAATAATATGATTGTCCGAGCATGTTAATATGTGTATTTGAGAGACAAGGTTATATTACAACAAAGAGAGAAAGGGTGCGAGTGACTTGTGACCACCGGAGGGTATAAATCTAGTTTAGAGGAAATACCCAAATCTCAAAAGAAAATTATAACATGTTCTATTTCTATTTACTTGAATGAGATTAAACAGCTGCTAATCAAAACCAACATTGAATTCAGTATGAAAAATGAATTGAAACATATATTGTTTTTATTAATGGGTTTTCAAATCAAAATGCAGAAAGAAGAAAAACTGGTTTCACAAGTCCGGTCCAGACCCATATAGTGTAAGATAGCCCACATCACATAACCAAAACAAATTTGAGATGGAATCAATAATAGTGAACCAGGAATTGTCATAATTTAAGAGATGGGAACCCAATATTAATATGGACCTCTCTCGCCTTCGTTGTGATCATTGTCGCCGAGCTTCTCGAGATCATGAATTCACACAAGTTTGATAGTGATTGGTAAGCACATGCCGACATGCGGCCACGTCAGTAGTAGAAATACAATGACGTAACAAACTTAGCAAGCACACAATCCAATTGATTCTGCCAACGTGTACGTTGTTCTACCACCTTCTACCTAGTTTCTAGAATTTTAGCTCACTTTTCTAAATTCTTCTGCAGTTTGTTTAGTTATGTTTTTCCACTAATTTTTGAATATGAATTTGCAAAAACAATATAAAAAAAAGGAATCTATTCATCGAGTCGATTATTATGCTGAAATAATATGATTAATTTCTATATTATCTTGATTTAGATATCATCATTATTTCTTTGCCTAACAAAATCCATAATTTCCTTTGACGACCGAAATCCAAATTTGCTACTATGATAATAGAGTCCAAATGAATATTTGCAACTTATATTCCTAAGCAGCCTCCAGTAGAATCCTATGCTTATAATAAAACAGATGCACTATCGAAGAAACTTTAAGCACAAAGCAAACCTATAATAGTCACCAAAATAAATTATCGAAAGTTAACAACAACAATACAAGAAAATAAAAAGAATGAAATAAAATTATAAGTAATTTAAAAATCTGGCCACATGCTTTTGAACTTTAAAGAGTGTGTGACGTAACGACTAGAGTCAGCAAAATCCTTTTGTATCACTAATGTTCTCATCTATAAATCCGTAGAACTCTCCCACTCTCTTTTATTATCTACAAACAAATCGGGAAAGCCGTACAGTCTCTTTGTGAGCTTTAGGGATCGTAACAATGGCGAATGAGGTGATTCTTCTTGATTTCTGGCCGAGTATGTTTGGGATGAGGACGAGGATCGCATTGAGGGAGAAAGGTGTCGAATTTGAGTACAGAGAAGAGGATCTGAGAAACAAGAGCCCTTTGCTTCTCCAGATGAATCCAATCCACAAGAAGATTCCGGTTCTCATCCACAATGGTAAACCGGTTATCGAATCTATCATTCAGGTTCAGTACATTGATGAGGTCTGGTCTCACAAGAACCCTATCCTTCCTTCTGATCCTTACCAGAGAGCTCAAGCTAGATTCTGGGCTGATTTCATCGACAAAAAGGTAACTTATTTCTTTGTGCCCTTGATCTAATTATGTTGAAATTGAATTGGGGATTTCTAAAAATTGATACTTGATTTGAGCTTGCAAGTGATAGGCTTTGAGAAATCACGCCCAAATTTTAGGGTTACGTCTGGTGTTTACTTCTGTGATTTGGGGATTTCATATACTGAATGTTGATTTCAGTTTGTAGTTGAAAGGCGGTGGGATATCACCCCCAAAGTCTAGTTTTTTCTTGTGGACACATCTTTGAGAGAGTTCGATATTATGTTTACTTGTGCAATTTTGGGGATTTCAAATATTGGTTTTGCTTTGTGGACATCATCTTTGAGCTTTGTTTGGGTCTGAGTTCTGACTTAGCTCGATGTTTGTGTTACTTTTTGCAATGGATCAGCTGTACGATGCTCAGAGGAAGGTGTGGGCGACCAAGGGTGAGGAACAAGAGACAGGCAAGAAGGATTTCATTGAGATACTCAAGACTCTTGAATCTGAGCTTGGAGACAAACCTTACTTTGGTGGAGATGACTTTGGATATGTTGACATTGCATTGATTGGTTTCTACACCTGGTTTCCAGCATACGAGAAGTTTGGTAACTTCAGCATCGAATCAGAGTGTCCGAAACTAATGGCTTGGGTTAAAAGGTGTTTGCAGAGGGAGAGCGTGGCTAAATCATTGGCTGATCCTGAGAAGGTTACCGAATTCGTCTCCATGCTCAGGGAGAAATTTGTATCTGAGTAGATCTGTTTATTTGTCGTTTGGTTCTGATGCTCTTTGTTATGCTTTCGTGTGAGTTCTTTCTTAAATAAAGCAGAGCATCGGTGAGGTGATATGGGTGTAGAGAATGTATCTCTTTGCTTGAGCAGATTCGTGTGTTTTATGGGTTTTAAGGGTTTGTCCTAGTTTGTATGCAACTTGATGAAGTAAGTGTTTTATTAATGATCGTTAATATCTTGTGATATTTGTGTATCTGTGAAGATGGATTCAAATTCAACATATCAAAGTTGATCAAACCAATAGAAGTTCTCAAATCTCAATGATTGCGGTAGAAGACATTGTACAGATGATGGGCCTAAAAACTCAAATCAACATCACCATTGTAGTGAAAATTTTGTGATTTGAGAACTTTTAGCGTTAATGTGGGCTGGATTACTTCGGCCATTGAAGCTTTAATCCCATCCATATCTTTAAATTTGAGTATAGATAATGAATCTATGATACATCATCAATGGTAATAGTACGAATTCTACACCACAATAGTCTGGACTGATCTTAAGTTTCAACTATTGTTTATTTGTTTTTGAAGCATTTACATATATAATTATCATCTTTATGCCAAACGTACACGTATCTATATCCATGTTCAAGAAAGTGATATACGCACTGGGCGGACTTCGACGCGTTTTGTCCACCTAAAAGTTAATGAACTCCTTCAACAACCATTTTATAAAAAAAACTATACCTACAACTTATATAAAAGTAACAATTGTTCAAGTCATCGCGATATTAAATATTAACGGAAACAGAACATGCTACTAGAAGAGCATATTTTAATGGTAGAGGATTATGTAATAAGTAGTATTCTTTTGAAAGAGAAAAAAAAAATTTGTATTCTTTTGATTAGAATAATGGTAACGTTTTTTACCCATTTTTAAGCTATAGTATTTGGACCATGTGCTTTGTAAAAAATTGATCTGACACTGACCGACGGCAAAAATAATCACCGTGTCCAAATTTTCCTCTATAAACGTGACTCACACTTCTTCTTCACTAGTCACTACACACACTCACTTGTTCAGACCACAACAAAGTAAAAGAAAAAGAAAAAGAAAAATCAAGAATATATTATTATATTTGGGAAGTTGAGAGATCGGAATCAATGGCGAACGAGCCGATTCTTCTTGATTGCTGGCCGAGCATGTTCGGTATGAGGGCTAGACTTGCGTTAAGGGAAAAAGGTATTGAGTTCGAATACAGAGACGAAGATTTCAAGAACAAAAGCCCTTTGCTTCTCCAGAGTAATCCCATTCACAAGAAAATCCCGGTTCTGATCCACAACGGTAAGCCGGTCTGTGAATCTCTTAACATCGTCCAGTACGTCGACGAGGCCTGGCCCGACAAGAACCCATTCTTCTCTTCCGATCCTTACGAGAGATCTAAGGCTCGGATTTGGGCCGATTTCGTCGATAAGAAGGTAACTAATCCCCTTTTGTGCCCTAGATTTATTAACTTGAGTCTGAAACTAAGTTTGAGTGTTAGATGTCGATGTAGGGGTATTAAAGATGTAGTTTTAGGATTTGATATGAGTTTGTAATGGTAGGCTCAGACAAATTTTAGTGTTTTTGTTTATAGAGTCATGTTTAAGTTTGTTTGATGTCTATTTGGGATCTGATTTTTGAGTATGTTATATAATGGATTCAGTTGACCGAAGCTCAAATGAAGATCTGGATGAAGAAAGGTGAGGAACAAGAAGAAGGTAAGAAGGAGTTTATAGAGGTACTCAAGACTCTTGAATCTGAGCTTGGAGACAAACCATACTTTGCTGGAGATGGCTTTGGCTATGTAGACATATCCTTTGATTACATTCTACAGTTGGTTCGAAGCATACGAGAAGTGTGGTAACTTCAGCATCGAAGCAGAGACTCCCAAACTGATTGCTTGGGCAAAGAGGTGCAGTGCATGGAGAAAGAGAGTGTATCTAAGTCTCTCACTGACTCTGAGAAGATTGTTGGATACGTCACTGCGTATAGGAAGAATAATCTTGGATCTGAGTAGATCTTGTTGTTCTCTTGTACCGTTAAGCTGTGTTCTCTTTTGTTCTTTTTTTTTAACTTTGGTTTTCTGTTTTCAGTAATAATGCGTGAGAGCATCAGTCACTCTATGGTGGTTTTTGTATGCATCAGAAGTGTGGATTTTAAATCAATTTTGTTTTGGTTTAAAGCATTTGTATTCATAATACACTTCCGACCCGAAATTCGACGATATAACCACAAATTGTTATATCACTTTAAAGCATTTGTATTCATAATTATCTGTATTATATACATATAACGATGCATGTACATACGAATATAAAGTCTTAAATTTCTATATATTTGTATATTTTATGTAGCCACATTTACATAAATCATATGGTGTGTATATAATATATATGTATGGAAAATCACGTGTTAAAATGTACACCCACCTAACTGAAGTCTGAGAATCTTGAGATATTAGGGCATTTTATTGGTTAGATATCTAAACAAATATAAAAATAATATTTTTAATATAATTTAATTATATAAAAAAATTCAAAATATAAAATGAAATTTAACAAATTGTGATATGAGTTTCTTGTTTAGAACTCATGGTTTCTTAAACAAGAACTCTTCTCTCGTTAATTTTTAAACTTTTTCAAGTTTATTATTATTTTAATATAGATTTCTAGTTAAGAAACCACCATTGGAAATGTTCTTATGATACAAACAAAACGAGTAGATAGCCACGTCAAAAGTACAGTGATGCTAAATTAAGTTTAAAATTGTTGGGTATGGGTTTCGTCGTTTCCCTCCTAACAGACCTAACTCAAAAAGACGGCCCATTAGAACCCGACCGAAAAGAATAAGAAAGGGTAGAACCGACGTTTAACCCTTGCGTCGATCCAAATGACAGAACTACCCCTTTACTTCCCTATATGAGGAGATCAGTGAACAGTGTAAAGGACAAACTTTTTTGGAAAAAAACTTCTCGCACTATACTTAGGAAAGAGCGGTTGAGATAGCTGTAAGCCGAACTTCGTTCGCTTCATCTCAAACTATTTTTTAAGTCGACCTCACCTGTAAAAGAGCATCACGTTCGACCCATTTTGTATCAACTCGACCAATATATAAAACATCGTTTCGACAATCTTCGACTTATTGCACTACTTCTATAATTATTATTTGTTGGTACCTTCTCATCAACGAAAATGAATTATACTATTAGAATAGATATTTATCGACGGAAAATATTGTGAGGAGGAAAATATTATAAAGTTCTTATTTTTGAACCGTAATGCCTTTTTTAAAGTTGATGTGACGTAACCAAAAAAGCAAAATCCTTTACATATATGCTTTATTTCCTTTCCTCTATAAAACGACTGTTACTCACACCTCTTCTTTATATCACACTCACTGGTTCACTTAGAACAAAAATCAAGAATATCATTTGTGAGCTTTAGATATCTAAAACAATGGCAAACAAGCCGATTCTTCTGGATTACTGGCCGAGTATGTTCGGTATGAGGGCTAGAGTTGCGTTGAGGGAGAAAGGTGTTGAGTTTGAGTACAGAGAGGAAGATTTCACGAACAAGAGCCCTTTACTCCTCCAGAGTAATCCAATTCACAAGAAAATCCCGGTTCTGATCCACAATGGTAAACCGGTCTGTGAATCTCTCAACGTCGTTCATTACGTTGACGAGGCCTGGCCCGACAAGAACCCATTCTTCCCTTCCGATCCTTACGGGAGATCTCAAGCTCGATTCTGGGCCGATTTCGTGGACAAGAAGGTAACTTATCCCTTTTGTGCCCTAGTTTATTTTTATTTGAGTTTGTAATTGGCAGGATCAGACAAATATTAAGGTTTTGTTTGTAGATCTCTTTAAGCTTGTTTGATGTCTACTTGGGATTTGACTTGGAACTTTTTTTGTGTTCATCTGACAAAGTTTGATGTTATATTACAATGTGTAATGGATTCAGTTCAGCGAAGCCCAAGGGAAGATCTGGATGAAGAAAGGTGAGGAGCAAGAAGCAGGGAAAAAGGAGTTTATTGAAGCACTCAAAATTCTTGAATCTGAGCTTGGAGACAAACCATACTTTGGTGGAGATAGCTTTGGCTATGCAGACATTTCCTTGATTACATTCTACTGTTGGTTCCCAGCATACGAGAAGTTTGGTAACATCAACATCGGATCAGAGAGTCCGAAACTGATCTCTTGGGGAAAGAGGTGCATGGAGAAAGAAAGTGTTTCTAAGTCTCTCCCTGACTCTGAGAAGATCGTTGGATACGTTGCTGAGTTCAGGAAGAACAATCTCGGATCTGAGTAGATATTGTTGTTCTTTTGTTGTTAATCTATGTTCTGTTCTGTTCTTAAATTTGGTTTTCTGTTTTCCTTAATAATGCGAAAGAGCATCAGTGACTGTGTGGTAGCATGTATGGATTTTAAATGATATTTGCTTTGGTTTAATCGTCCAAATGTGAAGTCGTATTCACGAAGGAGATTAGTAAAATAAAAATCGTTTAGATGAAACATTCCTCTCAAAAGTACCGAAAAAAAGAATGACAATAAAATGTAAGACTTCTTTGTCACTAATCACTAAGCAATATATTTTTCCCCCGTTGGCCAAGTAACGCATATACGAAAATAGTATAATACAGAGCTTATGAGTTGGTGACCACGTTACAAACATGCAAGTACTGTGGCCCTATAAAAAACAAAATTGGGTTACAAAAAGTGTGGTTGTTCTCAACCATTTTTGGGAGGACATTGCAGCCTAAAGCACTCTCTAAACTCCACTAAAAACACCTCTCATCCATTATCAGCTCAGTTCCCTCACTTTGAGGCTTTGAGTGGAGACTCCACTACGGTGGAGCACACCTGCGGTTTTTCTTTAGCTATCTTTTCTTTGTCACCATTCAACCAATAATATAAGTTAGACGTGTGTGTTTTCATTTAGAACAATAATTCAAACTTATGCTTCATGCTTTACATTTCATTTGGAACCTTTTCATCCAATACACCACGAATATGATGCGCTTGCAATCCAACGCCTTCTCTCCAACGTGACTGAGAAATGCAAATGCAAAAGCTTTTTATTTTTGTATGATTAGTGATTACGAAGTTCTGGATCGCCTAATAATTTTTTAGAGCGAGGCATAAACCATGTCAAATTAATTTTTTTCGAAGAACATACCATTTCCAACTTAAATCGAATCCATGACTTCTTATGTCTCTATGTTTTTTAAACTGAAAGGTTAACTTATCGTTGGTTTTTTTTTTTTTTTTTTAAAGTGAAAAGAGAAACAGAAAAGTTGATGTGGTGATCAATTTCGTAGTCTGTGTACATGTGTTAGTTGTAAATGAATTACAAATCAACATAGAAAAGTTTATGCTTTAAGTTAATAGTTGTGAGGATTGTGGGATTGATTAAGCAAGAGATTATTTCTCGTGTATTTTTATATTAACATAAAAACAAGAACTGATAAGCATAATGACGTAAGCAGTGGCCTAAGCATTTTTAAAAACTCCGTTTAAAAAACATCTCGAGTTTAATTGACTTGTTTAACGTTCACACATTGCTTGCTACGTGTCTTAGCGTCTAAGATTCAATTAAATTTTCAATTTTGTTCAGAGTCAAATAATCTATACATCAGCAGCGCATACAAACTCCTTATATAATTCGACTATTTTACTCTATTAAGAACCAGCTCCTTTATTAGAGTATAGAAAAAGTTTAAGCAAAATCCATCAGAGAAGTGATCCTTCTTTACATACCGATCACAATAATGGCGGATGAAGTGATCCTTCTGGATTACTGGCCAAGCCCATTCGGAATAAGAGCGAGAATCGCGCTAAGAGAGAAAGGAGTCGAGTTTGAGTGCAGAGAAGAGAATCTGAGAGACAAGAGCCCTTTACTTCTCCAGATGAATCCGATTCACAAGAAGATTCCGGTTCTCATCCACAATGGTAAACCGGTTTGTGAATCCATGAACGTAGTTCAGTACATCGATGAGGTCTGGTCCGACAAAAACCCATTCCTCCCTTCTGATCCTTACCAGAGAGCTCAAGCCAGATTCTGGGTCGATTTCGTCGACACCAAGGTACCATTCCAAAATCTCTGTTTTAGGGTTTTTTCTTACACCTTTTAGGGTTTTGTCTTTAGACTCGTAATTGAGAATTGTGAAATGGAGCAGTTATTTGAGCCGGCGGATAAAATCTGGCAAACTAAAGGCGAGGAACAAGAGACAGCAAAGAAAGAGTATATTGAAGCACTTAAGATTCTTGAATCTGAGCTTGGAGACAAACCTTACTTTGGTGGAGATACCTTCGGGTTTGTAGACATTGCCATGACTGGATATTACAGCTGGTTCGAAGCATCAGAGAAATTAGCTAACTTCAGCATCACACCAGAGTGTCCCATACTGATGGCTTCGGCCAAGAAGTGTTTGCAGAGAGAAAGTGTGGTTAAGTCCCTCCATGACTCTGAGAAGATCCTTGCGCTCGCCTATAAGCTTAGGAAATTATATTGTGTCTAAAAGTCTTATTAATTCCATCTCATGTTTCTATGTTCTCTGGATTTTCAAAGTTTGGTGTGTCTTCTGTGAATATTCTTCCTTTCTTTTTTGTTTCACCAAATAAGATTTGTTTCTTGTCACTCAAGAGTATGGTTCCTCGATTTAAAGAGGACTACAGTGTATGTTATGGAGGCTTAAGGCAATTTTTAAAAAAGTGTGACACTTGTTATAAAAGTGTAAAAAAAAAATCTCAAAACATATGAAACAGTGATAATGAATCTAACATAATACTCTCTAATTATCTAACCAACTCACTCACTATCAATATGATAGACAAATCATTCAACCTCTCTTGACATACAAATATAAATATTGTGCATTTCTCTAACAAGAAACAATTCCCAAATACTTAATATAAACTAAATAGATTAACCCTAATTTTGATCAAAATTTGGTCCAATAATTATTCATTTAATTAAAGCTATTAGCAATTTTTCAAAGCAGGTCCACTTGCTCTTATCTTTTCTTTTGTAAAAAGTGACTGAAGTGGAGAATTATATTCGAAACCTTTCTTTATCTTGGCTCTATAATTACCACTCTCTCTTCTTCACACTGAGCCACACCGACAACTAAAAATGGTAGAAGAGGTTATATTATTGGATTACTGGGCAAGCATGTTCGGGATGAGGACGAGGATTGCTTTGGATGAGAAAGGAGTGAAATATGAGTATAGAGAAGAAGATCTGAGTAACAAAAGCCCTTTACTTCTTGAGATGAACCCTATTCACAAGAAGATTCCGGTTTTGATTCACAAAGGTAAACCGATCTGCGAATCTATAATCCAGGTTCAGTACATCGACGAACTCTGGCCCGACACAAACCCTATTCTTCCTTCGGATCCTTACCAGAGAGCTCAAGCTAGATTCTGGGCAGATTACATTGATAAGAAGGTCACTTCACTTCCTCTAATCCCTTATATATCTAAGTAAGTAATTGAGTAACGAATGATGTGTTGCTAAATGCTAATTGTTGTTTCGGACAAAATTGGGATCAGACATACGTACCATGCAAGGCTTTATGGTCAGAAACAGGGGAGAAACAAGAGGCAGCGAAGATGGAGTTCATTGAAGTACTCAAGACACTTGACTCAGAGCTCGGAGACAAATCTTTCTTTGGAGGAAACGAATTTGGACTTGTGGATATTGCCTTTATCGGATTCTACAGTTGGTTTCGTACGTACGAGGAGGTAGCGAATCTCAGCATCGTAGCAAAGTTTCCTAAGCTAATCTCGTGGGCACAGAGGTGCTTGAAGAGAGAGAGTGTGGCTAAGGCCTTGCCTGACTCTGATAAGGTTCTTAAGTCTGTCTCTGATCATCGGAAGATTATTTTAGGAATCGAGTAGATTCCCCTGTTCTGCTTTGCTCTGTTTTTGTCATGTTTTTCAATAAGTCTGTCTCTGATCATCGGAAGATTATTTTAGGAATCGAGTAGATTCCCCTGTTCTGCTTTGCTCTGTTTTTGTCATGTTTTTCAATAAGTCTGTCTCTGATCATCGGAAGATTATTTTAGGAATCGAGTAGATTCCCCTGTTCTGCTTTGCTCTGTTTTTGTCATGTTTTTCAATAAGTCTGTCTCTGATCATCGGAAGATTATTTTAGGAATCGAGTAGATTCCCCTGTTCTGCTTTGCTCTGTTTTTGTCATGTTTTTCAATAAGTCTGTCTCTGATCATCGGAAGATTATTTTAGGAATCGAGTAGATTCCCCTGTTCTGCTTTGCTCTGTTTTTGTCATGTTTTTCAATAAGTCTGTCTCTGATCATCGGAAGATTATTTTAGGAATCGAGTAGATTCCCCTGTTCTGCTTTGCTCTGTTTTTGTCATGTTTTTCAATAAGTCTGTCTCTGATCATCGGAAGATTATTTTAGGAATCGAGTAGATTCCCCTGTTCTGCTTTGCTCTGTTTTTGTCATGTTTTTCAATAAGTCTGTCTCTGATCATCGGAAGATTATTTTAGGAATCGAGTAGATTCCCCTGTTCTGCTTTGCTCTGTTTTTGTCATGTTTTTCAATAAGTCTGTCTCTGATCATCGGAAGATTATTTTAGGAATCGAGTAGATTCCCCTGTTCTGCTTTGCTCTGTTTTTGTCATGTTTTTCAATAAGTCTGTCTCTGATCATCGGAAGATTATTTTAGGAATCGAGTAGATTCCCCTGTTCTGCTTTGCTCTGTTTTTGTCATGTTTTTCAATAAGTCTGTCTCTGATCATCGGAAGATTATTTTAGGAATCGAGTAGATTCCCCTGTTCTGCTTTGCTCTGTTTTTGTCATGTTTTTCAATAAGTCTGTCTCTGATCATCGGAAGATTATTTTAGGAATCGAGTAGATTCCCCTGTTCTGCTTTGCTCTGTTTTTGTCATGTTTTTCAATAAGTCTGTCTCTGATCATCGGAAGATTATTTTAGGAATCGAGTAGATTCCCCTGTTCTGCTTTGCTCTGTTTTTGTCATGTTTTTCAATAAGTCTGTCTCTGATCATCGGAAGATTATTTTAGGAATCGAGTAGATTCCCCTGTTCTGCTTTGCTCTGTTTTTGTCATGTTTTTCAATAAGTCTGTCTCTGATCATCGGAAGATTATTTTAGGAATCGAGTAGATTCCCCTGTTCTGCTTTGCTCTGTTTTTGTCATGTTTTTCAATAAGTCTGTCTCTGATCATCGGAAGATTATTTTAGGAATCGAGTAGATTCCCCTGTTCTGCTTTGCTCTGTTTTTGTCATGTTTTTCAATAAGTCTGTCTCTGATCATCGGAAGATTATTTTAGGAATCGAGTAGATTCCCCTGTTCTGCTTTGCTCTGTTTTTGTCATGTTTTTCAATAAGTCGGGTGTAGCTCGATGTGTATGTTGTTTGTGTTGGGATTTGATAGTGAAGCTATGATCTATTTTTATTTGGTTACAACTTCTCTTTTTTTTCTAAGCATCTACGGTCGCTTAATCTGATCAACAAAGCCTTTTTTTGGATAGAATTATCAGCAAAACTAACTTTTAATAGTATTTTATTTACAATCTTCGGAAGTCAAAAGAGAATGAATACATACAGAAAACAAATCAAATGGTAAACATTATAAAGAAAAAACTTAAGAGAATATAGTTGTAAAAGTCTTTTGATGTAATGGTTGACATAATATTTAGTGCTTTTACAGTATGTATAAAGCTCGATTTCTGGAAATTTTAATTTATCAAAGATTAATAGAGATAGTCTTACTGAAAATCTCTGTCGTGCTGTAGATATAATCATTCATTGTTGTCTCGTATTTTTAAGTAAAATTGTTCATCGTGAACATGGTATAAGTGTAACAGTTTTTCGTGTAACCATGTATAGTTAACAGAACTTTTCGTTGTGAAATTGTCAAACATTGGCCATTTTATGTAATGCATAAGTTATATTTTGTTGTGGGAATTTTTTTACATTTTCTATTAGCATAAAACCAAATAAATTTTGTAATAATGATGTAACATAGCTTTATAAAAGAAAATGATGATGTAATATATGTAATATAAGAAATTCATGGATTTGAAAGAAAAAAATCAGCTCTCTTTCAAAATCAATTGATATTGCAAGTAGCACAGTTGGGTTTATAACGTCAAGTTTAGGTAGTCGTGTTTGGTTCTAGATTGAGGGCTCGGACGCAACTCAATGACTCATAGTCCAGATTAAAAGTAGTATGACTTGGGCTGTTCGTTTCGGGCAAACATTCTGGCCCAAACCGTGAGTCTTGTCGACCATCAGTCCATCACAATCCCCAAGAAAATAAAAACACTACTAATTCAAAAACTTTCGTCATTTCTCTATTATAATTTTAAAGTTCAAACCAAACCTAAAAAATAACAAAACTCAAGCCACTCTTCGTTGGATTTTTTTTTTTTTTGGTTGCTAACGTTAATGTCGTAGAAGGCAAAATTTGAAAAAAATTGTCAAAAAGAGAGTACAAAAGAAAAAATAAGAGCCACGGCACCAAGAGAGTACGTTTACATGGGGACTTGTAATATGATTCTTTAATTATACTAATGAGCCCCACATTATGTGTTACCTTTATCCAATAACCCTTTTTTTTTTTTTTGTATATATGATGCACTAATTCATAATTTTCAACGTATCGAACAAACAAAATGCTAAAATTTTTCCTTTATAGCAAGCAAGAATAATTTCGAATCAGATTAGCAGGAAAAAAATGATTTAACATTACCAGGAAGAAGAAAAAGAAAACTCAAAATCAAATGGATTGTAGAAAATTAGAGTGTATGGATCAAAGATTCGAAATTTATATAAAGGTTACGAAATTCTTAAACTGTTTTACTTTTCGGATAAATATCATAAGCATGTACGACTTTTTTGCCGTCAATTGTTGGGTAAAATGAAACAATCAGAACTTTATCTTTTGTTAAAAACCATAAAAAATCTAAAGAACCTGACAAGTCTATTCTAAAGTAAGACGTAACCATATATATATTATTATAAATGAAAAATGATCAACGAGATTGATCGAGTCAAATAATTTATACACACATTTATATAAATAAAACAAGATATCATAATCAATGTATTACAATTTATCATCTATTTTTCATAAAACAAAATCTTAAAAGATTGAAAATGGAGTTGCACCAAACCCTCGGGAGATAACAACTCCGCGTAGTATTTACTGAAATAGGTGTTAGTCACAGAAAACTAAGGTAACATACTGTTACGACATAACGTTTCCAATTAAAATAAGTTAAAAAAACCAATTTATTGAATGATACGTTTCACTGTAAGCTAGCTAACTACATGCTTTACCAATGCAATAATATTTCAAACATAACGAAAAAAAAAAAAAAGAGAATATTTCAAACATTCCTGCACCCAAAAAAAATACATTTTGGGCAAACCCATTTATATCAATTACATGTTGATCAACTACTACTAATCAGACATTAACAGTGTAAGTAATAATTATTGAGGAACCATTAATTTTTTTTTTAAATGGCTAAAAGTCACGTGATAGCTGCCTGTCACGTGCTATTCACACAGCCGTTGGATAAGTCGTTTGCTGACTCGGATCGGAGATTTCGGTGGAGTGTGATGTATGGGATAACTACCCATTAGATTAAAAGGCTGTACGAATGTCGTTTTCGGTAATACTTTTTTGGGGCTTTTGACCAAAATGGGCGTTGAATAACCCGACCCGTTAACCCATAACATTTGTATATATTAATTCATTCTTGAGCTTATTATCTATTTATATAGCATAGACCGATTTTATTTTGGGAATAAAAGAATTACAGATGTTTGTTTCTGTGTTGAAATTATTTTCAGGAATAACAGAAATTTTCAGATTTTTCTTTTGTATATTATTGGCTTGATTTAGCAATTTGTTTGAATTTATACACTATACACTATATACTTAGGTGCATGATTTTTTACTAGATAAACTGAAAATTACAGAAATTTATTTGAACAAAATCATTTGTGAAGCATGATTATTTTAGCGAACTAAAATGGTAAATTTATTATTATTTTTACCAAATTTTATCATCGTTCCATAGATGAAAATACATTCTACAAATTCTTTTTTTTTTTTTTGATAATACTAATGAACAATGAACATTAGTCAGAATCTGTATATTCTCCTCTCAACATTTGCAGTTTTTTGCCATTTGCTTTGACTTAAAAACGGAAAAAAAAAGAAACAAAACTTGAGAAGTAGATAAATACACAAATTTGGAAGATATTTCCCATGTATATACAAATACAAGTATAGCATAAATTACAACTCACAACATCTAATTTTCTTTACTAAAACAGTTAAAACTGAACTAAATATAGTAAAAAATATAGGGATTATACAATTACAATTTGGTCACGAATAGAATATTATTGAAGGTACATGTTCATACATTAAATATTTAATCAGAAAGAATCCATAGATAACATAGAGACAAATTATTTCCTTTTCATCTTATTCTAGAAAAATCCAATTAAAGCCTACTTATTTGAGCCTTGGAGTCGTATAGCCTATAGTTTATAACATATCTCTCCCCTTATAAAAAACAAAAAACAAAATAGTTTATTTTATTTATAATTATCTTAAATTAATAAAAGAAATAGAAAAAAAAAAGCCATTTTCATCACCTTCGTCTTCTCCATTATCTATCTCTCTACCAAATCTGGCAGAGAAAATAACAAAAACGAAAAAAATCCAAGAAGAATCAATCTTAGTTTTTAAATGGATAAGAGCTCTAACTCCTCCGGCGATTCCTCTGCCGTATCCGCCTCCGCAACGAGTGATACCGGTAACAATAGTACGAACAGAGATCATTACCTGAGACAACTCAATAAGCTTTCTCATAAGATATCAAAACCAACAAACTCATCCTCCTCCGCATCCGCATCCGCCGCCGTGAATCGTGAAATTGATCTTCTTCCTCCGCCGCCGCCCATTAATCAAGGGAATCTCCACCAGCATCAACCTCCTGTTTACAATATCAACAAAAACGATTTCAGAGATGTTGTTCAGAAACTCACCGGGTCACCTGCACATGAACGGATCTCTGCTCCGCCGCAACAACCGATTCATCACCCTAAGCCTCAACAGAGTTCGCGTCTACACAGGATCCGTCCTCCTCCTTTGGCTCACGTTATCAATCGTCCTCCTAGTTTGCTAAATGACGCACTTATCCCCCAAGGTTCTCATCATATGTACCCTAATCAAAACTGGACCGGTGGTGGATTTAACCTTCGACCGACGGCGCCGCTTTCTCCTCTCCCGCCGCTTCCTCCGGTTCACGCGGCGGCGGAATCTCCTGTATCCTCGTACATGCGGTACCTTCAGAACTCCATGTTCGCAATCGATTCGAATCGTAAAGAGTTCTCTGGATTATCTCCGTTAGCTCCTTTGGTCTCACCTCGTTGGTACCACCAACAACAACAGCAGGAGAACGCTCCGCCGTCGCAAAACAGTCTCCCGCCACCACATCCTCCTCCTTCCGCCGCTTCCGGAACAGTCTCGCAGACGGTGCCGACATCGATTCCTGCGCCTCCACCGTTCGGATGTTTAAATTCGCCTAAATCGCCGTACGGATTACTCTCACCGAGCATACTTCTATCACCAACGTCAGGTCAATTAGGGTTTCCGGTATCTCCGACGACGGTGCCGCTTCCTAGCCCTAAATACAAAGGTCATTGATCATCAGCAAAAAAAAAAAAAGTTGGAAACGCTCTTGTCGGTCAGATTGAGGAAAACGTCGTCGTTTTGACCGTAACGACAAAATTCTCTTTGTTCTTTTTGTACATCATTAGTGGAGTGGTGGATCAATTTTTTTTTTTATTTAACTTCGAATTACTTAAATCCGTTTTTTTACTTTCTTTTGTTCCATGTTTGTTCATGTTAGAAACAAAGAGTAGGAAAAAGAAAGGTACACACTTTTGCAACTCTATTGAAATCTTATAAGTTTGCCGTTCTCATATCTTTGTTAGATCAAATTGCAAACAATTGTTTTCTCTTCATTGTCTACACGATCGGATATTAAATCTTGGTATGGTTGATTAGCTATACCTATCACTTCACTGTTCCCTTTGTTGATTTTTTGCTCTGATGCTTTCATTTCCAGTTGAAACTTCAAACTCTGACAAGATCATTAATCTTACCTGTAAAAGTGTAAATGACTAACGAGTGTCTATACTTAACTAGTTCTTTTGAAAGTACTATTTTTATACAATCAAATTGATGATTGGTCCTCAGACCAGGTAAAGTAATTGGCTTTACACAGTCAAATAAACTAGTCTGCTTTTAAAATTGACGACAATCTACGCCACAAGATAATAGACAAGAGACTTAATGATCCTCAAATTGATGAGAAAACAAAGCAAGGTTCGATTGCACAGACATTGAAATCGATAATAACAAAAAAAAAGAGAGAGAGAGAGAGAAAGAAAATCAAGCAAAAGAGATAAAAGATGATTGATGGTTCGGACTTGCCACAAATATGATGAATGAATAAGCTTGAATATAAGCGAAATGGCAAGAGCGACCTTTTCAGATGATTAAGAAAACATATGGACGAAGAGAAGAAATACCAAACCCTAGAAAACTAGCAGTTTCACTCAAAAGATCACTGCTGTTCCTCGGTCGGTTTTGGCGCTGCTGCTTCCTTGATCTCATCCGCAGCATCATCCTAATATGATCCATCCACCATTACAGAATTTAGTCCATGAAATGAGGAATCATCCATACTAAAAACAAGAGAACAAATATGAGGATTATATTAGACAGACCTGCATATCGGATGTCCAGAGAGTAAGGTTGTCACGAAGAAGCTGCATGATCAAGGTACTGTCTTTGTATGATTCTTCACCAAGAGTGTCCAACTCTGCAATCGCTTCATCGAAGGCCTTTGTGACACATTACAACAACAAGACCAGTCAAATTCATGTCCTTGAGATAATCAAATCAGATGATATAACACAGGTGGATGGATCTATGAGGTCAAGTATTATGACAATTCCAATTCCAATTCCACATTTGGAAAATTGAGAGATGAGTGGATTCAAATACCTGTTTGGCGAGGTTGCAAGCACGATCAGGAGAATTGAGGATCTCGTAATAGAACACAGAGAAGTTTAATGCCAAACCAAGACGAATTGGGTGAGTTGGAGCAAGCTCTGCATTGGCAATATCCTGCATAGAGTATCACATATAATGGCAATAAGATTTAAAAACCTAGACAATCTCAAGATCTTATTGTAGACCATACAAATCCCTAATCTAATCCGAAATAAGAAATTAAGTCATTCTACTGCGAAATCTAATGAATCAACATCCACAGATCACTAAGAAAATTCAAATAAACTAGATCTGAGATTTGAAAAACAAACCTGAGCAGATTTGTAAGCGGAGAGAGTGTGTTCAGCGGCGTCTTTCCTCTCTTGACCAGTCTTGAACTCAGCCAAGTACCTGTGGTAATCTCCCTTCATCTTCAGGTAAAACACCTTGGAATCACCGGTAGCAGCGGCAGGGATGAGTCTAGAGTCAAGCAACTTGAGGATTCCGTCGCAGATTCCGGAGAGTTCCGTCTCGATCTTAGACCTGTAATCACGGATAGCCGTGACGTGGTCATCGTTACCGCGGCTCTCTTCTTTCTGCTCGATCGAAGAGATAATACGCCACGAGGCACGGCGAGCACCAATCACGTTCTTATAAGCGACGGAGAGAAGATTTCGCTCTTCCACGGTGAGTTCATCGCCATCGACGGCGGTGGAGACTTTCTCCATGAACTCTACCATCTCTTCGTATCTCTCCGCTTGCTCCGCGAGCTTGGCCATGTATACGAACTCTTCACGCGCAGAAACCGCCATTGTTGCTCCTTGAGAGAATCGATTCTACAAACAAAGAATAAATCTAAGATCTGAACAAAAGAGAGAGAACGGTTTTGGAGTTGAGAATCGGTGTGTGTGTGTGTGTGTGTGTGTGAAGGTCAGAGCGAGAGAGGACGATGATTGAATTTGTGTGTTTAATGAGGGGAAAGTGATAAATTTGGAACCAAGATTTAATCTGGGCCGTTGGATTCGTCTCTTCTATTGTGGCCGGTCCTGCTTTTAAAGGGGAATTTTATAATCCCTTTTTAAAAAAAAATCCCCCGGTTTTTATTTTCACTTAAAAAAAAAAGAAAAAAGAAACACTTTTCGAAAAAATGGTAATGTGGTTATGAAAAATTTGGGTCGATTAAGAGAAATGGTAATGTGATTTTACTACTATTTTATAAGGAATAAATTACACTAAAATTTTGGGTCTAGCAGTTAAAATAAAGGGCAGTTTTTTTATAGACTTGTAGTTATTTACCAATTATTAAAGGAAAAAAGAAATTGAATTATTAGAAATTTGATACAATAATGGAAGCAAGTTGGGTTAAGAAAAATGGAGACAGCTAAGAGGGACACATGTGTTGTGAGCATGTCAGGGGATCCAAAGGACTCATTCTTCTCCAACTCATCTTTCACATTTTCGTGGCGCTCCTCAAAACGTTATTTTTCGATATTTAAAAACTTCGGTTTATGTAAATATACTACTTATTGAGTATTCATTCTCTTTATGCAAATCTGGAAACATTCAACTAATAGTAGTATATTGTTTTTTTTGGTTTAAAATATTAATAGTAATATATTGTTGTATACGTATACTGAAATACTAATATTAACCCATTTAATCAATCGTACTTGGATGCCTCTTCGGAATATATATTATTAGTTTTTTCTTTTACAGTTTTGTTTATTATTATATATTCAACTAGTGCTTGTCCTTATCCATGATAATGTTTTTCTCATATCTTACTTCTTCGTGAAGTTGGTTTATTTTCATAGATGATGATGATATATATTCAAAAGTTCAATGCATGTCGTTCGAGATTCGCATAAGGTGTAAGGGTATCTCCCTTTATTCTGGCTATATAACTAAGGGTATTACATTAACAAAGATTACATGAACAGGTTCGTAAACTGGATCGCCAAGTGGTCGGGTTCGATCACGCCTATCAGAGGAATGGGCGATTCACTATTGTAAATTGTTATATGTTTTCCAAACAAGCATAACCAAATATACAAGTTGAGAAGAAGATAAAATGGAAACTAACAAATGGTAATAGGAATCCTTGATTTGATTCGTTAGGTTGATGAATGATCGATCCATCAACCTTAGCCACAGGTTACAGTACACCACCGACCTAGGGTCCAAACTTAAGAATAGTGTCTTTGTAGAAGATTTAATAAAAATTTAGCAAGTTTCTTTTAGCGTTAGGAACGCTTTCGAGCTCCTTCTGTAAATTATGATATCTCCGAATCTCCCCTGCGAATAGATTTAGTTATTATTAACTAGAAAAAACTTTCGTCTTGATGCGATCGATATATGAGTCGATCTTGTAATCATGTTGATAACTCTTTTTTCATTTTGTTTGTCGGCGAAAACAAAACGAGCTCACAATACTGTTATGGATTTACTTTTACACAATTGAACTTTCGGATAATTTCTTATACGTATATTAAACACTCCTTCAATACATAAAACTCTTCCAAAACAACAATCATTAGTTATTTCTCTTATAAAAGCATAATCAAATCCCATTTAAAGAACAGAACCATGAACTTTGACACTAGTTACTAGGCATTTGTTATCATCTTTTTATTTCATAAGGTCACAAGAAAATGATTTAACAAGGAAAAGGGGATTCGTAAAAAAATAATAATTCCTTTGTCACTAAGATTCCGAATTTTTAAACAATTACAAACAATTTCTACGAGGTCGCCACATGTGTAATTGAAACCCCACGACAAGACATTCTTTAAATATCTCTCATAATTTTTTCCTTTATTTATAATTATTTTGTAAATTTGTTGTTAAAAAAAAGATATTTATATAAGATATTTCATATTTAAGGGGAAAAATAATAGTTGGCAATTTCTAAAAACCCCACGACATTATGACACGTGTGAAATTGTGCATGATACATCCTCTCTAATAAACACACAAACAGAGCCAAAAGCAGTGACTCTGTTCCAAAAAGCAAAGCAGGTTCCCAAGAAGATCAAATTCTGAAATGTGCGATCGAGCGACCTTAATCTCTTTGTTTTACTATTACATTCACTTCCTAAAGTTCCGGTAAATATCTTTCTTTCCCATTTACTTCCAAAAACAAGTTGGTTGCTTTTTCTTGAAGTTATCTCTTCAATATCTCACTTCAATTAATTTGATTGGTTCTTCTGTCTTCTGAACAAGAACAAAGGAGCTCTCTGTCTTGATTCCTCTTATTTATATCCAATTCTCAAAGAGTACTTTGTTTTTGACTCTGAAAAGTGTTATTCTGCTTTATATAATTTGACTTTTGAGAGAACAGAGCATATACATATATAGAAACAGAGCAGCTCTGTTTGTTGTGTTGCAGTTTGTAGAGTTATGGAGAGGTATGAGATAGTGAAGGTTATTGGGTCTGGTAATTTCGGAGTAGCAAAGCTTGTTCGTGACAAATTTTCTAAAGAGCTTTTTGCTGTCAAGTTCATCGAGAGAGGCCAAAAGGTTCAAGATTATATTATTTTGATGTTAATATTCTCCGAGTTTTTATCATTATATTTATTTGTGATTGTTTATGAAGATCGATGAACAGGTACAAAGAGAAATCATGAACCATAGGTCACTCATCCATCCCAATATAATAAGATTCAAGGAGGTATACAACAAGGTGTTCTCTTTTGGGTTAATTTATCTATTTTTCTTCTTTATAGATACATAAATTTGTATGACAAAATAGGTTTTATTGACGGCAACACATTTGGCGCTAGTAATGGAATACGCAGCCGGAGGAGAACTGTTCGAAAGAATCTGCAGTGCCGGAAGATTCAGTGAAGACGAGGTCTTTCTTGTTATATCATAGTAAATAAGTAATTATATCTAAATAAACATTCTTGAAAAGAAATAGAAAAAATCAAATGATTGTTTCAGGCAAGGTTTTTCTTTCAGCAGCTCATATCAGGAGTTAGTTACTGTCACAGTCTTGTAAGAATTACATTCACATTTTGCTTATCTTTTGTTGTTTGCAATTAAAAGATTTACAATTCAAACTGTGTTTGTTTTATGTATTTTGGTATGGGAAAATGAAGCAAATATGCCATAGAGATCTAAAGCTAGAGAACACGTTATTGGATGGAAGTGAAGCGCCACGGGTAAAGATATGTGACTTTGGATATTCAAAATCAGGAGTTCTTCATTCGCAACCAAAGACAACAGTAGGAACACCTGCTTACATTGCACCTGAAGTGCTCTCCAAGAAAGAGTATGACGGCAAAATCGCTGATGTTTGGTCTTGTGGAGTCACTTTGTATGTTATGCTTGTTGGTGCTTACCCTTTTGAAGATCCTTCCGATCCTACAGATTTTCGTAAAACGATACGTCGGATTCTCAGAGCTCAGTATTCTATTCCTGAATATGTCCGAGTTTCAGATGAATGCAGACATCTTCTCTCTCGCATATTCGTCGCCAACCCTGAAAAGGTTTATATTTTAATCTTCTCTTTCAGCTTTTTGGTCATTCAAATGTGACATCTAAACCTCAAATCCTTTATAACTATTTCCGATTTCGACAGAGGATAACAATAGAGGAAATAAAGAATCATTCTTGGTTTCTCAAGAATTTGCCGGTGGAGATGTCGGAAGGATCACTGAGGATGAATGCTCCATCGACTCAGACAGTGGAAGAGATTGTGTGGATCATTGAGGAAGCTCGGAAACCGATCACTGGACTCACAGGTGCTGGTGGTTCCGGTGGGAGCAGTGGTGGTGCCATTGGAAGTAACAGTATGGATCTTGATGACTTGGACATCGATTTCGAGGACATCGACACCGCTGATCTCTTTTCCCCTTTGTGACCATTTTATTACCCAAACAAAACCCAAAATATTTCATTTTTTTGAAGCTGATACATTGATACAGAAAGGAATGTAATTGTTCTTTTGAGTGCGAGAGCATTCTATTTAATTTTTAATATTATATAAATGTTATCTATTAGACATTTTAATCACGTTATAATAATCTCGGAATAAATCATATATCAGTTGAGTTTTCTATAAAGAGTTCTCTGTCACCGTTAAACAAAAATACTTATTTTCTGCAATTTGCCAAATACAACACAACAAATTAACAAGAATTATAAACGAAAAGCGAAGAAAACAGAGATCAGTAGCTATTAAGTAGATTCCAAACAGTTTGCTCAACTTGTTCCCATGATTCAGCTGTCCGAAGTTCATCCCAAATACTGAACATTGCACCCAACACATTCTCTTCGTGTAATATACAGTAACACCTGCAACCAATCACAGTTACAGATCAGAAGAGGCTTCAAGGCTATCCTTGATCATGTTTATAACAGCTTTATTACTTACATTGTACGGTAGGAAGGACGCAATACTATCTTCCTTGTACTGTCTGTTGTTTTTGTACTTCCGTTCTCCGGAGACCTACTTCTGATTAATGGAAGCCCGTAACTTTCTAGAAGCTTCTTGAAAAGATCAGTGTCTCCTCTAAAGACGTCCAAGTATATTGGTATCAAGTCGTAGATGGGATCCCCTGCAAATTTCCTCACTCTTTCAGAAAACTCTCCAAGAATGCCCAAAAGTCTCCAAATTTGGGCATTTAGTTTATGAATTTGAGTGTAAAACACGTACCTATGGTTAAATCGCTGAAGTCTAGGATATGACTGGGGCGCCATGAATTGCGTTGACCATCAACTGAATCATCTGCGTATGGTTCCATGTGAATGTTGTCATCCATGACGTCTGAGTGTATCCAGGTGCAGGGCTTGATTTCGTCTCCACCATTTGTGTCCTGTGATCCCAGTAAAAGGTTATGTTAATTCGATTCTAAGAAGGTATGGATTCCCGAAAAAAGAGAGAGATAAGAGAAGCAACCTTGTAAACATTGAGTAAATCTACAAAAAAATCATCGGGAATGTATTCGTCTATATTGTTCATCAGAGCCCGCGGAATAGGATTTCCCCTGAGAGGTTCAGACCAAATAATCAACACCAGTAAGCTTTTTTTAGAGCAAAAGCAAATGGAAGCAGGCCATATTAGGCAAAATTTCAAGAAACGTACCAGTTTTCCAGACGGCTAGTGACGTCTTTCTTCTTTTGGGCCAGAGCATCGACAAAAACTTTCCATTCTGCTGGAATGTTCAACTCCTCGTGTACAGCTTTTACATTCAACAACTCAGGACATGTGACTGGTGGATATGGCAATAGATGAAGGTTGCGTAGTTGTTGTCCCAGAAAGGACGCTAAGTTCTGAGCGTCGTCCCACGTCAGATCATCTCTTCTGCCACAACAGCTTCAAGTTAGAGATCATGCACTTGGTTTAAAAATTGAGATAAAAATAAGGAGAAAAAGAGCACTCACAGTTGGGCGAATATTTTCCCTTTGCATCTTTTTGTTATAATATACGGCCAAACATGTGAACTCAATGAACCAAAAGAATCAGGTGCTGGCTTCCCCTGGTTTCTATGTTCACGTAGCGTTTTGTTCCAAATACCAAATGGGAATTCGCTGTTCAACATTGATGCATCAAAATAGAAATTGGAGCTAGAGATTATGTCTGGAATTCTCTTGCCATCCCAAGGGACAACTTTGTAAGATCCTTTTTCGAAGAAAAGAATCCCGCTTGCTAGAACATCAGGAATGTGTGTTTTTAAAGGAGAATCAGCCCGGCCAAGAATGTCATAAAACTCAAGCTGCACAAATGAAGACAAAGAGTTACAATCATAACAATTGCACATGGGGTGCTCAAAATTATTTGTATATATATTACTCACCTCAGTTCCAAGACCGTACATAGATTGTTCCAGCCCTCCTTCAACAAACAGTTTAATCGCATAGTCAGACAACAGATAAACCTGACAGATAAAATAAGAGAAGTCAGAAGCAGATTGGTGAAATAATTAGGAATATTGAGGAACATTTTTTGGGAAAGTTTTCTAAGAGAGACAATCAACTCACAGGGTTGCTGCCAGTTCCAACTGGAAGCTTTTCTTCTTCAGTAACTGACGGCAGGTTGTGGAAAGTGCATACTTCCTCTAGGCATCGCAACCATTTCTCAGCATTTAAAGCAATGCATGCTCCCTAGCACGGCAACCAAAGAGAACACGCTAAGAATTGATGATGGAGAGATACTTATAAAGCTATAATACTAAAATTTCAAATACTAGATTTACCTTCCATATTAATTCTCTCATCTCAGGATTCAGAACCCAGAGCTTGGATAGCCAGGCTCTCATTTCTCGTTGACCTACAGAGTTCCCCATAGACCAGGGGAAATTGTAATGGTCTCTTTCTTTATCAAGAAATGAGGCCAGGAAATCAATATCATACGAGAATCCATTCTTCCACATATTGTATCTCTTTGATACTCCATTCGCATCCTCTTTGTGTTTTTCAGTGTCTGCCCCTCCATTCATTCGTGTCCTCTTCTCTTTCCTGGTAAGGTCTGAATAGCTCAAAGTATTGTCGTCTTCATCGTGTGTTTCTTTTTCTGAATCTTCAGAATTTCCATCATCAAGAGCAAGAAGGCCAGCACGACAAACCCCTTTGTGATGGTAACCAGGCGCCATATCCAAACACACAAACCCAAAGTTTTCTTTGTTCACGAAATTCTGGGTAACAGCCACTGTTGGTTCAAGATTAAGGATACAGTGCCACCAACCACTTGGAACATAAATCGTTTCGCCAGGTAGTAGTGTGCATTCAATCGGTTTGTCTTCGTCCGCAAGGAGGGGATAATAGTCTAGCCACCACTGTTTGGGAACAGAAAACTTTCAACGGGCTACAGTAAAGAACAATCAAAATGGCAATGCTTAAAAAGTTCAGTAATATACCTGCAGAGATGAGGGGGTATCGATGCTGACATCACCATCATCTTCATTTACATGAACTGTAACACCTAGAGGCACTTTTCCAGGGGGATACAATGCCCACCTATTTATAACATAATGACATCATCCTCAGAGTATATTATCACCCAATTCCGGTGAAGCAATGGAGAAATGGAGAATAATATTGCAGGAAACAAGAACTTAGAGCAGAAAAAGGAAGAGAAATATATGTATTTATGTCCACAAAAGTGCCTACCTTTTCCGGCCACAAAGCAGGGTGTTCCAGGCGCTTGTAAGAGCTGGATCGACATGCCAAGATGCACCAGACCTCTCCGGACCAACTATAAGCCATCTGTATGGTGGACGACTTTCTTTGTCTAAGATTTCAAACCAATCTTCTTGAAACAAATGAGGCACACTATAGTCTTTCAATAATTCAGGAGCAGCATCTCCGAACTACATGAAATGTTCAATCCTTAAATCCATGTGCCAAATTTTCACTATGAAGTTTGGGTTATGCTACAACTCTATCCCTGATGAGAAGAAAGTTTTTTTATTAAGTTAAACAACTGTTTCTTGTACCTTGTCATCAAAAACGTACAGAGGATCTTCATCCCGCTGGAGTTTCATATACGAGATGTAATCCTTAAACTTCATGGAAATTTTGTTGGGACTCCTCTGAGATATTCTAAAGGGGACTTCACCATATTTCTCTGAGAGTTGGTCGATAGTCCACGTATTACTGGCTGGCCAAGAATCAGCAAGGCCAGAAAGCAAAACCTAATCCATAGACAGGAACAACATCACAAAAATTCACATGTCTGCAAATGTGTAACAGATCAAAATCTCCTGTACTAGCACAACAAGACATAACCGTGTATATATACATGAAATAAAAGATTGGAACTTACAGGTTTCTTGGCGTCGTATTCCTTGGAAAACTCATCCAAGGAGATATCTCTCCTACGTTCGACATTGCCATCATCAAAAGAGAACCCGTCAAGAGATGTATTACACCTATAGAATCGTTTATACAAGTAGAAGGAATTGAATCCTGCAGAAGAGCAGAACAAATATGGTCATATCGTAAGAGAATGGAATAAACAGAAAAGTCATCAACAAGTAAACCATGCATCAGGCAATTACCATCAAAATGCAAAGGTTTCCTGTATGCGTCATTTTCTTGAGCAACTCCTTCTCTGTATATCAGAGAACCAATCAGTCAACACTTTTACATAAGCACACAATTCCAGGGAGAGTCTGAAACTTTCAACAATAGTCAAAAGTCACATATCCAAAAAACAATTTGTATGTGTCATTGAACATAAAACTAGAGGTATTTCTAAGTACTTACAGGTGCAATGTCGTTTTTTTCCAAGAACCTTTGTATTCAAGAGGACCTTTTGCTCTTCTGAGACACAAGCTCATCCATAATGGTTCCTCGTTACATAGAATATACATTACACTGCAAATCAAAACATATACATAACATATTAATCGCAAACAAAGCGACAACATATCCTCATATGTTCATAAACGTCCTGTAATCAAAATCCTGACTTGCTCGGAATGCGAATTGATCAAATTTTGATGTAATTCGATCAATAAGTCAATTCTATATATAGAATTTAGGAAACCTGCTAACGCAAGCGAGGTGAGCGATGTCTCGGGGAGCAAGGTATTCGAGAAGAACACAGATGGTCTCATCTGGGAGGACACTGAGACTACCGAGAGCCTCTGGTCGACGATCTCTCTGTCCTAACGTCGTCATATGCTACAGCTTCAACAAAATTTCGAATTCTCTCTGAGATCTGATTCTTTTCTTCCTGGAATTTGAACTCTCAGCTTTTTCTCGAGTCTCAGACGCGGTGGCGCGTGATGATTCCGAGTCTCGCGTGGTCACCGAGTTCGCGTAAATGCCTTGGCGCACGTTGTACGCGTTTAACGATATCGAATCATCGTTACGGCGTCGTTTCGATAATCGAATCTGATACGAAAGCGTTTAGCTTACGCAAATCGTTTTGTAAAGGGATTAAACGCGGAAACGCGTATTTTACTGAAAACGCGAAAAACTTGGGGACCTTCACAAATAAAACGATGATGTCAAAAAAAAAGGGCGGCGTCCTGCAAACATCGTGCTGCAGTGCACAATCCACACCACAGGCGCTGAGAACGAGAAACGGCACGTAGTCTTTAAGCAATGGCCTTTTGGGCTATTGCGAAATCGTCAGGAAAATGAACATAAATGGGCTTCCGAGTAGTTTTAACTTCCAAAGTTGGACATGCGTATACTTCAAAGTGGGCTTCCACTACGTTTACGGACAAATATGATTATTAACGTTTAACAAATGTAAATCCTTTTATACTTGTCCGGGCCACTTGAAATCGTTAAATTTTAAAAGTATTTTTCACCAGTATTTGTAAATGCGGTTGTGATTATCGTACGTTAATTTTGAGACAGTGGTTAATGAAGTTCTTACAGGTCACGATTAGATCGATGTAAATGGGCTTTAACGTATTCAAAGGCCCGTCAGAAACGGCCCAATTGTTCGTTTGGGCTGGCGTAATTGGAGATGTACTTGCAAGTTGTAATAATCTATAGTTTTTTCTCACTTGGATCATATAATTTATATCAACATTGAAACTCCCAAGAAAATGAGAGGATAAAAAGGTGTAAGAGGATGTAGGAGAGAGCAGGAATACGAATCATATAGCATAAAGTTGAGATTATTCTTAAAATAAATGAGTAAAAAAAGAATATGAAGAACTCAATTTATATATATTCCGTCAGAAAAGAGAAAAACTGTGACAAGTGATAGAGCCGTCTTTTAAGTTTTTGAGAGTCTTGAGTCGTCTTCTTGGGTCTCAAGTCATAGCTCTGGTTGATAAATAAATAAATTAGCTTTTTTTTTTTTTTTCTCAGAGAGGTAAAAATGTGAAGATTGTACAAATTGGGAAATGAGAGAGAGAAAGAAGAAGAGAGAGAGAGAGAGAGAGAGAGAGAGAGAGAGAGAGAGAGAGAGAGAGAGATCAAGAACTTGAAATAGGTTCTTTGGTGTTGCTGGCTGTAATATCAGGAGACGTTGTTGTTGCTTCGCCTTCTGCTGATGATACTTGTTGTGGTACTGCTTCAGAATCTTGAAGAAAATAAAAAGGCCATAAAATAGAATTATAAATCCTGATAAAATCAGACAATATTGCACTTTATACTAATTTGGCAACTTAATCTGATTTAGTTTAAGTAGAAGTTTACTCAGCTAAATTGATTAATAATATTGAAAATGGTGAAAAAAAAAAACAAATGCAATGATCAAATGTTGGATTTAGACACACACACATACATGAGTGTCCAAAACGAAAATGCATAGACATGTACGTTTGTGTAGATGTTGTCAGTGTATGGTGGCTTCACTGGCATGAGGATTGGCGACCAAATTGACAGATGATAGAAGAGACACATATACCAATGTTATTGAAATAGACAGCTCACTCCACATGCTATCCTTTATTCACTGTTCCTCTCCAATCATTTACTCTCCTTTTCTTTTCCATTTCAACCCAAATCCCTTTTTTTTTTTTTTTTTTCTTAGAGAGTGCATAACTTTTTTTTGTATATTTTTCGAGTTTAAGACAGCATGAAGGATCAATTACGTGCATGAATGATTAATGCAATCACACGTGATGATAAACATGTCATTCGATATTTATACAAACAATTTAATAACGTTATGTTGCTAAGATTTTCAATTGATGATTTGATTGATGATCTATGTTACATATTTACTACTTTAGATTGCATCTCGGTATGATAGTTCTTATGATCATCTCGAGCTGGATGACATTTTTTGGACTTACAATCTAGGGTTTTGATATCATGTACATTGTATCGGGTTCTAACTCAAAACTAATTAGTATGAGTTTATTAACACATGTTACATATATTTAAGTATTATCTTATTTTAGATGTATACGTAGTTCCTAAAAAAAAACATTAAAAATAAAATAAGAGAAATTAAAGAGTTGAAGAAGGTAAGTACGTACCGGTGGAAGAAGAGAGTAGTCCTTGGAGAGGAGGAGCAAAAGAGGAATTGGATGGGTAAACGAGGAAAGAAGGAGAAGAAAAGCGTTGATAATGTTGTTGAGGGTGATATGGCTGAGGAAGATGATGATGATGATGTTGGTAAGGTACTCTAGGGGCTTGAAGAGAATAGCCGTAATAGTAAGGAGAAGGCATGATGGTTGCTCCTGATGATGATGGTGATGTTGCTCCCCCTCCATATAGTTGCTGTTGCTGCTGATAGTACTGAGCTTGCTGCAACTGTGTGTTGTACAGTGCCTGCTGCATGTATATATGATCAACATCTTCATCATCATAATAGATATCTATATGTGTCTACAACAAACATGCATGTGCTAGTGTTCTTCATGCATTATATATAGTAAGTGGTCGACATGTGTAAGATACGCTGTACGTAAAATCTATTATTAATTTCATATCTTGCACTTCATGATTAAATTCAGTTTTGCTTTTCATGCTGTGTATGTTTATGTCAGTGAGAGAAAGAGGGACTTACTTGGTGGTACCCAAATTGATCAGGGTTATAGGTGTACCTGAAAAAACGAAGAATTGAATGATTCTCTGTAAAACAAAATTACAAAAATTATGTTTTTCCTCAGAAAATACATATTCTACTTATTGTTTATTATTAAATGTAAAACATATTATATAAATAATAATAAATAAAACCTTCCTTTTAGTATTACAGTCTTGCACGTTAAGGGTTTTCTCAACATACCGACTATAATTTTGAAAATGATCATAATTATATACTACATTGTAGTATTTTTTTTTTTCTACATAATATTTATGTTATCATATTTACAGCCTGACAACAAGTGGCCCGATTGACGCATTAAATTGTCTCCTACCATTTCAATCGCAATGGACCATGTCCTTATCTATGCGAAACATTTATAAGTACATCTCTAGACTAAATCCTTTGGGTTTTAAATAATTGGAGCCATTAATTTTCTAAAATCGATATATAAAAGCTTACCCGTAGGACGGATACATGAGCTGGCCAGCTGCAGCCGGTGGCAGCGGTGCAGCCATTCCCGTGTAGGCTGATGGTCCTCCACTTTGGTATTGACTCGGACTTCCTGTTTGTCCTCGACCTATACGGAAATAGTAAACAAAACGATTCAAAACTAAGTACATTGCTGACTGAGGTTTCAAAAACTAGTATTCCACGATCTCAAAATTGGATTTGATTGGTTACACTACGCACATAACATAATTGAAAAATATACTTCATTCTAATTTTAACGAGTACAAACTAATGTTGTATACGATCAAAGATACCTAAAATAAAAAGTTATTGATAATGTACCAAACCATAATTAATATATCATGATTATATTAAAACTCATCAATATAAACTAATCCTCCTAAATGTACATAAAGAAAGATTTGACGGGATAATCAGACAAACCTCGAGGCGGCGATGGTCGAGGCCGTCCAAAAGACGCAATATTACAATTAGCTTTTCTCCCGTCGATCACCGGATTTGGATCAGCGACGGCTCTCGTCGCAGAATCTGGCTCCCGGAAGGTCACCTATCGGAGAAAACCAACAAACAAAACCCTTAATTCTAAACCAAATATATATAAATAGACAGTGTGTGTGTGTGTGAATAAAGAAAGAAAGAGAAGACGGAACTTACGAATCCGTAGCCTTTAGATTTGCCGGTGTTTTTATCGGTAATGATGACTGCTTCAAGAATCTCTCCGAACTGATCGAAGTAACGACGCATTTCTTCCGTAGGAGTTTCCCATGCTAATCCTCCAACGAACACTTTGGTGTAAGTCGTGTCTCCAAACGGTGATCGGTAATAGCTCGTTTGAGACATTTATTTAATTAATACGATCACGATCAATAAAATATGGAGTTTTCCGATGATGATGGTTATATATATACCCCAAAAAACAAATAAATATGAATAAAATAAATAATTTTGAAATTTTTTGGTTTGTCTAAAACATTAGGAAAAAGAAAAAGAGATTTGGAATGGACAAAGTTGGCTGATCTTTATATCATCAAAGGTTGTTTTTGGTTGGGCAAAGAGAAGAGAGGCCAATCAGAAAGGTTGCAAATTGCAACCCTTAAACCAGTGTCGTATTTGACTCCGACCCTACACATACGGAGAGAGGAGAGAGAGAGAAAAGATTGTTTGGGGAAGTTAGAATTGGGATTAGAGGGTTTTGTAAGAAGAAGAAGGAGAGAGAGAGAGAGAGTGTGTGACAAGGCAGCACTTGAGTATGTCTTCGCTGTCTAATTTGCCAGGTTTTAACATTATAGCTCCTCCACAACTTTTCTTCTCTATATATTTAGATATCTTCTTTCTAATTATAACGACGTTCTTCTGGTGTATTTTATCATTTATGTAATTCGAATTCTTTCTTAACTATACTATATCTTAAATACTCAAGGTATATAGTTTACCAGATAGTGTGATTGATTCGTATTAAGTTTTAATTAAGATATACACATATATATATATATATATATATATATATTTACTTCTAAAACAATCAAATATATTTTTAGATTCTTAAAATTTTTACAACTTAATTAATACTGAATCCTACATTTTTCAATCAAGTATTTAGAAAATATCTATTATATATCATCTATCGTCATTAGAAATATATATTCAATATTTTAATGTTTTTTTTATCTGTCATCAAACTTTTTGGTGATTAAAAGAAACTTATCCTAAATCCCTATAGTAAATTTAATAAATGCAGATTATGTCAAAACTATATAGTGGTTTGATAAGTTTCATAGTTTGTTTTATCATTTCCCATGTTCTCTTTAGAGTTGGTCTCTTGTTCTCATCCTCCTGCTTGTCTCTGTAGGTTTCGTGTGTGATACATATACTTATAACAGTTTAATATCTTTCCACATTGAAATTAATAATATATACTTTTCAATATTAACTTAATCGCAGAACTATAATTTTTTCTATTGAATAATGGTACTTATTCCTTATTCTCACATGCTAACATGTACTTAAGCTTTCGTTTAATCATTAGCTTACTGGAAAGCTATGAACGGACGAAAGAAAGAACAGTCTGGATTTTAGAATTACATTCTCTTTGTTATTTATATTTTTCATACAGTTATATAATTCAAAATTCGATTTTATTTCCGAAGAATTATTGGGCATAATTTTGTGATTCCATAATCTTATTTGGGTATATTATCATAAAGAAGGATATGTATATAGCTAACTGACAACCCGATCTTTCATATTCTACAATAATTATATGCACTCAATCATATTGTCAAAACGATGTAAATTAAAGTATGTGTGTGTGTCAAATATCATATATTTATTTAGTGACTAAGCCAAACAGATTTTGTAACGAGTTTTCATGATTAGTGGAAGTCCATTATTCTTTCCACCAAACAGATGGAAAAATAAATCAAAATATTGACGAAGAGGCTCTTGACTTTCGGATAGATCCCTTTAAAGATTTCTCAACCTCCATATTTACAACTATGAAACTATGATTGTATTGATCATGTAGTCATGTTATATCAGCCATAATATAGTGTCTAGTGAAATATTAAATACATGGTCCTAGCTTATTCCTTATTTAAATACGTTATATATATGGTTTCAAGCCACGCTAGTTGGTGTATAATCCAAATTTTACATTCTTAGATTATATGAGACAACTCTAACTAAAGTAATATTCTCTCTATCCTATGTATATATATATTTGAATATATCTCGAGTATACGTTGGATTATAATCTAATATTTAAAAATTTATGAAAAAAGTTAAAGTAAAAATAAAATAAAAAATAGAATTAAATCACATATAGTAAATAGAAAAACCAAAATCATTCACCAATACAAAAACCTAACAAAGTTACAATTTGTGAACAAAAAAACAAAGTTACAATTATTTATTTATTTTGATTATATATAATTTGGTTTAATTCTGTTTGAATAAGATTTATTTATTTATAATCATATTTGATTTTTCTTTTTCAAATCGACATGAAAATAAATAATGTTGTTTCTTTATTCATTATCTTTCGGATAAGTGACATTTCCTGAAAAGTATAAGAAAAACCAACCAAAATTAGATAAAATTTTTAATAATCATAAAATATATATGAAAAATAAAATTTAATGACGACTTCATAATAATAAATTAAAATATTTTTTCTGAAGAAATAAAATAAAAACAAACCAAAATTAGAGAAAAATTTATAATCATAAAAGTATATATGATAAAAAAATTTTACGACATCCTCATAATAATAATTTAAAATAACTGTTAAAAAATTCAAAAGAATAGATGTTTTACCGTCAACCAAAGAAAAGAAATGACGTTTAACCGATAGAATTAGAAGGATTGTATTTTTGAAGAAAAATGTTTTGTTTATTGAGAAAATATGAGATTACTTATTTTTTTATATAGAGTTCAATATTTACAATTTTATTTCCTTTAAAATTATAAATTTTCTTAATTATGAAAGTTTATTTTTTTTAAGAATTAGTAATTTGTATAATTTTTTTATAAAATTTCTATTTTCTGAATAACTTTAGTTAATTATCTAATTTTTATAATAATTTTTGACATTTTTAATATTTGATACGTGTCAAAATCTTTAATCGATGGATATGACATGTGTTTGCGATTTTGTGAGTTAGTAACTTTGAAAACTATATTTCAAATAATAAGATTTTATAATAATTTTTAACATTTTTTAATATTTGACACGTGTCAAAATCTTAATTTGATAGATATGACATGTGTCGCGATATTGTGAGTTAGTAACTTTGAAAAATATATTTTATATAATAAAATTCGCCCTCATAATATATATATTTCGCCGGAAATTATATGATTATTTTAAAATATAAACGTTTGACATTGTTGTTACTTCTGACCATTGAGTTATCTAATTTGTTTGTTTTAGTGATCTAAATTATGTATGCTAAGTTCTTCACATATATAGCTAAAGTGTCCCAACCAGCCATTAAATTTTTGACATGTATACTAGTGTTCTTAATAAAAAATACTTTGGCTTATAAATTGACTGAGAAAACCTTGCCGTTTCCAAGTTCGTCACATAATGAAGACATGATAGTGTTATTACAAAATAATATGCAGAAACAAAAACTATAAAAACATTTGACGCCGTCAAAAAAATGCATTTAATCTCTTTTTTGTTAGTTGAATATCCTAGACCCCTAGCTAAAAAAAGAATCATCCGTCCACGAATCATATATCTAGTAACACTTTCTATTAACATATCGATTGAATTGTCTAACTAGTTTGGTCTTCAAAATAGTACATTCTATATGTACTGATATAATATACATGAATGTGTGTATATATGGGTGTAGTGTAGTTTGAACAGGAAGTTAAAAGTCATATATTACATGTTGTAAAGGATTACATGAGATGAGCTCATTGCAGAGCAGCTTTCATAGACACACGCACGCACGACCATCCTTATTCCTCATCATCATTTTAAACTCCCTTTTTCGTCTTTTCATATATATATATATATAAAGTTGAATTTTTATCGTTGAATATAATAGAACCTTTATATTTTAATGATCTGCATCAAATCTCTCATAATTCATTAGTATAAATGTATAATAGAACCATTTCGATTTTGTGTATGTGATCACCAAGTTAGATAGGCTTTAAAAATATTATTGAAGCTAATATCTTGCTTAAATGTGTACCAGCGAGCACACAAATGTCCATGCCTGCTTATTCAGATATTATCAATTAGTTTTCCCTTAAAACATAGGATTTGAACGGTACTTGTTATGAATCTAGTACATTTGTTTCAACCATTCAAAACCACAAAAGAAAACTGTTTCTTAACAACTACACTTACTCATATATACTTTTTCCTAGTCTTTGAATATTCTTGAAAGTTTATGACCAATAAATATTTTTAAAAATGAAAACAAATATTGTTGTTTTGATGATTTATTTTATAAACGGGATTTTTTAAAATAATTTAGGAGACAGGTAAAGCAAAGTGGAGCCAAGGCAACGTGGCAAAGAGGAGAGACAGTTGGAAGTAAGTTATAGAGAGAGCTGTAACATGAAGATTGAAGACATTGCAAGAGATTCCATGAACTGTCTCAGCTTCTTCCACGTGGACTTCCTGTCACGCTTCAACTGCTTTCTAACTCGATCGTTGTTTTCACTACTGTGAGAGTACGCAATAAGCCAATAAGAGTGATAAAAATTTAACAATCAAAGCCATAGTGAATCTTGAGAAAACCATATACCAAAAATATAACCCTTTGATAATCTATAAGGTTTGAAAGAATAGGCATCTTGGGTGGTGTCGCACTTGGCTAGCCGCGTAGTTTTCATAGCTACTGAGTCGAGCCTCTCCTCACCCCATCTCCTTTTGTATCAAATCCACGTGTTTTAAAAAACAAAGCGAGAGAGCCCATGATTTTCCCAGTACTACTACACAAAGGGCCTAAATCATAGTTTTCTTCATTAAACGAAAGTACGAAACTGTTCATTATATCTTGAAATTTGGCCCTTTTAGAAGCCTACCAGGTTTTTTATTTTTTTTGTCAACACTCGGAAGCCCACCAGGTTTGAAGGGTTTTCTTATCATAAATGACGAAGTGGCCGACGAAGTGGCTCATCAGTCATGTCATGGTCATGAAGGCGTCACAAGGCAATTATGCAATTATTCGAGAGAGATAAGTTCGTACAATGATAAAAAGAGATTAAAGCATGAAGATATTGGCACCCATCTAAATTACTTGAAAACTCCATACACACACATATATATATTATTCAACGATATGGCTCATAAGTCATTATCTCTCTCTTCAATTCTCTCACATGTTTTCATTCGTATAAATTCGTCCCTACAACTACATGTTTAAATGAAAGCCGTCACACCCAAACTGGTCAAAAATTCAATCGTCGATATCTATACAAAACAATTTATATTGTTATTCAATTCATTCGTTTTAAAAATCTTTCAGTTCCAGTCACTCAAATATTCATCTTGAGTGTTGAATAATCATCAATGGTCGGATTTTTTAGATAGAAAAGTGTTTTTTTTTTTTAATGATTTTTTAAGAGATCCACATGCAATGGCATGTGTGCACATGAGGAACTTAAGAGCGAGTGATATTGTGGCTATGCCTTTTATAATATTGACGTGAAAGAAAGAAAGAGAGGGAGAAGGGAGGCCCCACCAATGTCACATGTAATTTCTTTGTTAATTAAATTATTTTCACTATTCATTTTTATAATTATTCCTTTGAGAATTTTGTAAAAGTCCCTTTTTCTCTGATATATATTGTCCATCTCATTCTCTCCCATTTGATCATTTATGATCTGTGCTTTCTATCGTTATCCTACGAGAATAATGCTTTCAAGTTTTTGTTTTTCTCCTTTATGGTTTATCTATTCAAACTTTCGTTATATGGCTTATACTTTGTCTTCTTAAGTGGTTTTTATATTATCGTTTTATAAACAACTAAAAAATATATCAATAACTGGTATATCAGATCAATACTAGTGGATAATGTGGATTGACTAAATAGTAAAATAAATGAATTATCATTCGTCACCAACATTAAATATATATATATATATATATTTTCTCTTTCCCAAAAAAAATGAAAAAATATAGATATACAATACAACAAGTGTACTTACTAAATAAACGTGTGAAACAAAACCTTAGAGAATAAGAAGCAGCAACATTGAGGATTAAAATTGGAAGAACCTAAAGCAAGTATATTTAGTGAATAAAAAGCAGCAACATTTTTGTTGTTCTATTAGTTTTTTTCTTTTATATACACATCTATATACCATGGTAGAATGCATAAAATAAATAAATTCATAGTGGTCTAATATTAATGCAAGAACCAGCGTCCAACTCTTCCTATTACGATTCCAGTCATAGCTGATCATTCTTGGCCTTTTAAATGACAAGAGTCAAGACACAAGTCTTGGCATAAAACGGGTTTCTATCTTTATTTTGGAAGGAAATTTTGGTTTTATTTATCTAATTTGTCAAAAGAAAACAAAACTAAATAATGTCAACACGAGGGGACAAAAGATGGATAGCTATCAACTTCTGGAAAACGAAATGTCGACTTTGAGTTACAAATCTTGGATTCGAGTGGACAATAATGAAGCCTGTGTTCTGGCCGATATAGTTTCTAATTTTATTGTATACATCGAATATATAGTTTTTACTAATGATAAGTCTGATCTTGTCGCCACTAAAAAAAAAATCCAATCTTTCTTTATCCACTGAAATAATTTATTCCTCCACGAACTGTAATATCTATATATCGCCGGTAATGTGTGTATTTCATTTTTTTGTCTGTATATATGTTAATTTCTCTTTTAAATGAAATCCTTATCGATGTTACAGTGCGATTCCACTGGGTTTACATATCGTAACAGTAGATATTTGATGTATAGTTACGTTAAACCCCTGTATATATATAATATAAAGAGTGGTGGATTTGGTAGCACTTATGGCCATGTTAGTTGAGGAAATTAGGTGCAAGTTTCTATCAAGATGTTTTGTATATTACGAATGCGAAATTCCTTTTGTTCCATGCAATTGGGAAATTTAAAATTTATATATACATATATATATATATATATATCAATATAATTTAACTTTGTTGATCTTAATATCATATTGAAAAAAGAGAAAAGTTTCTCACTCACTTTAAATTTATAAGGCCACTTCTAATAAGAGTATCTAAACAATATACTCTCGTACAATTACGAAAGAGAATCAGATGAGTTTCTTATTTAGAACTTCATTTACCATGTGCTGAATTACAATTAGTTTATCAATTTTTTTATGATTTAATATTTAAATAAAAGTTTAAATTAGATTATTATAATATATCTTAGATATTAAGTGTGATTCTACTGATAAAAATGCTCTAATATTTCAATTTTTCACTTCAATTGTTAACATGTCTGGGCTTGGACTACGCGTCATGGACTCATGAATTAGGAAGTCAGTTGTCACTATTATCTATAATTATATATACTGTGCGGGTTTGTGTTGATTACAAAAAGAAAACTGACTTTTCTGCTGTAAAACAAGAAACGGAAAAAACTAGATTTATAAATATGTTTCATATGAACATGTATCTTTTTACGAGGTATTGTCACGTAATAGTAAACCTGGGACGTGCATGTAATAATCATAACTGTGGACAATTTATCATAACTTGGAAAAGTGATGCATGCCAAGACAAAATGACCCATACCGTAGTGTCGTCCAGATCTACCGTCACACATAGAAACGAATATCAATGTAATAATAATATATGGTAGACAAGAGCAACTTCGTATTTTGTAAAATTTCCGGTGATTAAAATGGTAAAAGGTTTTTCAAAAGACGCCTCTAGTGATGGACGATATTATCTTGTAATTATGATTTTTGTTTTTGGCTTATGAACATTACAAAATGTCATTAATCAATTTTCTTTGAAGCAATGTCATTAGTCATTTTAAGTAAATATTAACCTTTTTATAATATATTCATAAGACAAACATAAACGCGTAAAAAGCACCATATTTATGCTTTGACGTCGAAAGAAAAGTCCATCTGAAAAATACCGACATAAATAATTTAATAAAAATAGAGGAATAACCAAAATAAAACAGAGTAGAGTAAAAACGACAAAATCCGAAAAGTATTTTTAAGAATAGAAAGTATAATAAAAAGTTCCGTATGATTTATTCTGACAGCTTGTATGAATTGGCAATACGTAACGTAGCGAAGTCGTTTGACTTTTGTCCCCAATTAATCAATTATGATCGCCTTTTGGTGGGTACTTTAATATGCAAAAGTTGTAATTCAAATTATATTAGCACTGAACCAAGTCCACTTGTGCTGTAATAAAATAAAATGACTTCGTGTGAAAATGTAGCAAATACAGTAATACTAATATCGAGTAAGAAAGAGTGTAGTGAGGTTAGGAAATAGGGCACTGACATTAATGGAACGACAACGACTCCACATTAACCTATAAATAAGTTATAGATCCACTCTATGTCGAATTCGTAATTATTTTTTAAATTGTTTCAAGTCAAATGTTGGGTTGAGATCCACGACTCACGGTTATGTAATGTGGAACAATTTTGACTTATCGTTTGTTATTGGTCTTAATAACAGCAGCTAATCAACTACCAAATTGCTTTGTGTGATACAGATCTATCTATATTCTTAGTTGTTCCATCCGTGGATCTTATTATAAGTGTTGTAAATAATTAGACTCCTGAATAGTTCGGAGTAACTCACAAATCACAGTTAATATATCTATAGCTTTAACGCAGAACTTTATAAGATTAAACTAGCTAGTCACTAGTGCATTATGTTTCCACTTTTGCCGGTAAAAGGCAAATTTTCGTTAAAAGTCCCAGAATTCTAGTAACATCTTTGACAAAAACTAATCTTGGACCAGAGAAAAAAAGTCTCTTTTGTTACTATATTATTTTTATTTCTACATTTTGTAAACTCAAGATATGATTTTCATTCAATAAGATGTAGCCAAGTCGATATAACGGAAGATATAATGGAATGGAACGTAGTGAAAGTAACTTTATTTGCTTATCTTTTGTACATAACTTTTGTAACGTTTGGACCGTTTTGTCTCTATATATGCTTGTTTTATTATCTGAGTTGTCATCTATACATCTCTTCGTCTTACTTCTTCATAAAACTTCACCAACATTATTTAGTAATACTAAGAAAAATGGGTTTGGTCTTCTTCATAAGTCATACCTGCATTAACATTCATATTTGTAAGTATATAAAAAATATATTAAAAACATAGGATCAAAGATGTTTAACACTCATGTATTACACTTTTTGTTTGTTAATTAACCATCTCATGTATTAATTACACTTTTAAAAAAAGGTTTAGTATATTATGCATATGGACAACGGCGTCGTATACAATATTCCTCGGTCAGTTGACATCGGTTTATTCAAAGTTCAAACTATGTCGGTGTCTATTCCATCTCATTATTTTTTAAGCACATAAAAATAAGTCGCATGTGACGACTTGAATCAAATAAATCTTTATTTCTTGATTAAAAAAATATCTTCGTTTGTTAGAAAATGAAAGATTCAATTGGAACAAAACTCAGTAACAAAAATCAATCATCATCATATGTTTTCTTTCTTAATTAGCAAATTTATGATTTTCGTTGTTGGGTTTGTTCAGTTTCAATCTTTTTCCTCAACCATGAATGAAATTTATACGATCCGTTTCTTATTTTGGTTACTATTTTACTATGTCAATTGTCAAGCATCGGCATAATATTATCCTGATAAAAACTAACTAGTATATTTATATTCTAATGATAATTAACGCTACCTATTCATGCTTAGATTCATAATATCTGAAACGTCACTGTTCCATTTTTTGACCTATGGACAAAAAGTACAAGTAGAATTCCAAAATTAAATTTTCTATCACACGATCATCACGTGTTTTAGATCCACGAAGCCAAATGTGTGTCTGTGTATACACAAAAACAAAATTCTGATTAATTCAAGTCGATACATTGCACGTCGCATAAAAATTCACATAAACATATAAATAAAATGCATTTTATCTGTAAATTTCCAAAGCTCTTAAGTCTTGACTAAACTACCATTTCCAATTCTAATTTTCTTTCGTTTTGTGCGCATAAATTTTGAATAAATATAGCAGAAAACTATTTTTGCATATTTTAGTGTTGAATCAAGAAAAATGGGAAATAGTAAAACATCACATGTGATCCAAAATTAACGATCCGTGAAGTTCTATTTGTCACGGTCCGCCACAACACAAGAAACTCGAATACCGTGCACTCACTAAACTTATCCACGTTTCATCATTATCCTTGTACCCAAACATCTCGTAATCGTCTGTATACGGGTGTACGTTACAGACATCGTCACATATGCCACGTCAGATATATATGGAGCCACCGACATATTACCGCGTTTCAATATGGGACCCACTACTCCTCGTTTTATCTAATTTTTTTTTTTTGTCAACTTTTTTAAAGAAAGCTCCAATTCGTTTTTCTTCAGTTTTATATGGTGATGCACTGATCCAATAAATTCTGTTCAGACATAAGAATGCAAGAACGACTAATTATTTTGCAATCTTGAAATAACACCAATCATTTTTAATCACATATATATACATACGTGTGTGTATATATATATATGTACTTGCAATTTTGTTGAATTTCATTACTACTCCATTTGCTCATAACGTTTTTTTTAAAAAAATTTGCATATAATATTTTACACTAAACACTTTTTATAATTAGACTAATAGTGTAGTAATTTAATACATTCAAATAATCTCAACATTTTTTACATAATTAATTTTAGTAAATAAAAACGTAAAAGTCATTTTTTGTGAAAACAAAGAAAATATTCTTTTTTAGAAAAATAGTACATATATACTACAAATAAATACGTACGCACTACGATGGCATAGGATACGGGCCATACGGCAATGGAAGCCATCGATTCTGTAACTAATTAACTTCTAATCTTTTGGCTAATAAAGAAACTTTAATGATTAATTCGCATTTATGAGCTAAAAGTGATTATAACTATGTGTCTAAAGTGTGAATAAACTGGTCTAGTTTTCAATGGCTGATGTTTACAGTTATGAACTTAACTTTTCATGACATACGTATGATTTATTTTATCAATATTACTGTATTATACCATGCATGTTTAAGATTTTCGTTCTTTTGATGTACATCTTGTTTAACCCAAAAGTCAGTATATTAATAAGAAAACTGTATGTTTACTTATGATCTCTTCTTCTGTTTGTTTTGTTAGTAGAATCATACATTTCCCCAAACACAATAAAATTATAAATATTGAAGGGTACCTGGTGTCTGTTTGCATATTGGAATTTTGTGAAGCAACCTGATCCCGTCTCTATCATGGTTTTTAATTGATACTTAATCATCGGCGAAAAAAAACTTAAATCATCAATTTTCTTATTACTTGTCAACAATTATTAAGCAAAAAGGGAAGTAATAATCAATTTCCAGAGCTATAATAAAGCAGATAGGATCGATGTTCTTAGGGGTTCTTGTTTGTATTTTCTGTTTAAAGTGAAGCTTAGGGACAAACGTAAATTAAGGATTGCTGTGAGAAATACTTTTTTTATCGTGTAAAGTCTAAAACTATATATATATATACGTACAAAAGCATGGATAGTTTTGTATTGCATTAATCATCCAAACTATATTATATACAATGTGGCTGATTTATATTACATTCTTAAAATGACATTCATATTTTACGTTGTTTATATTCGTACGTTGTTTTGTGTGATGTTATGTCAAATCATCCGTAGTATCTATCTATTTAATAAGTACAAACATAGTAACAAAATTGCATATATAATAGTTTAACAAAAGAATTGCAAAAATATCACCATCCTCTCCCACTTTATTTACGGACATGCAGATTTATAATCCCCCACTAAATAAAATATGTGTGAGCCATGAACTAACTCAGTCATTTTAAATAGAGAAATATATCGAATATAAGAAAATTTGTGCATATAATACAGTTTTTCAAGATGAAATAAAAGTGGAAAATATCTAGGAATAGTAATATCGTGAGCGAAGTTTTTAAAACTACAAATCTTGCCTCGTATTGCCACAATTTTAACCCTATCGTGGTTGGCGTGTACAAGTGGGCAACTGGTCTCCTAATAATGCGTTTGATAATAAATGATAATGATTTTTCTTTTAAAATATCTTTGTGAAAACATAAGGTTTCTGGATAAGAAAATATACATAATTAACCAAATCGAAGACATGCATTTTTTTTTATAAAGAAAATACAGAGCTCTAAACATAAACTCGTATTTCATTATCTGGAGAAGCCAAGAAGGGACTCGTTTTATTTTGAAAGGAACTTGGCCTAAACCGACCATGTTTTTTTTTCTTTTTCTCATGGAATTGATCATGTGTTTTGTCGTTCTTTAAATAGTCCAAATTTGATGAATAATCTACAAAGTCAACATTTTACACATTCAGATCTGCATCGAAAAACACCCAATTGTATCTTTTTTAATTGCATCTAAAAAATTTATGATGTTAATATAAATGCATTGACGGTATAATAAAAGCAATTTCTACACATCTACCTTAGAAATCATTTTAACTCTTTTGTAAATCATTCCCGTAAAAAGTCATTAACTACCGACAAAATAACCTTTAGAAAATCTAATGCGAGACCTAACCACATAGTAAGTACAGTAGTAGTAGTATTTTTCTACCGGTCCGATAGCGACTTCTATCTCCTAGATAAGTTTAATCCCAAATGATAGGGAAAATATTAGTTTTAATAATTGAGCATCTTCAATTTTATTTTGCCAACTACCAGTATTAAGCATCTTCTAATTTGATTTAAAGAGTCAATAAATCAATCTTGGTTTTAATGCACCGCCAAGATTTCATCATATGAAGAAGAAAGGGAGAGAGAGAGAGAAAGACATTGAAAAATAGAAATAAAACAGAGCGTGAGTTAATACGATTATGGTAATTAGACATCTACCCATGGGAAGCTTCTCTTCTTTTCTCCCTTAAATACGCTCATAACCAAACTAAATTATTTTAAACTAAAAAAAAACAGAGAGAGAGAAGAGATTTTTCATTATTTATTCAAGGCGAGAGAGTGTTAAGATTCCACTAAATTTTTCTCTCTTTCTACAAAATAAAATAAAAATAAATGGTAATCTAATCGAGCTTGCCAACGGAAGTGTTTCTTAATTCATAAAAACAATTTGTTTTTGGGTTATTATTTAAAATATTATTCAGTTCTCACGAGCTGTGGCGAGATTTGGATCCATACAAAATCTCCACGACGCTGCTTCTTCACTCTCTCTCCCACTGTTTTAGCTTCAAGTCTTTAGGAATAGAGAGAGATAAAAGAGCTCTCAGAGAAGAGAATCCAAGAAGACGAAGATTAAAGAAGAAGACAATCTGATTTTGGATTCTCAAAATTCTCATTTTTTCTTCTGGGAAAATACTTCAGATTTAATCGTTTGTAAATACACTGCTGCGTATCTTCCGCACCAAGAACACTACTGCAAAGGAAGAAAAAAAAAAGGTTTTTTTTTTCCTCACACTTTTACTTGTTCTTGATTTGATTCGATTGGGTGTTTCATCCCTTGATCTCTGGATATAATTCGGGGGTTGTTTTTGGGGTTTTTTGTCCAATTTTTCTGGGTTGTCGTTCGATTTCGATTTCGATTTCCAAGTTGCTTGATCTTATCGAAAAATCGAGTTACTGGGATTCGTCGAGCTGATGCTGATTCGATGTGTGTTCAAGAGTTTACCATTTCATCTCTGTTCAGAATCCGAGGATCTGCTTATGTAAAATTGGAATTTTTTCTTATTCTTACTTGTTTTGTTCGAAACGCGTGATCTTAAGTTGCAGAGATCTTTGATTATAATATATTACTCAGCTCAATCTTATTTATCCAAAAGCTTTAATTTTTATCTTTCAGCTTCTAATCTCTAATGCGACTTGATTTGCTCTTTTTTACAGGGATCTTAGATTTATAGCAGCAACAAAAAAAAATGTCAATGCCACTACAACGTGGCATCTCTGGAGTACGAGTTTCTGATAGCAGTGATGATTTGAGAGACTCTCAAATGAAAGACAAAACTGAAAAAGAAGATTTGATTCGAGGTCGTTCTACAGAATCCCACTTAACCTTAAGGTTTCCTTTTGGTTTCCTCTTTAGTAATCAATCTTCTTCCAAACATGGCGGCGAAAACAGTTTCCCTGCTGATCCATATAGTGCGAGGAGTAGACACAGATTGATGCTCATGTTTCTTAAGATCAGTTTGGTTCTTATTGTGGTTATTGCTCTAGCTGGATCTTTCTGGTGGACCATTGCCATTTCGACTTCATCCAGAGGTCATGTATATCACAACTATAGGCGATTACAGGAGCAGCTTGTTTCAGACTTATTGGATATTGAGGAGATTTCTCTTGGTCCTAATAGGTGGAAGGAGCTGGAATATTGTACTAAAGAATCTGAGAGTTTTGTTCCTTGCTTTAATGTTTCTGAGAATCTTGCATTGGGTTACTCCAATGGTGATGAAATTGAACGGTTTTGTGGGCCTGGGTCAAAGCAAGAATGTTTAGTTTTGCCACCGGTGAAGTATCGGGTTCCTCTTAGGTGGCCGACTGGTAAAGATGTCATCTGGCATACTAATGTTAATATTACTGCTCAAGAAATTGTGTCTTCTGGTAGCATAACCAAGAGGTGAGGAATTGTTGTTTTATTTGGTCTCTCTTGCTAAAGTTGACTAGTTCCATTGCTAAGCCTCGCTTTTGCCTTTTTTTCCCAGGATGATGATGTTGGAAGACGATCAGATATCTTTTCGGTCAGCATCTCCTATGTCTGATGAGGTTGAAGACTATTCCCATCAGATTGCTGAAATGATCGGGATTAAGAAGGATAACTTCATAGAAGCTGGAGTAAGTGTCACATTCAAAAGAGTCAACCTTTATCACTCTCATCAGTTCAGTTTTTTATTTGCTATTTTCCTCTTAATACTGTATCAGGTGAGAACTATCTTGGATATTGGATGCGGTTATGGTAGCTTTGGGGCACATCTTTTGTCCAAACAGATTTTAACCATGTGCATAGCAAACTATGAAGCGACGGGTAGCCAAGTTCAGCTAACACTTGAAAGGGGTCTCCCTGCGATGGTTGCTTCTTTTATATCGAAGCAATTGCCATATCCTTCTCTTTCCTTTGATATGTTGCATTGCTTAAGATGTGGTATTGATTGGGACCAGAAAGGTAACAATTTAATGACACCCCAGAATGATTTTTCTCATGTCTTTAACCCGATGGAGGACTCAGCTTTACTGTTTCAATTTGCTGTGTAGATGGGCTTCTCCTTGTAGAAATTGACAGGGTTCTCAAACCCGGTGGTTACTTTGTATGGACATCTCCGCTCACAAACCCTCGTAAAAAGGACCATCTTAATAGATGGAATTTTGTTCATGATTTTGCTGAAAGCATCTGTTGGACACTTTTATCTCAGCAAGACCAGACAGTTGTTTGGAAAAAAACAATCAAAACCAAATGTTACAGTTCTCGGTCAGTGACACACACACTACAATTGTATTTCAGAATCTGCATGTGAGCTACACACATATTGCTATTTATCAAGTCTTCTTAGAATGGATGCTTTGCCTAAAAAACAGGAAACCTGGGGTGGGCCCTTCTGTATGTACCAAAGGGCACGACGTTGAGTCTCCTTATTACAGACCGCTTCAGATGTGTATTGGTGGAACACGTAGCCGGAGGTGGATTCCCATTGAAGGCAGGACAAGATGGCCTAGCCGGTCTGACATGAACAAGACTGAACTTTCATTATATGGTTAGTCTCCTTAGTTACAGTTGCTTCTGAATCCATATTGTCTGCAGTTTTTGTCTTCTCATATATGATTTTGGGGTTGGTTTGTTGGTTTGGTTGGTTCAGGTCTTCACCCTGAGGTGCTTGCAGAGGATGCTGAGAACTGGAAAATAACAGTAAGAGAATACTGGTCTCTCCTGTCTCCTCTGATATTCTCTGATCATCCCAAGAGACCCGGCGATGAAGATCCATCACCGCCTTATAACATGCTCAGAAACGTATTGGATATGAATGCTCAGTTCGGTGGTCTCAATTCTGCTTTGTTGGAAGCAAGGAAATCAGTCTGGGTGATGAATGTGGTCCCTACAGCTGGACCTAACCACCTCCCCATGATTCTTGACCGTGGCTTTGTCGGAGTTTTACACGATTGGTCAGTCCAAAAGTCTATTGGATTATCCTCTTTCGCCATAGAATAGTTTCTCAACTTCTCTTTTTCTTCAGGTGTGAACCATTCCCGAGTTACCCGAGAACATATGATCTGGTGCATGCAGACAATCTCTTATCGCTTCAGACAAGTCAGCGCCGAAAAGGATGTTCACTTATTGATATGTTCACAGAGATTGACCGATTGCTTCGTCCAGAGGTACACATTTGTTGGATAGAACATTATTGTTCTTCTTGTAGTTCTTTCTGGTAGCTAATAAATGGAAAAACTTTGGTGCACAGGGATGGGTGATAATCCGTGACACGGCGCAGCTGGTGGAAAAGGCGAGAGCAATGATAACGCAGTTGAAGTGGGAGGCTCGAGTAATAGAGGTTGAAAGCAGTAGTGAACAGAGACTTCTCATCTGCCAAAAACCTCTCACCAAAAGACAATCAATCTGAAGAAGAAGAAGAACATAGACACAGGTTTTTCTCCACTTTTATAATTTTTGTTCTAAGCCTTCACATTTTGGAATCAATCAAAACCTCCAAACTGTGTTGACGATACGGGGAAGAAAGGAGAAAGAGATGAATATATATCCCGCCGGGGACGTAAGACCGCCGGTGAAATTTCTTTATCTGGTTTCGTGAGTTCCCTTTTTACAGAATCTAGATTTTTTTTTTTTCTTTTATTATATAACTTTGGTTCTATAACTTTTATTATTATACAACGAAAAGAATATGATTCATATTTGTGAAGATGTTTATGAAATAAGTTGAAAGCTTTTTAGTACACTTTCACTGCTTGTCTGTTTGTTGTTAACCGAGAATCCGAGATTTTTTATCCAACATTGTACCGTACCGGAAGTAAAAGAGTATACTCTTGAGTCTTGTCAAACCCGAAATTAGTTACATTGAACCGGACGGTATGTATTTGGTTAGTATTCGGTTTTACATCGTACGCGAACCAAATATGAAGGCTGAGAGTAAAACAAAATGAAATCGAACCCGAAACATAAGCGTTAGAAAACGCAAATTCGCCCAAGAGAACATAAATGGTGCCAATTCATAAGTTCCAATGAGATTTTCAATGTGATGGTATCTCTGCAGCTGAAGTTTTTCTTGGCTGATGTTGGTTTCTGCTTTTGGAACCACGTCCCTTTCCAATATGGCCTCTGTGGTGAACGCTAGGGGACGCTGATCCCACAACTTTCTTGGTGGATGTTCTTTTGCGTCGGTGGTGCAGAGAATCTCTGCCACCAAACGCAGCTCTCGCTACACTATCTTTGAGAACTTCCCTCGCTCGCTGTGGCTTAATGAGCTGCTTGTTAAGATAAACTAGCTTAGGGAGAAGGCTGGAGACTGTCTTACGTAGCTGGTCCTCACCGACATTGTTCTGAATAGGGTTTCCAAGAATGTTCAGAGCGACGAGAGAGTTGTAGTTGGCAACGAGCTGGCCTATTGCTTTGGTGGTGACGATCTTATTGAAGCTAAGATCGAGAACGATGAGTTTCAGCAATCTGTGTAAGCCTTCTACGTTGCTGATCTTGTTCCCGGCGAGGTATAGTTCTTTGATCAGTGTACAGTTTGATAAACCTGATCATTAGCTTTTGGTAAGGACAGGTAAGCCAAACAAGCATTGTATGGATTCTGCTTAATGACTTCAATCTTACCTTGTCCGATGCGCGAAATACGATTGTAACTTAGATCAAGTACTCTTAGGCGTGACAAATCTCTCAGTCCTTCGATAACACTGATCTTGTTCTTGGACAGGTTCAACGTATGAAGGCCCTTTGGAAGCGATGCAGGAGTAATTTGAACTGCAATGAACAGAATAGTGTATAGTAAGCATCACACACACACACACACTTTAAAATTTTGTAACCAAGAGTGTCTACCTATGAAGTTGTTTGATAGGTCAATCGATTTGAGGTAGGTGAAATGTGAGATGCTTGGGATCACTTTCAAGCCTATGCTCGAGATGTGAGCCACGCTCGAGGATTTGCTCAGCGATTGGATTAGGCTGTTTGCGTGCACTATAGCCTCTGAGGCATTTCCGGACTGAACCACATTTCCTAATGGTGATCTCTCGGTATCCTTGTCCTCGTTTACTGAAACTGCGGTTTCGATATCGAGGCCTCTTACCCACTCGTCCACTCGCTTCATCGAAGAGGATTCGGCAGAGAACGCTACCCACTGATTATGACGAGGCCATAAGTTTGATGATTGGTCGGTGAACTCAGCACAATTGTTTGTAGATTCTTCAAGGCTCGATTGGTTGTGCTCAGCAAAGTCAGAGGTGTATCCAGACTGATGGTTCTTGTTTAAAGGCTGTGACTTTAGCGAAACACGGTGTTTGTGAAGGTTCCTATGGCTCCACAGGAACAATTTCCACCAGAGCCGGCGGCTCCCAGAGGGAAGTATCTGCATCGACGAGTGTTTCTTGAGCATCACTCTATCTGCACTTCTATGAGACCTCACTGATTCAGTACCAACTGGAACGGTCTCTCTCAGGTCATGGAGATCACAACCGTGGAACCGGCCATTGAACTTGCTAAGAGTGGAGCAGGATCGTTTGAGCGTAGGAGAAGCCACCCAAGCCGTGGCTCTGCCTAATCCTGGATCGCTAACGTGTCCACCTTCGTCATCAACATCGCCATCATCACCATTTTCAGAAGTATCTGAAACTTCGTTAACAATCTCCTTGCTTTTCAGAGACTCAACGGCTCTAGCTCGTTCTTGAACTTCGAAATTAGGAAAATCACGCTTTGTTGAATCCTTGTCATCGCGTTCATCTTCGCCATCGTATGATTCGTGCTCGATAGGACTGTCCTTGTGATAATAGCCTGCGATGTTAGGCTCTTCCTTCTCCAGAGGCTTCACTGGCTCCTCAAGTCTGATCTGAAGGATTCTCTGTGTTTTCGGTGGCAGAGGTTTTGAATTCCCCTATTTCAGTCAACAGAACGAGTTCAACGCAAAATCTAATTCGCCTGAAAAATTCACAAGAATACTAAATACGTTACCTTATTTTTCTTTCTACGGATCAATCCAGCGAAGCAGTGTAACATCTTCATTTTGTGGACAGACTCGTCGTCGGCTAAAAATAAATCTCTGGAAATTAGAAATTTAGCCGTAATCTATTGGAAGTTGCGAGAGCACAAAATCGATGAATTTAGAAGGAGAAATGACGCCGGAAAAAAAGGAAGCACTTCTTGATCCGACCAACGCCGAATCCGTGTATGTGTCGGCCAGAGTTAAAGATCGCTCTACTTTGTTTTGAATTCTGTTTCACCAATACAAACGACGACCACAGCCACTAAACAGAGGATAGAGGAAGAGAGAAGAATGAAATGGACGGGTTATGACAGAACATGCAAGAGAGCCACATGTGACTAAAATCTATGGTGTTTTTCGTTTACTCTGAAAGACAGAGAGAAAGATGTTTGTACGTATTTATTATTCATTCTTCACTTTCAATTTTCAACCAAAATATAATAATAATAATATTATTCATTTTCCTTATATTTCTAAAATATTAAAGCATTTTCAGTCAATGTGTCTTTTATGCATTTAAGGTTAGGGGACTAGCTATGTATGCATCCGCGGATAATACACGGAGTTTCTTTTTAATATAACTTTATTCCGTATAATAATGTTGCAACAATAATCACAATGCATTGAGGAAACATGATTAGTTGGTGAGAAAAAAAAATTAATTAAATCCAAATTAGCAGAAAATATGCGATGTTTCTAGGTTATGGTAATGCGTTAATCAGTGTTTTTTAAGTTTGAATATTAAATGCGAACTAATCTTTAATCTAAGTGCATATCTTTGGATATATATATTAATACAAAAATATATAAAATCAAAAAAAAATTATATTTTAATACAAAAAAACAATGTATTAACAGATACTTATGTGCTGAATTGTGACATATTTTAAAATAAATTTTGATGGATTATAAGTGTGGATTTTGAGGTACTAAAATCCAAACTATCATCTAACACTGATTAACTTCCTATACGTTAGAGTTTTAGAAATTCATACTTGTTCTTTTTTTCTCTATAGATGAAATTTATACTTTATCCTCGTAAATTATGTAATGTATGATTTGGAAATTGATATTATATATATATTAATAAGAAAAAGACAAACAAATGAAGAGAACAGTAAGAGAAATGAGAGAAGGTAAGGCATCAGGTCCGGTTTGTTGCGTCCGGTAGCCGCAAGTAACGGCGTCCGTCGAAGTCTCTCCTGCTTTGTAGTCCACCCAATCTCAGATGGACTCTTCTGTTTCGTCTCATACTAGCCGTCGATGTCAGATATCTTTGGGCCCCACCATCCTACACGCAGCTGTTTTGGGCTTATAGATGACGTGGTTACATATCATTGGTTGAAAAATACTATATCCGACTAATTGTTATGGTCCCTCATGTCGTCTCACATGCTCCAAAAAGGACCAAAAACACTCAAATCATTTTAGAACAAAATAAATACAACTCACACACATGACAATTTTATTATCCCACAGCATTGTTGCAAGCATATATACACTTTGAAGATTATACTATTATTTATGGTTATGCAGTGTACATCATAACCACACTAATTAAGTAAATTACTGATAGCACGTATTATTTATTTTTTAAAGAGTGTTCGATTTTACAAAGTTGAAATTTTAGAAAAATCAGGTTCCAATTTAAAATATATACTCCATTATTGTACGTTGACAAAGAATTTCAGATATCAGATATGAATATATTTAATTTTAAAAATTTAAGTGTTTTTTTCCTTACAGAAAATGACATTCCTATTTACTTTCTTAAGAGAAAAATCATGAAACTTGGCACACATCATTCATCACACAATCCTACAAACTTATTTATTCAAAACAAATCCAAACGGGTGTAAGATAACATACAAAGTGGACGTAAGCGATATGAAGTTAAAAAACTTGGCAAACTTGTTTTTAAAATATACGTTTCGTTACAAGTTACGTTAACATACTCAAGAAAAATATCTAGTTACATTTTGTTATGTTATCTCCACAAATAAATCTTATTAGATTTTAGAGAGACGACGAAACATACTAAACAAAATTAAAAGAATGGGTCTCCAGCATAACGATGCTTCGGACGACTTGCCCCATTGATTATTTTGGACAGTCTAAAATTTTAACACTATAGATAAATGCTTAATTATACATTAAGATAATTTATTTCATAAAATATAAGAACAAACACCTCGTATAATTGCATATATTCAGTCTTGTAGTTACATAGATAGCATTTCGATTTTATTGGTCTCTTGTTATTGAGCTTTTAAAAGCCCATACTATCGTCCAAGTATATGGACTTCTCCACCTACTTGTGCGGTTGTGCCTATCTTCTTATACTTATGTTTCTATAGAAGCATAACAATAAGATTAATGTCATCGACATCCTATTTTAATATATCATTTTCTAAATATTTCAGTTTAAATATATGAAAATATCTAGATATATTAAATATAATAGTTATTAGTAATGGAAATGTAGTTATATTGTTTATTTCACAAAGATATACCTTTCTATCTTTCTTATTTTTTTTACCTTTATAACAAACTTTTTTTTGTCAATCCTTTATTACAAACTTAGTAGTATTTTCCTTTTCTAGTACATAATTTATCACCTAATATACTAGATATGTGTCGATGCATAATTGGATTCAATAATCCATATTTATCACCATATATTACATTTCTATCGACATCGACCATCCCTTAATTTACATAAGAAACAAAGACCGAGAGAAATATAGGAGATCAAAGTTATGGAGAACGAGAGAGAAAAACTTATTTACTTGGCTAAACTCGCCTGCAAAGGTGGAAGATATGATGGTATACATGTTCTCACATATTTGCCCTTTTCAAACTGATAGTTGATTTTGATTTAAACTAGTATATTGAAAAAAATTACGAGGCTAATTATCATATTGGTTTATGTTCTTTAATTTCGTCTTTAGATATCAACAGTTCTCTCTAACTTTACTTAAAAAATCTATTAATATACAAGTTATCTTTTCTTAGCAATGAATAAAATCACCCATGCGTACGAAGAAATCATATAGTTAGTTACATTATAGATATATTTGTAACTTGAGTAGTATTATTGATCTTTTCAATTTAAATTGTCGTGGTAGATATGATGAAATCGATGAGAAAAGTATGTGAGCATGGTATAGAGCTAAGCGAAGAGGAATTAGACCTATTAACAATTGGGTACAAGAATGTGATGGAGACTAAGAGAGCTTCATTGAGAGTCATATCATCCATTCAAAAAATGGAAGGCGAGAAAGGAAACGACCAGAATGTGAAATTGATAAAAGGAAAACAAGAAATGGTTAAATATGAGTTTTTCAATGTTTGTAATGACATTTTGTTTCTCGTCGATGCTCATCTCATCCCATCAACTACCAATGTGGAATCAACTGTCTTTTTCTATAGGATGTAAGTCACATCCCATCATCATCATATTCTTATTTTATTTTTTTGTAATATAGTTTTGTTAGTTTGTTTCTTGGTATATGCAGGAAAGGAGATTATTTTCGATATATGACAGAGTTTGGCTCTGATGCTGAACGTAAAGAAAGTGCTGATAATTCTCTTGAGGCATACAAGGTCCTCATTCAATCATGTTTTAATTTCCTCAGCTTTGATATTTTGTTTGTTGGTCTTTTCTTCGATATATAAGTTTGAAAAAGAACATGAAAGAGGTATATACTTTGTAGCTTGCAATGGAAATGGCAGAGAATAGTTTAGCACCCACCAATTTGGTTAGACTTGGGTTGGCTTTGAACTTCTCAGTTTTCAATTATGCGATCCTTAAGTCCATTGGAAGGTAATATAACCTTTGCTTTAAAAATAAATTAAGAGTGGTGTTCTGGTGTTAGAAAATCTATCATGAGAACTATGTATATATTATATTACACTTTTATTGCTTATAAATTTGAAATGCATAATTTCTTACAGTTAGGCTCTTAATAGTAATGATATAACCATTTGAATATACAGAGCATGTAAATTGGCTAAACAAGCTTACGACGAAGCAATCGCCGAACTCGATGGCCTTGACAAGCAAATATACAAAGAGAGCATATTTATCATAGAGATGCTGAAATATAATCTTTCTGTGTGGACTTTAGGCGATGGTAATATACTTTTAGTTTGGGATGAAACTTTTAAAAATTTTTATTTCATGACCAATATACTAATTATAACTGAATTTTTGCAGAAGTGGATGATGAAATCCCAAAAAACAAGACAGGCGATTAGAACATGTCTTTTGGACGATGAAGTTTGATATGAGATTAGAATCATTGCTTGTGATAATCAGGTTTGATATTGGTTTACATAACTAATGAAAGAGTCTTCTTGTTAACTTCTAGAAACGCAAATCAATACTCTGTTTTTAACAATGTTGAACAAGTAGTGCATTGGCTATTATTAACTTTGTATAATATATATATTACTTAAAATCATTTCTTATTATTATTTAAGTATCAATACTTTAAAATTAAATCATATTATTCATTAAAGGGAAAATTGTGATGAAGTTTTACATATTTATATATAATAAATTATATCGAAAACTATTTATCTATACGAATGTAAATATTATCATTAAAACTAATTTATAATTATTATCTATTAGAAAAACGAAATTATTTAATATCATAAATAATTTTTTGTTTCCCATTGTTGCTCTAAGAGGATAAGTGTAAGATCCACATATCAGAAAATTGAAAAAAAAAAAAAGAAATCCTAGTAAATAGTAAAAAAAATTAAGGAATAAAGAAAAACAAAGACATTTCTCATAAAATTTTTTTCTTCAAAAGTGGTCGGCAATTGGAGCCAAAGTAACGCTGAAACTACACATGGTGGAATCAATACCTAATTCCTTTTAAATTTCACCTTTGTAATGAATATATATATGGGACAAAGTTCCATTGATTGGATAAATTTGAATGAAACAAGAATATTTCCATTATGAAATATTGCTTCTCTAATATATTTAAGAAGAATTAATGAGTGGAGCAACATTTTTCATCTATCATTTTTATTTTGTTCATTTCAATCTAATTCATAAATATTCCACACAAACACAATTTTAGTTAGCATTAAGTAATTGTAAATCTACGTAAAAATAAAGCATATCGTTCAATAAAACATACTTATTCCGAGTATACATGCAAATTACATCGAAAACACTGTAGTAATAAGTTAGCTACCAACATATCTACCAATTTGGCTTTCATTGGTTGTCCTCGTAACGTATCCTAAACTCTAATTAAAATTAGGTCATCCATTAACATACATATAACCAGACGCTAAATGAGGAAATTAAATAAACGTTTTTCTTCCCAAGTTTTTTCCAAATTTAGAAAGTAATATCCAAATAATTCTGTGAAAAAAAAAATATATATATTTTTCTTCTTCTAGAGCATTGGCAGATTCAGGACTCTTCAAACTTTGACAAAGAAAAGACTCATAACCAAAATTGACAAAGCTTTCATCCGTCTTTGGCACGTGTATTTAATTTTGGGTCTTCAAATATCTTGGTCTCAGTCTAATACTCGAATTTAATTTCTCAACCTACACAGTACACACTGTCACAAACTTATGTTAACATTAAAGACTAACCACGTGTCTCTCGATTTCGGGATTACAAAGATTTCTGTAATATTGCAGCCATCTACTTTTTACCACAAATAAATGAGTTTTGATTGAACCGCCAACTAAAGTCACAACACCTTTTTGCGAGAATTGACATTCAAATTCGTTTTGGTTTCTCAACATATAATTCTTAAATATTAAATAATCCAGACTCTTGTAAAAATAAAATCATCCTTTTTTCTCTTACTAATAAAAATATGTACACATGCAATCTTTCTGCTATCACTTTGAAATAGAGTTTACATGAGAATTAGACGAAATATAAATACGTGAATATACAAAACGTAACTTAACAACACTTTACGAGGAATGACAAAAACGTTTTTTTTTTCCCCTTAATTTTCTCATTACACAAATAAGAAATTCATAAAATATTAATTTTATTTACATGTGATGCGCGACTCCACTGTTATAACTTCTAACCACATTTCAATATATAAATATTAATAATAAAATGTGCTCATTTGTAATAAATCCCTCAACCAATACCAGAGAACCAAACAACACACAACAACATATTTCTTTTTTTCTTTCCTTTCTTTGTATCCTCTCACCCACATATTTATTCTTCTTGTAATGACGGGTTGCTTTAGCTTCTCTGAAGCAATAGAACGAACATACAAATCCGGTTTCAAAAGATCCGGTTTACGACCCGTAACCATCGATTTGAAAGACGGAACCGTAGTCAACTTCTGGGTATCCAAAACCCAACCCGAATCCAAACCAAAACCAAATCTCCTCCTCATCCACGGCCTCGGAGCTACTGCCATCTGGCAATGGTACGACGTAGCTCGACGTCTCTCTCGTCATTTCAACCTCTACATCCCCGACCTCGTTTTTTTCGGCGGATCCTCCACGACCCGACCCGAAAGATCCGACATTTTTCAGGCCCAAACACTCATGCGGGCCTTAGAAGCCCTATCCGTCAAAAAATTCAGCCTCGTCGGTCTTAGCTACGGTGGATTCGTGGGTTATCGAATGGCAGCGATGTACGGAGACGCAGTGGAAAGGGTGGTGATTTGCTGCGCCGCCGTGTGCGTGGAGGAGAAAGATATGAGAGAAGGCGTATTCAAGGTGTCGGATGTTGATGAAGCTTCGAAGATTCTTGTGCCGGAATCTGTGAAAAAGCTCCGGGAACTTATGGGTTATATCTTTTACAAACCGGCGTTGGCGAGACTGGTTCCTACTTGTCTCCTCCATGATTTCATCGAACATGTGAGCTACTCTCTCATTTTTTCACTTCTTTAAGCAAATCATATTAAGACACGTGTCTATATGTCTTAAGAACATATACGATACGTAATAGGAAAAAGAAGAAAAAGTTTTAATATAATGGAAAATCTAGTAAGTGCGAATATAGTTTAAAATAGTAACACCTGGAAAAGATTTGAGCTTTTAAAGATTCTGATTGCTTCAAGATAATGTACTTATATTGTCTGGTTGGTCTTTTCTGAAATTTTTAATTATATGGGTTCACTAGATCTATCAATCATAATTCCATTTTGAGATCTTATATAGTAAATAAAACTTGATTCGTAGTTCTTTCATTGTTAATATAAAATGAGATGGTCATAAATAAACTTTATATTGGGTTTTCCATTCAGTAAAATATTCGTAAATAGTCTAAAAATGTGAAATAAACACAGGCCTTGACTAGAGATAACATGGAAGAGAAGAGGGAGATGATCAAAGCCATACCAAAAGACAGAATAATCTCAGAGATTCCAAAGCTCACACAGGTTCAATCTTCTCCCTCCCAAATATGTCACTCTTTTTTTTTTTTTTTTTTTTTGGTCACATATGTCACTCTTATATAATGTAATTAATGGGTGTAAATTTAATTATTGAATGCAGCCAACATTAATCATATGGGGAGAGCATGATCAAGTGTTCCCATTGGAGATGGGGAAGCGCCTTGAGAAACATTTGGGGGATCATGGGAGACTCGTTGTCATCAAAAGAACTGGCCACATCTTTAATTTCGAAAGACCCAAAACGTTTATCAAACTTCTCAAATCTTTTCTTCTAGAGTCTGAACCACAGATTCCTGTCTCTAATGGAAGTGTTTGATATTTAGTCATCTCTTCTCTGGTATTAATTTTCTTCATATGTTCACTTAAAACTATATTAACATATATATATCAGATCACGTTTCCACTTCTATATCAATAACATATGATTAATTTTTCTGATATTTATTTTGTTGTTCGGAATATAAATTTGGAAAGTGACAGTCAAAAGAATGTAATCTTTGTCAAGTTATATCAGGTCGTAACATTAAAAACATGATTTACTGGAAACTTAATTTGATAGCCCATAATATGGAATCTTTGTGAAGATTCCACCTTCTCCGGTTTTCAAACATCGATTTAGTGAGCATAACTCTTGTCTCTTGAGATGCTTTGTCATGAGCATCAAACCATTGAGATACTCGCGACAATTCTCAAAGTCCCACGTAACCGCCGTTTAAGTCATTTGTGCACAACTTAAGTGCACAGCTTAAAGATTAAAGAAGAAGAGATATGTACCAAAGAGAGGGGCAAACAGCAAAGAAGGAAGAAACAACTCTGCAAAATTATGAAATCCCTCTCATAATGGCAAATTGATATGTGCCTCCAGAACAAAGCTAACAAGAATGGATCTTGCTGCTGAAAGAAGAGGCATCTTTCTCTTATTAAATAACTAACACAAAGACAAACAAAAGAACACTAACTACTTGATATATCATCAATGATACAACGAAAACGAAGGGGCTCTGAGAACCATCAAGAATACGATTCTGTAAACAGGGAAGAGCATTGGTATATATACAGGCCGCCTCCAGATTCCTGCTTGAGAAACCCTAATTTCTTTCCCCTTAGGTCTATCATATTGTGGACCATTATGGGCCTTTTCAATAAAGCCCAGAAAAATTGTAAGCCTGCTGATATGAATGCATCTGAATGAATGATTGTTTATTTATTTTCTAGTTAGCATAGATAAATAGATATACTTATAATTTAAAATCGACTGTAGTATCTCTTTTGATGTTGTATATCATATGATAGAACTCATCTGGTTTGTCAAACAAACTAGTATAATAGTCCTACACGTAACCAAGAACTAGATCAAAGTGAACTGGACCCAGTGAAGCAAAGCAAGCTCCAAATCCAATATAAACTGAGTCTTGGTTTCGATTATCATCTAAATCGGATAACAATACAAGATATGTCATCCTTACTATTTCTTTTCAATGCTTCAGCTATTAGTTGCTTCGCTGCTTCCTTTGGATCTCTCAACTTCTTAGCTATATCAACTGCTTCTTGGTTTGACATCACCTGTTCAACACATGTTATTCCCATTATTAATCACTTCATTTTCCTCTATCAAATCAAAAATCTATATACCTTTGAAACACCGTCACTAGCCAGAATAAGGAAATCTGTGTGACTATCAATGGTGACATCCTTAATGTCAGGCTCTGAATTCAGATATGCTTTGAGGTTCTTGTCTCCAAAGACACGAGAGACAGCTAACAATCCGTTCACTCGAGGAACATCTCCTGTTCAAATTCCCAAACATCAGAGTCATCCTCAATATAATAATGCTCTTTAAATTATGAAAGATTAACAAAGCTGGGTCCTAACCTGGCCTGTTGGTAACAAATCCACCTTTACTCTCAATCATACTTCTCTCAGTATCATCATCAGGATCATGGTCTACACTCATCTGTTTTGCTTTACCTCGACAAGAAACAATTGCTCGTGAATCACCAACATTAGCAAGCCACAAAACTTTCCCATTAATCAAAATCGCAGTCACCGCTGTCGAACCACCACTCTCTAAATCAAAAGTATTATCTGATAGAATCATTTGGTCTGTATTCTCATAAGCTTTGGCAATTGCTCTTCGAGGATCAACCAAGAACTCTCCCTAGAAAAAATCCATCAACACAACATGTTAATCTATCATATCACACTACACAAAAGAAAACAAACAAAAGCAACAATCTTATATATATAACTTACATCTTTAAGGATATTAGAAAAGAGATGTTTCTGCAAATAAGCAGCTACATTATCACCTTTATGACCATCAAAGATTGCAAAAAGCCCCAATTCATTGCCATTGAAATTGATAAACTTAGCAACATGATAATCCTCCATTGAATGCTTAGATTTCCCTTTTATCAAACTAAATCCATACTTGATTCCTCCTTCATCGTTTCTTCCTTTACCCGAGTTAGATTTTTGTGCTACTACAACCTTAACACAAAAAAATCTCAACATCATCAAATATATAAAATTTTGATAGAAGAAAAAAGATTGCATTTTTACTTGTGTAGCAGAACGAGAACAGCAGATCTTGGGCATTTTTGATTCTGAATTAAACAAAAAAACAATCTGCGAAATTTAGAAATGGCTTTAAAGAGACGAAATTTAGAAGAGAGAAATGAGTGGAAGTTAAGTAAACCCTAAGTTGGTTCAATTCCGCAACTACGAGAGAATGATCAGAATTGGACAAAGACGAAGAAGCTTTCCATCTCCTTGGTTAATGTCGTTTTCTTTACAGAAATTTATATCCACTGAAATTAATTATTAAATTCTGGTTTGGTTTTTTTTTTTTTTTTTTAATTCACACCAAATCTTACGTTATTAACTATTTTGCATGCCTTTACTTTGGTAACTGTATCACACAAAATGTATTTAATTAATTTTTGGTTATATAATAACATCTTAGTCCAACTATTGGTTTTGGAAAGCAATTTAAGGTATATATTATTGTTTTTCTTTTGATTTTGTTATCCTTGTATTCTTTATTTTCTTACTGTACTACATTCTACTAGTAAATTAATGACTATATTGACATATTGTATATCAAATTGAAAGTTAATGATACACAACATATCTCCATGGATTTTTTCAAATATTTAAAACTTTATTACAATTGTTTCTATCATATCTATTGTTTAAACTCTTTTGTGTTTTATTATCTTTACAAATTTATTTATTTTTCTATCACAATTACAAACTAGTTATATGGCAAATTTCGGATTAATTAACAATCCTAGAATAAACGAAATCCATGGTCTGGTTCTGGTACTTTGGTTTTGGGAGAATGGGCACATAGATGGTCAACGGTTGACAATAAGTCTTTAACCAATAGACTCACAGAGTTGAAGACTTTACTTCTTCCCGTATCTACTTATGGGCCTTATCTGGATAAAGCCCATTTACACAAGTGAATCATACTCGTAAAAAGCTCGCAAGTCAAAGACACTTGGTCTTCCTCGCGCGTCTCTTGCTCGTTGCAGGGAGGGAGAGAAGATGAGGTTGATAGCATGTTGTCGTGCAACATTAAAGGAGTGGTTAACAAGTTTCCTCTGCGTATAGAAGATAAACGGGAAAGACTCTTTCATGTTGTGGACGGTTCACGTTCTATGGGATACAACGACGCTTGAATCTGACCAGGATTTTCTCAGGAAATTTCACCCCTCGTTGCTCGAGCATCACCTTGTGGAAGGCTCACTCGTCTGCCAAGAAACCGATAGGAAGCTTTCAGTTAACAAAGGAATCCCCAATATGCTTCTCCACGAGGACAAGGTTTAAATTAATGTGTTGTAGACTGATTCATCTTTCATTATGTGTTATGGGCGGGCGATTCTTTTAAGCTTTAGTACACTTCCACAATCTTAATCTTGAAAACTTGTCATTCTACTTTAAGTACTATCTTCATACACTCGTAGACAAAGTAACTTATTGAAGCCGAAGGCAATACCTGGAGACATGAAACAGAACATATCAAGCTTTTGGCAAAATAGATACAGATTGAGTTAAGTAATGGAAGAACTATTATGCAAACCTGGAGCAAGCTAGGTAAAAGTCCAGCGTATAAAGCTGGGATCCCTCCTCTCTCAATGATATTGAATCCCATAGCTAAAGCATTGAGCTTGTGTTTACCCATCTGCATCTGAAGCTGCCGTCTCACTACTTCGAACGGATAAGTGGCTACTTCAGTACAGGCACCTGCAATAGCACCGTACATGAGAGTTCTGATAGGTCCTAACTCGAGCCGGTCTAGAGCATTGATTTCTTGTCCCTGCTGCTTCATGTCTTTTAGTCTTTTCCGGCCTTCAGGTGTATGCAGATAGGATGATTTAAGGATGTCATAAACGCCATAGAAAACTGCACCTGACAGAGCCATGCTTGCTATGGAAGGGACTAGACCCTTGTAGAGTGACAACAACCCTTCAGTTTGGATCATATACCGGAAAGCTCCTGCGATTCCCCCCAAGGCTTCTCCACCCCGAGCAACTAGTTTGGTTCGTATCTGAGAGTAGATAAACACATTTCAGTCAAAATGGTTCCACATGTTTGTATCGTTCTGTCAAAAACTAACAACAGACATATGTCTCTAAAGCAGAGAACTTTCTCAAATTTTAAGAGTAAGGGGAAGTACACATTTTGAGTCAAAAATGGTTCCACATGTTCTTATCTTCCTGTCGAAAACTAAATGCTCACTAACGCTAGACTTAAATGTCACTTCTAAAGCAAATAAATTTCTTCATCATTGATTTAAAATGGTTTCAAGAGTAAGGACATACAGTGTCGAGTGGCAAGCAGAGTACAGTAGCAGTAATCCCAGCAGCAGCTCCAGCAACGAATCTCTCAAAGTTGGTTGCTTCTTGATTCCCAGCGATTCTAAGCAATTGCTTTCTGTACGTATCGTAGGCACAAAAATTGACGGCTTTGAAAGGAGCGGTTCGGAGAACATTGAGCAAATTACCTTTCCAGAATCCGGTCAAACCCTGCGTGGTCGCAATTGACTTAGCCACCACCAACAAATTCCTTTGCTCACCACGAACTGTATATTCAAGCTTTAGTCTCTCAAGTGGGGCTAAGAATGTTCTGCCATCATCAGCAACAACAACAAAAAGTGCAACATTAATACCAATACTAAAATCAAGGTCACAATCATGATTTTTCAGGCATTTCATCAAACAACTTATATGCGCTCTAATCCAGATATACTTTGAAACCATGGCAGCTACAGCACCAGCCCAGAGATGCTTCCTTGTGTTCATGGTCCCGCGTCTCCTCACTCGACCGATAACACTTAGCTTTCCATTTTCCTTGCCGGGAATTTCGTTGTTTTCCGCCAAAGCATTCTTACATGGCTGCTCAGATCTGTCTTTGGTCAAGCTCACGGACAAGAACATCAAGTTCTTACCGGAGCGGAGATGGGTTTTGTTTTTCCAGTAACGGGGAAAATGTACAGGCTCTGAGTCGGAGGATTTGGAGAAGATCGAGTTAAAGAAGGAAGAGGAAACCCTTGGTGGCTCGAGAAACAAACCACCGGTGCTGAAGAAAGCTTCATTGGATAGATCGCTAAAAGAAGAAGAAGAAGAAGGATCGTGAGGATAGATATGGAGTCCTGACATTTGGATAACGAAGAAGCAAGTAAATTACAATTTGTAGACAAGAATTTGGAAATTGGCCAATTGTGAGTGGTTGGACCGGTGGAACCGTTTTTGGGCCTTTATAATTTATTTAATTTCTTATGGCTTCCAAATATAAAAGTAGAGAAAGCATGAGCAATCCCTAATGCTGAAAAGGAAAAGGTATATGCTGACAGAATCTTATGATTGTAATCATCTGAGCAATTGATCATGGCCCAGTGATGTTTTTGGTTCTGATTTCTGGTTGAAAAGGGTTATAATCACAAAGCCAAGCACGATGAGGAACTGAGACAAACTCAGATTCAAGCTGAAACTGAATTGAAAGAGTTACTAACAGACAATAATTTGATAGCTCGATAACGCTGCATGTTCCGGAGATGCTCACTATTCAGGAGGAACACACAAAAAAAAAAGGGAGTTCAATCTCAAAGCCAAGCACGATGAGCACTGAGATAAGCTCAGAATCAGGCTGAAATTGAATTCAAAAGAGGTATGAACGGATATAATAATTTGATAACTCGATTGGAATATGAAGCATGATGTTCAGTTAAAGCGCTCAAGAAGATGATTGCAAGAAGAATCAGATCTCAAGAGGTCAAAAGTAAGTGTTTATACCAAGATTCATTCATTATAAGATGCAAATGTAAGGTTAAAAAACTAATGATTGAGTTATCCGATTCTTATGCTGATGAATAAAACCCTACGCATTTGAGTTAACACCGAGTACAATCTAGCCCACAAAGCTCAACTCCTTAAAATCGTTTTCCCTAACTCTAAGAGCTCAGCTACACTACTACGATGTTGCATAAACCCTATAATTGATGGCTCTTTAAATCCTTAGAAATTCCAACACGAACGTAGCTGATTTGGTTGAATTTTTTTTTAGCAATTACAGATAATAAGCAACGGAGGTCTGATAATTGGATGAAGATCCATTTACATAAGCAAAAGCTGATGATTCTAAGGGAGGGATATCAAATAGATCTGAGGAAGAAGACGAGGAAAAAAGTGGAGAGCAACAGTACCAGAACGACGAGAAGAAGCAGCTCCATCAAACCGCAAAGCTTAATCCGATTTATCCTATTCTTCTCCATGGTAAGCTTTCTCTTCAGATCCTCTATTTCTCTTCGCGTGACTCCTCTCTCCTGTTTTGGTAAACAAACAACAGAGATGAGATTTCGCATGGCAATTTCGTAATTACGGATAGATTGTGGATTCAAAGAGAAAGAAGAAAAGGACGAAGGATCTAACCTCGCCGGCGGTATCGATAGTGCGGGACGATGCAAGTGAATAGAGGAGCATCGTAGCTCTGGCGCAGCGAATCGCAGCTCGATCTCGGGAAAATTCGTCTTTGCTTGTCATCTTCTTCTTCGTCTCTCTCTCTCTCTCTCTCTCAGTCTCTCTGCTTCTTTCTGTTTTTGATTTTGGGTTTCAAAACTTAGGCCAGGTTTTTTTAATGGAGGGGGCGGGTTCAATTTGACAGGTGTCATTATATGATTAGTTGACGTTACCTGAAAATGAAAATATCCACTTTTATTTTCGAGGTTTTCCCTCCAAAGATTTTTATTTTAATTCATTTCATTATATTAAAAAAAAAACATAAAAGGAGCTCCGCAAAATCTTATTGGAAATTCGAATGGTTAACTTTGGGTCAAATCGCTAAATCTCTCGGTTTCTCCTGGTACGCTACCGGTTTGTTTCTTCCCATTAAATTCGCTATCCTAGTTAATTAGTCTGCTTAATTAACTAGAGTTATGTGTAGATCTGCTACAGAACGACAACTGTTATGTGTAGAGTATGACATTGCAAATGTTAAACCATTGTTAAACTACTAGATCACTAAGTTTGGAGTCTTAAAGATTCCATATTTCAATAATTACTAATGCTAGATTGCATTTTCTGCATTGGTACACATCCTCAAAACCTTATTAGATCAGTACAAAGACTTTTCAATAGTACAAATAATAGAGCATCGTGGCCTGCTGCAACTGAACCATTACTCAGAACTTAAACTCTGGTCTGTCTTACCTTCAATAAAGCTATCCATAAATGTTTTAGTGCAATACTAGTTGATGTAATTCTGTGTGCGTGTTATTCCCAAGTACAATTCAATGCAAATACTAATAGGTTGAGAGATCTAAAGCATGATAGTTCATAGAAGCATAGAATAAAACTTTTGGTACTTGTAGTATATACATAACTTTGTCCATATCTAGTCACTGGCTCATTTCTTCCCGTACAAATATCATAGATCCAGTAACCCTTAAAGAGCCTAGCATAGGAGCCTAAGCAAATTTGATGGTTTAAACAGTTTTGCAGAGCTGTGATCATGTGGGTGCATGAACTTGCAGTTGGGACAAACTGGAGTTGATGTGCACAGCATAACCAGCATGTGACATTTCAAGCAAACTGTTGTTACCTTCTCTTGCTCCTTGTGATCAACATCATCATCATCACTACCTTCAAACGCAAGCCAGGACGGAGATCGGCTTAATCCTGTCCGGATTATGCTCATCTTACTTGGGTTTGTCAGACTTTTACCCTTTGGTGACACTCTTTCATTGTGATTTGAGGATTCATCTTTCTTCGTTGTGGTTCGTGAAGGTGAACCCGAAGGTGAAAGGTTCAGCTCAAGGTCTAGGCTCATCTTAGGGCGTCCAACAATCACCGGATCTTTGGGACATGTCTTACAATCTTCAGATATTCTTGAATTTCCCTGAAAACATGAGTATTTTATGTTTTAGATTCATGTTTATCCGAATATTTTAACGCATAGATATTGTCATATTGATACAAATACAAGATACATCAATACATATATGAATGAATATATATACCATAGCTTGCCAATCTGAAGGTAGAGGAGTGTGGGGATGAAGTTCAAAATCAAAGCTAATTGATCTCATACTCTCTGAGTTTGGTCCTTCATTGAACAGAGTGCTCTGTAGTTTGCTTTGTGATTGATCTTCTTGCTTACTCTTCTTGAATGAATTGTGCAACTCTTCTCCATAAATTGTGAAATCCCTCTTTCTAGAATAGAGGGTTCCTTCTTGTTGAGAAACCATTAGCCTCAGTCTTGGATTCCACTGAGTTATTTATGCCCTACAAGAAAGTTTGAAACTCTTTGATCCTGTGAGGAAATGGGCAGATAGACTTAAAGTGAATGTGAAGATCATCACTATATATATACTTGTAGGAAAATCTCCAGGGGAGTTATTGTCTCCACCGGTTCATATGGAGTAATTGAATTAGATACCATTATAATAATAATAATAAAAAATTTGGTTTGATAATATAGATAATCGAAAGTATTTCATTTTAATTTGGATATATTTTTTTAAAGGAATAACAGAAAAGATAGGGAAGTAATGTGAAACATGATGTGTGAGTTCCAAGTTGGGTGTGTTCAATAATAACTCCAAACAGTCTCATTTAAATGCTTAGATGTGAAGTGCTAACCAACTTCTCTTTCTATTTTCGCTTTCTCCTCTACTATCATCATCATCATCATCACATATTGTCATCTAGACGTATGATGCATGTAGGTGGTTCATGTTATTATGAACTAACTCGTGTTCTTATATAGATTGTTGGTGAAGTCATATGGGTGGGTGGATCATGTATGCATGTGTATGTGTCATGAATGATGATAGAGATGGAGGATGTGAAATGAAGAAGAGTTGGGAAACAAAGAGAGAGAGAGAGGTCAATAAATGGAGAGATAAAGAGAATTAAAGATGGGAGAAGGGAAGGTTGATGAATTGATGAATGCCGATGCAACTTTAATACTCACATTAACTCCTACTCCCATTTTTGGTTATATAACACAATTATATACTCCTACATTACTAACCAACCCCCTTCCACAACTTTATTATTATTTTTTATCTTAACTAAGATATACTAAATATATGTCTAATAGTTAAAGCCTTTCAACGGCCTCCAATCTCATTGTCATGTCATCACTCATGAGCATCGTTTCCTCGTTTTATATTTCCGGTTCTTTTGGCCACTTTCCTCATAAATTACCAACCTTTATTTTCCCCTTTTTAATACTCCAGATGAATCGATATATTACTGTGTTTTTGTGTATATGTATTTTTATTTTAGGGTGCCATTCACCATCTATATACTTTACTTTGTCCATATTAATATCTTTGTGATTTACTTTACTATTAACGACGATTGGAGAATGTTGGAACTCGGTCTAGTGATTATTTCGATAAACTGTCGGTGTAGTGATCATTGTGAAGAACAACGACAAGCAAAGCCTTGAAACCGAGAGAACGATGTATCTCATGTATGAAATGGTTTTTCTTTTTGTAAGAAAACAAAAAAAATCAGAATATGCATAATGTTTATAGTTCTTATGCAGAAGATGTCTATATATAGTTCCACTTATAATTGCTAATCTCAATCATAGGAAATTAAATAAGATAAATTGACTTGTATTTTGTTCAAATTAAGGTGATCATGTGTTATTGTGCATTTTAAATTAGGAACCAAACGTATAAGCCATAACTTTCTTTTACGGTTTGATAGTTCGATTGTATTTACGTCTAAGCTTTAGCGTGAGATAAGACGATATACGACATGCTATCTTCATTGCAAAAAAAAAAAAAATCCAATAAAACAAGGAATTTAATTCTTGTTTTGCGTTTGTGATTACGAAAAACAAAATGTTATCGTAAAAATGCAGATATATGATACTCCATCTAATAACAGTGTACATACACAAACAGAAATATTTCTGTTTGGATAAATCGGTCCTTTTAAATTTTAAACTCATGCATATCATGAAGGCAAATGTAATACTAAAAATATTAAGAATATTCTTTTAAAAACTAAAAATATTAAGAATATTAGAAAACAAGCTTTTAAAGCTCCCAACATCCTCTCCTCCATGCATGCACACTTACGATAAAGATTCATGTCTCTTCATTTTTTTTGTCAACCTCTCTCCAATTTATTTAAAGCTTGTACTATTTTTAATTTATAAATTGAATAATATATATAATAAATAGAAAAATGTGTTTGAAAGCTACAACGAATATAAATAACAAATATTAAATTACAAGTAAATATTTTATATTTCTGAAATAAATTTATTAGTTGTAATTTCCTGGTGGAAGAATTAAATATTTGGTACTTGTCTACCCGTTTCCATTGAATAATTTTGAAACGATTATAAATGCAATATTCAATTATATGCATTAAAGTTTTAACAAAAAAAAATTATATGCATTGAAGTTTATATCTATGTGTCAATAGAAAATTAATTTTATCACACATAAGGGAAAAAAATATTTATCGAACCATCTGAATTACAAATGTGTAGGGCTAAATTTTTTACGAACTTATTAGTTTACGAAATTTTCATATGTATAATATTTTCTTCATATCCATATTCACGTGCGCCATGATGAAAGCCAATGCGTCTGAGTTTTGACTCTTTGCGGTTTGCGCTATTTTAAGTCGTCTCAACTCTGTTAGTGTAACCTATTAGGATCGGCTTTTGTTATTAAATAGTCAACAACATATATAAATAACATCCAATGTAAAGTTTAGACGAGTAAACAATTTTGTTGGAAACAAAATGCATGTGACGATGAACATTAAATAGGGTATATGTTCTTATTAATTACGGTCGATATGCCCAAGAATTAGGTTTGAGAAGATATGTTGATCATGTGGAATAAATGCATTACCCATAAATTATTTCATATAAGTTTCAAATGCAATATTAATACGTTCGAGTTTTAATTGTCTGCCGGAAAAACATAGTTATCTATAATTATTTAATACTGTACTATAATACTATAGAGTATAGACTATGGTTTTTTTTTCTTTCACAAATCAAAATCCTTCACTATGTTTGAATAATTTGTTTGATCAAAACATAAAGGGTGCATAAATGGCATATTATAAATAACATATTTAAGTTCGTGTATATATATAGTGCTACAAACATTTTCTTAGTCTATATGAATTGACCAATTTGGTACAAGGAATGAAGGAAATTGAAGAATTTTAGTTCGAAGGAATTAAATTCAGGAATTTATTTGGGTTTTTTTAATTTTATTATCTTGTTTAAAAAGGTACACTTGATCATACATCGTTTGCTTTATTTTTAGATATTAATATTATGATAGTTTTGTGAATGATAGGGATTGGAGAGTTAAGAGAATTAAAATGGGCTTCAAACCTGTTTCAACGGCTTAATATGATCCTAATAAGTCTCCATCCTAGAAGCTGCTATAGTTAATGTAACCCCATAACATTAATTGGACAATTTTTCTATAATGTCTTGAAAAAATATCCACAACTGATTGTGAAAAACTAAAATTTGAAAAAATAATGGGCTTGATTGCCCACATTAAAATAGAAACAAAACTCATATAAATCGTGGAGCAGTAATGTCAAAATGAGATTCTATGAACTGAGAATAAATCTACTGTCGCTCAGTAAGAAGTATAGTTATGTGTTCCCGAAGACTTTATTCAAAGACAAAACCGGGTTAAAAACCCGATCTTTTACAACATAAAACAACAACAGAACAATACAGAAGAAACAAACACTAAGCTCTTCGTCTCTGGATCTATAGACCATTGTCCAGAGATTTATTCATAAGAACGTACGAAAACACAGAATAAGCTTGGGGAAGAAAAAACACAACAACATAAAAATTACAGACTCAGCGAATCACCATCATCATCCTTCACTTCTTCAATAGATTCCTTGAGAAAATTCTCTTGCAATACGGATTATTACGTAGAATAGAATGTGGCCTTATGACTTCCACAAGTGAAGCATGAAGTGGACCCTGTTACAAATTTCATAAACCGATATAACCGAACCGGAAAAAACCGGATTACAGTGTAATTAATATAACATGTACGTAAAATTAGTACCTTTGTGGCGGCAAGAGCGGCTTGAATGACGAAATTGGCGTAAGGGTCTTGAAGAAGCTGATCAAAGTGAGGAACAGAGACGAGCTCACGCACGATTTGTGGACGACTCTCCGGACAATGCATGAGACATCGTTCCACCATATGGCTACTGAACTTTTGCATCGAAAGCTGAACGTAATGCCCTTTTAACTGAGCCAACATCATAGCTACCGCAGATGGAATCCTCAGTTCTATAACGAATTGGACTGCGTAGTTCCTGCAAAATATTGATCATCCAAGAAATGTTTGTTTTCAGGTTCTTCCAAATGAAAGTTTGTTTTATTAAATCAATTTACCCAAAGGGGTCTTGAGCAAGAAGAAGACTGTGTCTAGAGATCTCAGCGATAAGCTTTTCTCGTTGTTGTCTCATTGAATAAGCAATGCATTTTTGCAGCACACAACATCCATGTCGATGTGTTGCGATTTCAGTGCAGAACTTTGTCGCCGCGTCAAAGATAAACTGTTGAAAAAACAGAACAAGATTTAGCTATAAGATAATTTGATGATCAAAGAGTGTGAAAGGAAATAAATTTATCTTTTTGACCTTGTTATCTTCAGTGCTAAGGCATTGCAAGCAACGTTGAATCACATGGTTTCCATTTAAATCTTTGATCAAATCAAGAAAACCGGGTCTCAACGCCGATTTAACCAGAGAAATCTGTTTTCCGGTTCTGATTGTTTCCACTAATCTTTGGACAACCCGAGTACTACAAAACAAAGGTAAATCAAAACTTTTTTCTAGCATATGATATCACACAACCAAAGGCAAAACAAAAAGATCTCTTAGTATGTAATTCTTTACCCGTATGCATTGAGAGATATCCTAATAAGTTGACCAGGCTCTGCTGTTGCCACAAGCACGATCTGCGTCCTCTGTTCTTCAGTACAAACATCTAAAAGTTTCTGCATCAAGTAGTTTCCAAAAGGATCCATCATAAGCTCAACGACATGAGCAATGACTTCATTGAATATGATCATCGCATCAACAGGAGTCCCTTCATCGAAAATCCTCTGCAAGAATCTACATCCATGTTGATCTTTAGCCATTAAGTATGCATATCCTTGAATGTCACTCATGTTAGGCAGACTCGGATGACATATCTCTGTAGTAGTAGTTCCGTTATCAGACATCACTGCTCGAGTACTGGTTCTCTGATGATCCAAGCTTCTACCATACATAAAGAAACTATCATCAGAGCTAAATGGATCTGAGCATTTTGGAAATATAGGAACTTGAGTTCCTTGGCAGAACAATGGTAACTTGTCTGATGTTGTTGTTGTTGTTCTGTAGCTTTGATGATTATACGAAATTTCGGGTTGTTGTGGCGTCGAGTAAGGTGAGTACTCTCTCATTCCGCCTCGATTCGAACCCATTCCGAATATCTCCTGACCATTAATGTAAGGACTAGTACCACCATTACTGCTTGCGTAGTAGCTAGGCCATCCAATTTGTTGAGAATTGGCTCTAGAATCTTGAACTTTAGGATGATTCTCAAACTTTTTTCTTTGATCAAATCCAGAGTTGTTTTGATTGTTGTTCAACCATAAGTCGTGGTTAACACTAGACTCCTTTGTTGTATCGAAGCATGGAAAGCTTCGAGAGACAAAACCACCATCAAGAATGACTCCATTGTTAGATTCATAGTGGTTAGGTGTAGAGTTGTAGAGTGGATCAACAGTATGATCGGACTTAGGAATCGAACCGAGATAACGATCTCCGTGAGTCTCGGTTCGTCCGTAACGTACTTGATCTCCTTCAAGATCCTCCTTAATATTCATACGGTAGAGATCTTCACATAGACCTAAATCGTCACCACTCTTTTCATGATCTTTATGAAACAATAAATCATTATGATAATAAGAGACTGGTGAAGTGTGGTTGTGTTTAGGAATGATCCCATTAAACGGAGGAGAAGCGAACGGAGAAGAACTGTCCTCAGGAGAACAGAAGCCATTAGAGAAAGAACTCGACAGAGAATAATCTGACGAAGACTTAAAAGAGAATCTGTTGCTGTAGGAGAAATCTCCATGATAGAGGTTAGGAGAATGTAACGGTGTTCGTAGTGGAGTTGAAGGAGACGAAGAGACCGAAGCTGCTTCACGAAACTCATCCATCTTCATTATATAAAAACTCTCTGTAACAACAACACTTAAGAAAAATTTATTATGAATTAGTTTAAAAACGTACATGATCTCAATATATATAACGTAATCAAAACATTTAATTTACTTTTTATTTTTTCTTGTGTGTTTTACCTTATAAAGGATAGAACGTACGATCTTCGTTTACGCCATTAAAATGAAAATGAAAGATTTCAAAATATCACACAGTGGTTAAAGGAGGTGATTCTACAGAGAGATATAGTAGAGGGAGTGTAGAGTTTCTTGTGTGAATATATTATCTTTTTCTCTAATGGTTTCGGCTTAAGTAAATGAATTAATTTTCTAAGAATTTAATTAGAAAACGTATTATTCTGCTTGATTTTCTACGTTGTTATCGTTTTCTAATTTTTACTGATTTTGATGTAAGACTAAATCAACCTTATAATCCTTACAAATTATAAGTTTTGAATGGGTAAACCTTTCTTATTTTAGATTATTTTTAAAAAGACCTTTCTTCAACTAAATTAAAGTCTACTAACACATACGGGAGATGGATCCCTATTTCCTAAATAAAGAATGTCGTAAATATTGTAATTATACATCTCAATATTAAAAGTTAAAGTTATCAATTATCGTTATTACAATTTCTTTTTTATGTGTGTTGAGAATAAGAACGTTTGTTATATCAATTTTGAGTAGTAGATGGGTAAATCTTATAATAGCACTCTACATAAACATTTCTAGTTTTATTTTGTTTCACCTAACTAAAAGAGGTCGTGGTTTACGCCATCAAAGTGAAAGTGAAAAGTTCCAAAGTAAGGAGGTGTATATAGAGAGAGAGTCGAGAATTAGGGAGGGAGTGTAGATTCTATTGTTTTATTTGAAATTGAAAATCTTAATTTACAGCATATACACACTAAATCTTAATTTGGATTCAGTAAATGATTCAATTGTCTTCTTTAAAAAAATTAATAAAATCACGTAAATTTCTGCCTTATTTTCTATTTTTGACGTTAGTATTTTTTTCTATTTTTGTACATATTTTGATGTAAGACTAAATCAATACTAAATCTTAATAAATTATCTTTAGGTTTTGAATTAGTATTTTTAAAAAATTAAAGCATAATTGTTACTAAACATATGCGAGATATACAATGCGCTGACTTGGTTGCACAAAGTTTATCTGGGGTTGGAAATGGACTCAGATGCATCGATTTTTTTGCCGTAGAAGATGGATATCTTGCGAGAAAATTCTCTTCGGCTGTCAAAAATCATTTCATAGTTAGATATAATGGTTTTGAACTTACGATCCACTTAAATCTATTTAATTGTTGTATGGTGTAAATCTTAAAAAAAGATCCGTAAATATCTCAATGTTACGTATATTTTCATATTGGTCTTACGGTTTATTTGGTTTGGTCTGATTTTAAGGAAAGGCATCATAGTAATGTTAATAAGCTCCCAAGCAATATCCTCTGTCTCGTAGTAATGCTAATAATCTCCCAACAGTTTAAAGCTCCAACTTGTTAACTATTACAGGAGATACATTAGAGAAAGCCCTAACGGCTAAAAACACAGCTGAATAATAATATTTTAATAACCGACGAAACTGCAAAATACAAATCACACTTTGAGCTGAAGTGTATGGGATACCACAAGAACACACACCTTTTTAAAAGAGTTAAGTTGTTACCGGAAAACAGGGTTTTACACAAGGGCGATGCTTGTTTCACCACCTGGTGGTTTACGGACGCCGCCTAGATAGTCTCTTGCCTCTACCTTCCCATCTGCAAATATGTTGTTTCCTCCTATCTCCTTTAGCTTCGCTTGACTCAGATGCTTTTCAACAGAAGATGACGCCGCATCTCCCTTGAATATGTTGTTTCCTGACAGTTCTGCAAATTTCTTGTCATAAATCTTCTTTGCTGTCTTCACAGATGAGTCTTCTCCAGCAGACTGCAGAGTAGTGTTTCTCGGATTAGTCTATACACGGGAACGAGTGCTTGAAATGTCAAGAAACACAAGGAAAGTTCTTACTTGTGATTCAGCTCCGAGGTTGAAATTGTCCTTTAGAGCCAATGCACGATTTGTTCCAGATCGAGGTTTGATCTCAGGCGGTGGAGCGAAGATGTTCTGTCCACTGATCTCTTTGTATTTCGCATCAGACAGTTGCTTCTTCAGCTTTGAAGCTGATTCGTTCTCCATTGTTCCACTGAGCTCTCGCTGTTTCGCCACTTCAGGTAAAGTAGTCGGCTTTTTGGGAGATAGATCATCCTCTTCACCAAATGATATATGGCTTATACCACTAAGTGCTTGCTGTGAAGGTAATCAAGAGTTTTAGGATTATGACAAAGACATTGCAGAACAATTCGAACTCTTTTAACATGATGACTATAAAAAAAGCTGATACCTGATAAACATGTAATGGCTCTGATGCATCATCTTCTTCGTTACGAGAAAAGATCCCACTACCAGTTATCTCCTTCATTTTATGTTCTGAGCAAGGTTTCCTAATGGCATATATAGAAAATTTCACAAGTTTTGACACCAGGATGGATCACCAACTCCAAGCATGTAGATAGATATGCACATAAGCACCACGAATACGAAATGTAACTAAGAATCCTTAAAACAAAGGCACACTTTAAGATTTTTGCTGTCTGACTATTCGTTTGAGATGACTAATTCTCTCAATTCTCCATTAATACATGGCCGAAATGTCACAGATGAACTCAACTCACCAAAAAAAATCAGAATAGAACAAATTCAAATCATTGCGAGGTCCTAAGACGAAATTGAAAATCGTGGAAATGAAATAGCGATCGAAGAGGTAAGTTTCACCTTCTGTTCAAGCTCTCAACTTCTTCATCCGTCACTTGACCACCAAACACCACTTTGCTAATCCCATCCGACGGCTACCAAAGAAAAATAGAAACAAAGATTACCAGATTGCTCAAATCAATGCCGGAGGAAACTGAAATTTATTGAAGTGTGTACCTGGTGAGAACGAACGGCGGAGGAAGGAGAATCCTGCGGCGGAACCTCCGACCAAGTAAGTAGATCTGCGGTTGATGTGTGTGGCTTTCTCACCGGAGTGCTTCTCTCCATACTCTCTTTCTCTCTCTCTCTCTCTCTACTCTCCAGCAAGCAAATCGAAGAGAATGAGAAACAATACAGAGAAGAAGAAGAAGATTGATTACTCAGCTTCCTTAAACTCTCCCAGTCTCCACTAGTTTAAGTTTAATCGACTGTGTTAATTGACGGTATTACCCTTTTCTTTGTTCATAATTCATATAATCGGGAAGCTTCTTCTCTACGCTGCCACGTGTAATTAACAAGTGGTGATGATCAATTCAGAATCATCCGTATTTTCACCAATCAGAAATAATCTAAGGTGTAATTTATTCATTCGGGTTTAACACAAATACTTATCTTAGTGTATATTGGATTGGGATTAGTACTGCAGGATGTAAATGTGCAAAAAAAATAATAGTAATAATGAAGCGCATTAGTGGTCAATCATATTATTCTTCTTTTTTTTTTTTCTGACACAAGGCCATGTGAAGCCATCAAAACTAATAAAGACTTTTACCAACGTTTTTCTTTTTTTTAAGCAGTGATCACGTGATGCCCACCTTTTATTAGCATTTTAGCATACACCATGTTATTTGATTAAAAATTCATATATTTAATTTAATTCATTAGATCAAAGCATGTAATCTGCAAGTTTATTCAATTTGTTGACCCGAAAAAAAAGAAGGAAAAATACAAAGCCCAAAACTTTAGATCCAAACCAATTCTATTGAGAGAGTATTGGGCTTTTATTGGAGGATCCATCATCGAAGACCATAAAGGCTTCTCTTTCACAAATTCCATATTGCCAATAATTTTAAATTTGTATCACGCATGTTGTGTGTGTGTGTGTGACATTTCTTTGCTTTATTAAAAGCTTCGTGCTCAATAGGCAGCCACGGAGCGCTGAAAAATGCCGATGACGGTTGTTTCCGGTCGATTCTCAACGGCGTCTCTCCCGACTGGTTTTTCCTTGTCGCGGTTGCTTTCCATCAAGTTCGCGGCTCAAAGACGCGTTATATTCATTTCCAGATCAGCTCACGCTTCTTCTGTCTCTGTCTCCGTCGAGACGAATTCGAATGTACGCTTCTTCGTTCTTCTCCAATTTTTTTATAGGAACATATTCGAATTACGATTACGGAATTAGTATTAGAGTTTTGTTTGGTTTTGAATGTTTTTGGTACTTTGCGGTGAATTATTATTCCCGAAGCTTATGTTCAGTGTGATATGGTTTTGTTTGATGATCTCCATTTTTCAGCTGATTATATTAGTTCTATGTGCAGGTGGATTCTGTTATCGAGAAGGAGAAGAACAGAGGAGAGAAGAAGATTCTAGCTTGTCCCATCTGTTATAACTCCTTAGCATGGATTAGTCAACCTAATGGTTTAGTGTGAGTCTCACTGTTCACTGGTTTTATCGTTTGTCCACAGATTAGGATTGAGAAACAAAGTCAATGCTCAATTTTCTTGATAAGCAAGTTATATAAGTTTTATATTTTCTTAGGTACAGAGAATTTACTGCCTCTGGTACTCAATTACAATGCAACACCTGTAAAAGGAGTTACTCGGGTAATGAGACGCATCTTGATTTGGCTGTGGCTAGTGGAAGCAAGCGATACAGTGAACCAATGCCACTTTCCACAGAGCTGTTCAGGTGGATGATATGCTTCCTTTAACGGGTTCCTTGTCAATGTTAGGCTTTATCCTTTCCTTAGAATCAACTTCCCTCTCCTCTATGTGGAAACCGATATTTTTTTGGGCATGTTGTTTTTATAGGACTCCATTAGTCTCGTTCCTTTATGAGAGGGGTTGGCGTCAGAATTTCATATGGGGAGGTTTTCCAGGACCAGAGAAAGAGGTGAGACGAAAAACTCTCTAGTTCTTCAAAGGCCTCTTCTTTTGCTGCTAATATTTTAAAAGAAATGTGTTAAATTTCTGCTTGTTAGTCCCATATTGAAGCTTATACTTGGTTAGAAAAGTGATGGTTTCTGTTATATGTTCTTCATCTTGCAATCTATGGCCTTGTATGGTTAGAAAAGTGATGGTTTCTGTTATATGTTCTTCATCTTGCAATCTATGGCCAGAGCCAAACGCTGCTAACATTGTATTCCACAGTTTGAAATGGCTAAAGACTACTTGAAGCCTGTTTTGGGAGGCAATATCATTGATGCCAGTTGTGGAAGTGGGATGTTCTCGAGGTTATTCGCTAGAAGTGAGCTATTTTCTCTGGTTGTTGCCCTTGATTACTCAGAGAATATGCTGCGACAGTGCTATGAACTCTTAAATCAAGAAGAAAACTTTCCCAACAAAGAGTTTGCACTTTCACTTTTAGCTTCTACCATTATTGTCTTAAGATTTTGGGTAACAAGATGTGTTAAAGTTACTCCGCTGTCACAATTCCAGGAATCTTGTCCTAGTCCGAGCAGACATTGCTAGACTCCCTTTCCTTTCGGGTTCAGTTGACGCTGTCCATGCTGGTGCTGCTCTGCATTGCTGGCCTTCACCTTCCTCAGCCGTAAAGCTTTTCTCCTAATTCAACATTTCACAAAAAACCACACATGCAATAATACACTGTGCATTTATGTTCCCTTTGGTCGTATAGGTTGCTGAGATAAGCCGTGTTCTTAGACCTACAGGAGTATTTGTTGCCACCACATTCATCTATGACGGCCCTTTTAGTTTTATCCCGTTCTTGAAGAATCTTCGTCAGGTGTGTGCATATGTTACTTCTAAGTCTTAACACAGTCAATTGATGTCTTGGATTTTCTCTTCGTTTGCTCCCTTGTGTGGTCTGTGGCTGACTATATATTCTGGTTATGCCAATGGTAGGAATTAATGAGATATTCAGGTTCTCACATCTTTCTGAGTGAACGTGAGCTTGAAGATCTCTGCACAGCCTGTGGACTCGTAGGCTTCACTCGTGTTAGAAACGGGCCATTTATAATGCTCTCCGCCACAAAACCCACATAAGTTGACACTCTTACAGCTACTCTAATCCATAAAATATACACTTTTCTGTGAAAATTTGGTGTAAAGTTATAAACATTAGAACAACTCGAAAGAGCATACAGTACCTACTTTGTAAAGCTTTTTGCAAATTTTCCTATCTTCTATCTTGTAAATTGGTTTTAACCTGGTCCACGAAAGGGTCTTCTTGTGAAAACTCGATGTCTCTATTGGAACTTTCCGGTAGCAGTTCACGCATCTCGGAATCTATAAAAGCTTCCATCCGAGCACGATCTCTGTCTAGAGGATAGGTACGGTAAAGAAAGGAGTAAATGAAGCAGCACGCTGCCATTGGGATTCCTATAGATGTATAAAGAGCTTTTGCTAGAGATGATGCATTCTCTCTATCCGTGGCTATCTCTGCTGACCTCGATGAACCTTCAGGGATTGGCTTATAACCATAAACATGCTGCGCCAGAATTCCAACTATAGGAGGAGCAAACGATGACAAGATCGACTCAAACGATTTATCAAGTGCGTAGACGCTTGTTCTTGATTTCTCTGGAACAATCTCTGCAAAGATCGGGCTGCATTCGTTTCACCAAGGTCAGCAACAACAATGAAACGATAGAGAGTAGCTTGTCATTAGGCATAGTAAAGAGAGAAACTTTACTTGTTGGTAGCAGGAGCATTCCAAGAAACAAACAGCCCCAATAGGACTAAAATCAGACCATGGAATGCAGTTGTGGATGGATCATCTGGTAAGACCAACAAGAGAATTGCTGCAAGCGGGATCGCTGAGGCTGAACTGATCTGTGCGAGAATGATTCTTCCGGAATTAGGAAGACGGGTAGACAGAAAATCTCCCATTTTGCCTCCAAATAAGCCTCCGAGAGAAGATGCAACCACGAAAAGACCCATCAAGAATGCAGTTGTCCCGTGTGAGAACCCGATGAGTTCCAACCACATGGGTGCAAAAGAAAGAGCAGACCAAGGAAACGACCCCGTCACTCCCTGAGCCACAATGATCTGAAAAGACCGAATCTTTATGACTGTATCAGCTTCCCGGACCAAATCCTTCACCTCTGTACAAAAAGGTTTTCTCGAACCTAGTTGATTCGAAACATCAACACCATCCTTCACAAAACGTGGGTCATTGGCGAAAACTCTGACTAACACACCAACAATAACGCTAATAACACCTACGATATGGAAAGCAACTCTCCAACCAGGTATGCCCATGAAGGTTAATGGAGCTATTAAGACAGAGCAAAGCCCGCCTAAGATCGAACCGATGTTTGCTGTTAGTTGTAACCACCAAAAGCAATGCCACGGTTTGCATCATCAGTTGAGTCAGCAACAAGAGATTGAATAGCTGGAGCCACTAGGGCAAGACCAATTCCATTCAGAGCTCTAGACACTGCAACCTGCTCAATCAGAAATGTCACAAGAGACTATGTATCTCACTATCCCAGAAAACTTTAATAGGGGAAAAAGCACAGAACCTGGAAGAAAGTGGAAGAGAAAGCGACAAGAAAAGTAGCAGCGGACCAGAGAAATGCACCGAGAGCAATAACGTGAGTTCGGTTATGTCTGATGGCCATGTAAGCAGCCAATGGATAACAAGCCGCTTGAACCATGGATCGTAGCAGCGTCAACGACCCGAGTCCGGTTGGATCAGTGTGGAGGGCCAAACCGACCTCTTTATATACACCTGGAAGTAGAGATTCGTCAGCTCTCTCCATTATTCCGGCTATATTAACTAGAATCAGCGTCACCGTCTCCGCCTTCATCTTTCCCGATTTTAAAGCACCAAAAAATAATATCTGATTTTGTATTTTTTATGGGTTTCGATCGGATTTGATTTTTCTTTGAATTAATTTCGTAACCGAAAAAAATGAAATTTGGGATGTAAATCATCAAGCGTCAGCCCATCACGGTACGTGGTCGCTGACGGTGGCGCGTGATAATGGTCAAAGAAGGCGATGACTTCCCCGGTGATTTCGAAATGGGTCCCACTGCTGACGTGTATACGCTTACTGTTTTCTACAAGTTATGGGCTTAGGCCCGTATTTTTATAACTGAAATAAAAGCCATTTCCCTTTAATTAAGAACACTTATTCTCGACCAACACTGTCATTATATTTTTGTAAGTTTGTAACACTCAGTTCAATATATTCATACTTCGTTTGGGGGGTTTAATCATGGGCTTATGTGGACCCTAAATCGTATAATTGATTTATATTTCATAAGGACCAAACATGGGCCTATTCTACCACCTACTGCTGTTTACAAGTCTTATATTCCAAGTTCCAACGACTAATATTCGTGTATACGGCCCGTGTTTAGTAAAGAGTTTATATATTGGAGCTAAAACCCTAAGTAAAGAAATATCCAAAAATAGTAAGTCTTCCTCTTTTATTATTTTTCCCTTCTAAGCCAAGCATATATGGTAGTCCCAATGTGCCTTTGGATCATGTGCTTATACATTTTTCTCTCTAATCCATATACTTTTTAATAGTTATATTTGGATATTCCAAACCAATTATCAAATCAATTGCCAACCCTATGAATATTTAGACAATATTTTAGTTTTTCACTAACAATAAAACTTTTTTTCAGCGTAATAAAACCTTATAGTCCAATATCATCTAAGATTCCATTTCTGAAAATGATTTATGTAAAGACATTCACATCGTTTTAATTAGCTTTGCGATGCATGTACGAGTAAGAAACAATATCCAATTAAAATTCTTTTGGAAATTTATAAGAAATGATCGTCTCTCTTTCCGCATATTTAATCTTTAACCCAAAGCCAACTTCGTTATTCTATTCTTTGTTTTCATATATTATATGCCCTCTACAAGGTCCACACGCTGTAGATCCAATCATATTGTTTGCCATATTTAACATTATTTGACTATGATTTGGTAATTTAGTGATCAAATACATGCAATGAAGAAAGAACCATGTTTAATTTTAATGGTGTTAATCGCTGAAATAGAACTACTAGATAAACTTCAGACAATCATTTTGCGACCTAATTTTGTTTACGAAAGTTAAATTTTGTTTAGCCAATTAAATAATCAAATAGTTTTTCGCTGGCTGATTTTTTTCTCCAAGTTTAAAACTTTTAAAAGTTAAATTAAATGATATGCTTATATACATATGCGTCATAGAAATAATTATTAGTTATATGTTATTTTTTTAGTTATTAGTATACTACGTACATGTATACATTCATATTATGAATTATACAGGGAACAATATCATACAAGTATGATGACTTCGAGTATTTAATATACCGCAATCATTATATCACCTATTTCTCTTTAGTTTCATCATGTATTTTTTTAGAAACTATGATAATTAATCGGAAAAAGAAGTCGTAGATGTTTTCCTTATATCAAATTTGTAATCATGTGGTTGCATATATAAGAATTTATGCACTTTGAGTATAGTAGAGGTTTATCGAGTGACTTTCTTTACTTTATATGTATATATTTTTGGTTGAAGCACTTTATTAAATATATTCCTTAATTTGTGTGTATATTATTCTATCGATCTTCTTTAATGCATACTCCAAATTACTGTATGAATCAATCTGTAACATATATATATATACTTCAGTGAATTCTTGGCCTACCTAAGAAATTGGTTCACAATTTTTTTTGCGTCAAATAAATCATAGTATATGACTATATGATTAAATATATAGTATCATATATGCATGTATTCTACCTTAATACTACTAAAACAATTGCTATCCTGCCGTCAAAGAAAAAAATAGACTATGAGCCTATACTAGAAAATTGACCTCCTTATAACTTATTTCTGAATCTAGCAATTATTTATTATAATGCGTTACATTATGTTTTTTATTTGTAACCGAAATTTAAATCAGTGTTTTTTTTTTTTGTTAAAAAAAGCTTTAATTGTTTGACTAGTCTCGTACATTGTTCACATACAGCCACATTATGATGAATAGTATGTTGGAAGTATGTTTGCGTTCTTAGAGGAAAGAAATCTTGAAACAAGAACATTACATGTATAATATGATTATTTCGATTAGAAATCGTTGGTTTTTGACTACTTTTGGTATTTTTGTTGAATATCTTTTGAAAAAGAGAGATATAAGAGAATCTATTTACGTGGCTAGTTTTGGGTTCATTATAACTTTGGTCATAGCTTTATCCTTCTTCTCCTTCTTTAGTTTTTTAGCTAGCACGAGTTTTCTAAGTTGTCGGCAGGCAAGCACTTTCATTCCATGCATATTTTAGAAAGAAAACAAAAAAATATAAATTCATATATGCATTACGGAACATTTATAAAAAGAACAAAAATGAAACTACGCTTATTATACCAATTTGCTAAAAATACATCTATCATTGATATAGGCCATGAACTAGATCCGAATATGTTAAAAACTGTCATATACGTTTGAACATGCTTCGTTTGCTCTATTTTTCTTCTTTGGACACATATGTTATGGTGCATAATCTAATCCAATTTCTAATCATAAGTACTATGTAGATGAAGCTTTAATTTTTTGCTCTAGCTTCTCTTTAGTACGAATTTTTTTAGTGACGTCTATAAAAAGGTTTTTGGAGGCATACGTGTAGGTGGGAGGACAAAAATGAAGAAAAAAAGTGGTCAAAGACAAATCAAACATACAACAACAGACAAAGAAAGAAAGCTTAAGCTACCGTATGAGACAGAAGGTCCCCAACAAAGCCGGCACCGACGGCTCACACGAACGAACAAGAGGACACCGTATCACTGTCCTCATTCACACTTTCACTTTGTATGAACACAATAAAATCTGTTTATGTCAACTAGAAAAATGTGTATATATATCACAATGAATTATCACTTAACCCACGTACAAGTCGCAGTTAAAGAAAAAAAAGTTCCCGTTTAATATTATTTAATGGTTTAAGCGTAATTTCAGCATAATCTGCTCTTGATAATAATTTGGTGGTTAATGGTTATTATCAATATACTAATATGGATATCACCCACTAGATTATTGCGGATGCTTTGGCGTTTAAGAGGATAGACTTAATTATTCCAATAATTACTTTTATAAAGCACTATCAAGCATTGACCCGTTGGTTCTTAACTTTTTGTTAGTGTACCACAGGCTAATGCCATTATCATAAGTTGGTAAAAAGAGACAGATCTTACTTCCATCCATATCACAAATTCATAATTTTTTACGTTTTTTTCCAGTCAAAATCACATCTTAAAACACGAAATAATATATCGTTGAATATTTCTATCACTTGATTGGTAACTTATATATGTATAAGTGTATAACAAATCATTGTAGGATACTTTAATATCCCCATCAATAGGAGTCATCGGATATATGTTTAATACAATGTTTACCTAAATTGTTGTTGCTATGATTTGTTGTAATAAAGAAGTTTGAAGTTTGAAATTAGGAATATGAGATAGATTTATTCAAAACAAAACAACCACAAAACTATAGTATAATTATAGGGCACAACACAACAACTACTAACAGAATTGCTTACTTTAATAGGAATCAATTGCTAGTGCTCGTAACTAATTGTCCAACTAAAGGTTTTGAGTTTTGTGTTCTATCGTAGTTCCTTGTATGAATTATTACCGTAAATGTCGAGAAATAATGATAACAACAACAACAAAATATATTAATATTTCACTAGGCTCCAAATAATTTGAACAATCGATTTGCATTTTTCGTCTTTATCCATTAAGACAACTAAGAATCAAATGATGGGGTCAGCCAATACATAATTCGTATCATTATTTCAAATCAATAACAGGAATGTTTTAACGACTCGACCCATTAAATCAAATTAAGATCTAATTTTTTGTATTTTTAGAAAACGAAAGCAAGATTTTTGTGTTATAGCAAAAGGCAGACAAATCAAAAAGTTGGTTTCTTGGAAAGTACTCCACTGTAACTCTTTTGTTAGACTTATATAACCAATAATAACATAAACACCTTTCATCTTCAACTCAAAACAAAAAAAAAAAAACCTCTTACTGCTCTGTTTCATCGAACTCTTCACTTCTTCAAACTTTTATTTTTCCTTCTTAAAATGGCGAAATCGAAAAAAATCTCTACGGGTCAAAAACTGGGCTGTGAGAGTCTCCTTGGATGTATTTTCCAAAGCTGGAGCCCTCGCCGGCGAAAACCATCTTTACCGGAAAAATGTCATCGGGCAAAAGATAACTTGCCTTCCAAGTCATCAACCACCATTACAAACCCTAAAATCCTCCCAAGAAAATCCACCGATACTTCTTCTCAACCAAAGAAATCTGATTCCCAGAAACCCCAACAAAAGCCAAAATCCGATGAGAATCACCCTAGAAAATCATCAGATTCCGCCAGAAAATCATCAGATTCCGCAAAGAAATCGCTTTCATCGGGCTCATCAAGAACAGAGAGCAAGAGATTCTCACTAAACGGCGTCATGGGGAACATTATAGTGAAACCACAGCCCACCGTTAAAACTGACGTAGCACAGACGAAAAGTCGGTGGGAGGGCAAACCGGTAAATTACAGACTCGATCCAGAGGCTCTGAAGAGAACGGGAAACGAAGAGTATTGTCGTGGCAGGTTTGCAGAAGCTCTTGTGTTTTACGAGAGAGCCATTTCAGCTGATCCCAAAACGCCGACGTATTGGTCTAACAAATCCGCCGCTTTGATCAGTCTCGGTCGTCTTCTTGAAGCTTCCGATGCTTGCGAAGAAGCTTTAAGACTAAACCCAACTTATGAGAGAGCTCATCAGAGACTCGCTTCCCTCCAACTCAGGTAGAGTCTTCGCTTTTTTCCTTTACTTGGTCCCTGTAAGTTTGATATTATTATTCTATGTTACCATATAATTATTAAGCATCAAACTGCACCTTGGATTTTGTATGTTTTTGACCAGATTGGGTGTGGTTGAAAAAGCTTTGTGTCATTATAACGAAGCTGGAAAATATACAGAGACAAAACATATAGAACAAGTTGAAGATGTTATAAAATGCTTAAGGAGGTGTGATGAAGCTCGAAGATCAAAGGAATGGAATGTTGCGTTGAAAGAGACTCTTTTTGCGATATCATATGGAGCCGATTCTTCTCCTCGGGTTAGCTTTCTTTCTTGTTCTCTAAGGAGCCAAATATAGTATGTTCTGTTTAATAGGCCGATTGTGTCGGTTTAGCTAAGCGGATATAATAAAAGTGAAATCTATTGGTAGACAGATACTCTTGTTTTGACTAATTAAACCTTTAATCCTAAATCTCTTAAAGGTCTATGCGCTCCAAACTGAGGCTTTATTGCATCTTCAGCGACACGAGGAAGCGTACAGCGTCTACCAGAAAGGAACAAAACGCTTCGAGATCGATAGTTTCATAAAGATTTTTGGTCTTTATATCACTTCTTACCTCTTAATGGTCGGAGCTCAGGTCTACATTGCAGTAGGAAGGTCAGTGTAGTACTATATCACCCATGGAAGAGAACAGTGTGGCGTTCCACTTCTCCGGAAGGGAATATCTTGCTGTTCATCAACTTTAAATTCCCCGGAAAAAAAAAACAGCATGACGTTTTCCTTTAAAGGGGATGAAAATCTTGCCGGCTTTTAACTTGTAAAATGTGCGGAGACACTCATGTCTCACTTTCTTTCTTGGACAGATTTGAAGATGCAGTAACCGCGTCTAGGCAAGCGGCTCGACTGGATCCAAGCAGCGAAGAAGTAAACGCGGTAGCTAGAAAAGCGAGGGCTGTTGCTTCGGCGAGACTGAGCGGAAATTTGCTATTCAACGCGTCAAAATTCGAAGGGGCTTGCGTGGTTTACACGGAAGGACTCGAGAAAGATCCCTATAATGCCCTCTTGCTCTGTAACAGAGCTGCCTCAAGATTTAAGCTTGGTGTGTTCGAGAAAGCCATTGAAGATTGCACATTGGCTCTCAATCTCCAGCCGTCCTACCGGAAGGCCAGGCGGCGCAGGGCAGATTCTTATGCCAAGGTATTCAAAAGCTCAATTTAACCGGTCCGAACCGATTTTGAAATGGCATTGGCATTTTTTATTGGTGTAGTGTAATTTGTGTTTGTGATGAATGTTTGCTGGGTTTAATCTGTGCAAGTATAGTTGGAAAAATGGCAACACGCGATTCAAGATTATGAGTTGTTGATGATGGAGACACCTGGAGACGAAGAGACTAGAAGAGCCTTGGCTGAGGTGAATGTCCGGTTTAGGAAGCAGACCGGTGGAGATGTCCGGTTTAAAGGAATCGGCTCGGATTTAGTTGTCGTTAATTGAAATGAGAAATATTGACAAAGCCGAATTGTATAGCTTGAAGTGACTTTTTTAAAATGATTTGATTGTGTCTGCATGTTTGTTTTTGCCTTTTGTGTTTTTGCTAATTTCATCATTTCCTCGTTTTAGGGGCTTTTTATTTTTGGTTTTTTTACCATCAAAATTTTGTATCAAATGGATAGACTAAAACCTCATATCAGAAGTGAAAAGTCTTATGATTTATCGTTTTTTGTTGTTGTTCATAAACCCAATATTAAAATTTTGGATTTTTGTGATTTTTGAAACCTCTGGTCATAGATTTGTCTTATGTCAATAGCCTTGTCTGGAGGACATATGGATCTGTGGATCTGGAGGACTTATAGATCTGTGGGCGTTTATTTAAAACTTACGTGTGATCTAGCGGTTTTAGATTTAGAATCTAACATGTGTAATATAGTGATCAGAAATTAGACAAGCCATCTAATCAAACAGGATAAAAATTATATTATTAATATTATTATGAGCTTTATGTCTAATATTAGTTAAAATTTGCAAAAACATGTTATTGTTACACAATAACATATGCAAAGTTGTTTGTGTAATTGTTAGCAGATTCAGGGTTGAAAAACGAAACTATGTTGCAAGATGGACCGGGACAAAAAAAAAAGATGGAAGAAACTTTGTTCATGAAAATTTGACAATGATTGTATGTTTGTTTGTAGTGATCATTCATCTTTAGCATAGACTATGTCTTCTCCTGATAGTGATGTGCTTCTCTGTAGCATTGAGAGAACTCAGACAATGTTGGCTGATGTAGCTTATTCGTTTGATGTTATTATCATGATGAAGAGAGCTAACTTGCATGTTATAACTTGCCGTGTTCAAAGTATACAACCTTCAATTTGGGTTCTATATCAGTTGAATATTTGTTGATTGTGCTTCCACTTCTCTGGAGATTGACACTGAATCCGTTTGTTTTCATTTGATTTATTTTTTATGATTTTTTTTCAGTAAGACGGTCCATATATTAAACTCGTCGATGGTTTACAAAAATAATGTATTATCAAACATATAATACAAAAAATGATATATTAAGCAACTTTGTGTAAAATAAAAAGCCTGTACATATTTGCATTACATTACAAACGTTGTGATGAAACACACGAAATAAAGATGGTAAAAAAACCTTTGAGATACAAAACAGAGGAACCATGGAAACTCAAGAAACCAAAAAAGAAAAAAAAACCAGTATCAAAATTAATTGACAGATAATCAATATGATAGTACGTAAAATAAAAATGCTTAATTATATTTTAAGATACGATGATTAATGATGAGTAACGGTGGATTTGTAAAATTCAGCTTTTCCAGCTTCGACTCCGAGACAGAGGATCTTGAATTCCTCCGACAACCCAAGTCTCCTTAGCGATGTCTGAAGAAAGTCTGTAAAACTCAGTATCGTATCTCATCAACACCAATTCCATCTTCTCCTCCTCCATTAGTGATCTCAAATCCTTCTTCGTCTTCTTCATACTCGTTTCTTCTTCTTTGCCTTCTTGTTCTTTTTCTCTGTTATCTTGCTCTGTTTTTGCTTTCATTCTCTCATCTAACCAACTCTTGGCAGGAGCTGATCTACACCGCATCAGCAAAAGCGCGTTTGGCGGGGGAACCGCCGGTTCTGCGTCTGAGTTTTCAAGATCGCGTTTTTCATCATCATCTACGACGACACACTTTTTGTTTTCGTTGTTCTTCTCGTCGTCGTTGTTGCTCTGTTCCTCTTGTAAAACCATAAACCATTTGGAGAAAACATTCTTTGAGTTCTCTTCTTCTTCTTCTTCTCCTTCTCCTTCCTCATAGTCATCATCTTCGTCTTCTTCATCGTCGCTTGTGACATCAGCATGTCGAAAATCACCAAAACACCGGAAATCGAATCTGATGTTTCTGAGACAAGTCAAGAAACCCATCACATCTTTCTTCAGTCCGAATAACTTGCTTTGTGATCTATTATCATGTATCCTCTCGATCTCTTCCATCACCGATTGCCAATTCTTTCCCCTCCCGCCGCATTTACTTGGCCGGACTCTGATCTGACCGGCGCAAGTTACTTTAGGAGAAGTTGGTTCAGCTATTTCGTCACCGCCCATGTTCTTACTGCTCGCTTGTTTAGCCCACAAAACAGGACTCCCGTGTCCTCCACCTCCGCCGCCGGAGAGTTTACTTAGCTGGCGACGGTGGTGGGGACGACGGTTAATGGAGGAGTCGGAGGGACGAGATGGGCTACAAATGGGCTTAGGAGTAAGAGCTAAGTGGGCTCTGGAAGGGAAACAAACCAACAAATCTGCAGAGTAACCAGAAGAAGAAGATCCTCTGTTTCCATTGCTTCCTTTGATCATAGCTTTTTTTTTTTAACTCTGCTTTTGTTTTCTTGGGTTTTGGTTTTTGGATCGATCTCTCAATGGAAGGGTTCAGCTTTTTATGTTTGGATTAATAAAATTCTTCTTCTTTTTTATAAAAGTTTCTTTTTAGGCTTTGATATTCCTGTGCTGTGACAGCTTTACATGCTTTTTGCTTTTGCGGGGGAAAAAAAAACTTTCTTTTTCACTAAACTCTTTTTTCAAAAAGTAAAAAAAAAAAATCGGTGGTGCACCTTCGTAAAATATTGATATTAAAAATGTTTGTGAAATTGATGGATAAATATGAAGAAGTGATGGGGTCAATGGAGTGAATTGGGTTCATTACAACTTTATTCAATCGTAAACAAGAAGCTTCTTGACTGAATCATTCACTTTCAACTCTCAATGGTCGTCACCACTTCTTGTTCATGTTATTGAGTAGATTCATATATAAGTTATTCATTTATACTTTTGAGATTTATATGCCATTACCAAATGATGGGTTTGAAATTTTACGGTGACTATATTCAAGACTTACTGTACCAAATGTGAAACCCATATTGTCGTCAGTATAGAACTCCTACCAAAAAATAAATGCATTGGTCATAGTTCTTACATTTATCGATAATCTGTTCGCAATCAAATTTCAAAGGTTCTTTTTTGGTGTTATTAATATGAAAAACATTCATTTTTTGTGCGTCTACATTCATGGATAAAATAATACACTAATCTATATTTTTTAAAGTATAACATGTGAATGTGACAAGGGTGATGATGGGTTATAGTCGAATTGCTCAATAGAATAAAGTTGGAAAGGTTTCGTGGGCTTTACTTTTGCAAATTCAATATAAAATGATATATAATACTATTATGTGATAGAAAAAGAAAGACAATGGTATAAAGAATAAAAAGCAAAAGATTGGAAGGGCACGAGGCTTGTTTCTTAATCCAATAGTACTGATCACAAGCTGTGTGGTCACATATCCCTTTGTTGTTGTTATCTTCAACCATACAATCATCAATTTTCAATTGCTATCTTACGAGTTAACTACCTTCTAACTATATTTCCAAACTATAGTACCAAATGACAACGAAATTCAGGAGTGCAAAAACGATTTAGGGATGTTGATGATGTGATCACGTACTGAAATATATATATAGTGGATGGTGAAGTTATTGTGACATGAGGCATGAATTTTTTGATATGATTGTTTCACGATCGAAAAACATTATCGCGGAGAAAAATATTCTGAAAACCAACTGAACAAAAAGTTGTGGTTTAACAGATTTTTCTCTTCAACTATCCTACAGTTTCACCGTTCAAATTATCACAATAGTTATGGTACTAATACTTGAACTCAACATTAAGTAAAGTCAATGATTTGTATAGAGTTTCGTAAAACATATTAAAGATATAGTATATATTTGAAGTAACTATATGTTTGATTTTATGAATGTGACATTATCTCCTTTGATGCCGGGAGCCGGCTGTTGATAATACCATGTTTAAGCAATTCTTTTCCACAATTGTAGTTACACGTCTAGGTTATTTAGCACTAGTTAGAACAAACCTTAATTTTCTCAAAACTCTTAGATAGCATTCTAAAAACACCACCAGACGTCGCAAGTTCTCTTATGTTTTTTTCTATATGTTTTGGTGCTTCACTCGTCGCAATAACTTTTTATTATTATTAATTTTATCGTTCAATTCATTTGTTGCATGATTTTAGACAAGTTTCAATTCTATTTTAGACAGGTTTCAATTCTTGAATTGGAGATTTCCCTTTATGCTTGTCTTGTTCTTCTTTACATTTCACAAATAGAAAACGAGGAACTGATTTTCTAATTTCCTATACTTTAGATTCAAACACAATATTTTGATTTAATGTCATGCTTCTCACACAATATATTGCTTTCTTAACTGAATTTTCACAGGTACAGTTGTGTCTTTTTAGGTTTAGGATGTAGCTCTCGTTCCAGCTTTAGTTTCAGTAAGGTTCCAACAGTTTTCAAAATTTTCATAAAACTCTTGCTTTAACCGTTAATTCCCATCTAAATTAAAAACAGGTGTAGCATTTTGGATCTTTATTGAGAGAAATATTGTGAAAAAAAACTCGATGAAATTTAACTATTACAACAAATATTTGTAACTGGCATTAGATTTTTTACATTCATGTTTAATTACACTTTTTTAATACTAACGTACTATATAACAACAGTTTTTTTTTGGGCAAAATTTCGACTCTAATTCACGTGATATGGGCAAATAAGCATACTCAATTTTCGGGTTTGACTTTAATTGAACATTTGTGCGCTAATTGCGTCCATCTCTCTAAAATAGAACAGATTAGAACTGTTGGAAAGATGTATATGCACTTCAAAAAAATAATTAAATAAAAATAAACTAGCAGACCCCAATTATCAAATTAAAGGATGAAAAAGAAAAGTTAGTTATGTTCTATCGTTTCAAAAAAAAAAAAAAAAAAGTATGGTTTATCATGATAAGTTGCATCAACATTGAGGTAGACCTTTAGCACTAGAAAATGCTTTGTATTTAATAGTTAAGTACCAATTCTTTTATAAATATATAAATTATAGAAATGGAAAATATCATTTTGAAAAAAACAATTTTCATAAAGCTAAATATATGTAGATTGATTGAAGATACTGTTTGATTTAGTAGTACCCCAATCCTTGTGAATGAGAGCGACAATATTGAGAAATCATGTGGGTAGGCCTTTCTAAGAGCCTCACTCGAAAAAAAAGTTAGGCTATTTACATTATACGCTCTTTTTTCCACGAACCTTGTTCTTTTTTCTTTGCCAAATCACAATGAAACGTATTTTATTATCGAAAACATTGTGAGCATATTTGTGGAAAACTCCATATGACAGTAATTAATATGTGGCAAAAGTAAGCCTGATAAGATGAAAATTGTATTGCCTAAAACTTTAAACTTGCAATCAAAGTTTTGGATTGAAGCATCATTCATAGCTATAGGCTATGGTTGAGATTCAGTCTCTAATCAAGTTTACATATGTGAGATATTATGTTTTATTAGTCTTTATTTGATGTAAAGCACAAATATTTGTCATTGAAATGTAAGCAAGGACCACATTACTGTATTTTGTTTTATCATAGGGTTTAATATATGGTTTAATTATTTCTCCGCACTCTATCGTCTTTTGCAAATGTATAATAATGTTAAGATATATATTAGTGACCTAATCAATATAGCATCCTTTTGATCATGATAATGATGATACTACTCAATGGAATACTAACAATGTGTTCATAATGATATCGGATCAATTAATTTATGAGATTTTTATTTACTAAAGAAAGGTTGAAAGAGACATTGAAAAGTCGAACTAGAGCTCATAAACTAACTAAACTGAAAGATGAAAGCGATGTGTTTTAGTTTTCTTCTGCGGAGAGCGGGCCTTGATGGGCTTCAAACTGGATCCAATAGGCTTGAATCTTGCGATTTGCGTAATTATAATTGCCTTTATTCTCATGAACCTAGCTAGTAGCAATAACAAAAGTATTTTCTAGGAATCGATTTCATTTCAAAAGTAATTGCTATTGGTTTGCTCAAAAAAAAGTAATTGCTATTGAATAAAATAGCCGTTTTTTTTAAGTCAACATGAGAACCCATTTTCTTAGATATGTGGGTGATACTTAACAGTATTAACTTTAAAAATAAAATAAAAACTATTGCTATTAATTTATTCGTTCGAATCATATCTGTATATATATTATATATATATTAGATGCTGCAACGCAATTAATGTAATAATCATATCATATTAGATGGAATCATTCGGATTTGATGTGATTTGACCAAAGTCGTACACCAATAGGTCAACAAGGCTTTGTACGATGCGTATTTATATACAAAAGAAAAAGGCCGAACAAACAAAAGCCCATTAAGCCTTTTTCAAAAAAAAAAAAAAACATTTTAGAAAGAATTCATCTCTAACATATTTCTCCTACGCTTGAGCAACGCCGTAACGGCTTCTCCGTACATACAATCGCCGCCATCCCCGGCGAAGGCCTCCGTCACCAGCTCAGCGTCATTATCAACGGAAGCTACACCACTCGGCCTTACGACCACCAGCGTAGCGGCTTCGAGACAAATCCCGCTCTTCAGCGTCAGTGACGGCGCGTGTCTCATACTCATCCTCACGCTAGGAACCACAGTGCGTTCCCCCACGCGCTCTAATCCTTTATCATTTTCACGCGCATCCGTCTCTCTGTATTCCTTCATCCCCGCCGCGTCCATCACCACCGTACCTTCTCCTTCTCTGTCACGCACAATCAATTTCTCCATGTCCTTGTGATCTTTCACCAAATTTCTCATCAGGTAATGACGCGTCGAAGCCGCCATCAACGCGCTGATGGTCCACACCACGCGCGTCTTCAATCCACAAACGAACTCAGAATCAGACTCCACACCAGCGTCGACGACGGCGGAAGATTCCGTAGTTGCTGAAGTATTAACCGTGGCGGAACGGAAAGCAACGATGACGCAGCTCTTGAGAGTTTTCCCGAACTCAGCCTTCCACTTAACAGCGGCACCTTTCTCGAGCTTAACATCGCCGCCGTATAACTCCACCTCGAGATTCCGGATCCGTTCAAACCCGACGAGAATCTGAGCCGGAGTTTTCGGAGATCGGGTAAGGATCTCGGCTGGGTGAGCTGGTTTGGAGAAGATAGGGAGGAAGCCGTGAATCGATTTGAACAGAGATCGGAAAAAGCTAGAGATGGGAGAATCGATATCGGAGTCAGAATCGGTGGTTGCGAGGATCTGATCGAGTTGGAGAAGGAGCGAGTCGGACTGAGTGGCTAACGAGTTAAATCGTTTGGAAACGGAACGACATCGTATTAACGTTTTGACGTCACCGACTTTGTTTAAAATGTCGATGACCACAGGATCTGGAATCGCATCAAAAACGTCCATGATATTTTACCAAAATACCCTTTTAAAACCTTCGGGATAGGTTAGAGAGTTCTCTCGCTTATGTTTGATGTGTTTTTATGAGTTGTGTGTAGAGTTATAAATAAGGGAAAAACGAGAAAGGAGAGAGATACCTCTATCTATGATATTATAATTACCGGCATGTAGGACCATCATTGCCGTCGCTATAATGATTGTTAAATTAATAAAGAACAATAATAAGGAGACATCAACGATTGAGATGTTGTCTATCCGGCGACACCGCCCTTGATCAACGGTCCAAGCTGCTTTTAACTTCTTTTTATTTTTTTTTATTAAATCATCACGGTCCATACCGGGGGGAAATATAATTGATCAAAGAAAAATTAATTGGATAGATACCAATACCTTTTAATAAACTTTTTTGAACCGATGTCATAACTGATAATGGATCGTTATTACCATAAATAAATAAAGAGAGTAAATGCTATTATAGCTCATGTTCTATAATGTCGAAAATATTATTGTTATTCTAACGACTTTAAACTTAAAAGACTAGTATTGAATAACTACATGATTATATTTGGTTCAAATGACGAAGAATGTCAAATTTTAGTTCCAACACCCTTCATCATTTTATTTATGGGTCCGGATGGTTTATTCATCCTGAAGACTCGGACAAAAATAAAATAAGTTTCACAAAAAACTAACTTTGATTATTCCAACAACCAATATTTGTATTTGGTTCGCATTTACATTTAAGAAATAGATTCACACAAAAAAAAACACATTGGTAAAATATGAAACATTTGTGTGTGTTTGTAGAATATATTTAAAAATTGTAAATGTAAACACCTCATATCGACCAACGCTTTTCCTATTATCTACGTTTAACGTTTATGTTTAGTATTCATCAAAGTTTATATATATATATATATATATATATATATATATTATAATGTAAAAAAGATATGTATATATACAATAGATATGAACAACCAATCAAAACCTTAGTTTACAACACCCGTGTTCACGAGGATCATCATCGTTGGTAATGGTACACTCCCGTTAAATTCGTACGGAAAGTACCGCTTCACAAGCAAACCCTGTAAGGCGGCACTCTGTCTCTCTCTCTCTCTCTGCGCTTTAGCCTTTAGCATTGATGGATCATCGTGATAAGGGAACATACATACAAGTGAAAAACATTGTATTGTCTTGTTTTTGTCTCCTCGTCTATTTAAGAGGAAACAGTAGTGAATCAAAACTGTCTTATAAAAGGGCTTCTGAGTTCGAGCTTGAACACAATTCTAGTGGATGTTCCTTGATAACTTTCCGGAAAGATTTTACACTTGAACCCGAATTTATTAAGTAAATCTTTTGTGGCATTTATATTTTAGTTTACAAAAAAAAAAAAAAAAAATCCCGAGATAGATAATTGGTGACAATTATATTCAAGCATTCACTAAACCGAATTCTTAAGACTTTTTAGACATTACGGTATGTCTAGGTTCATTCTGACCTTATTAATCATTTATTAATTGTAGTATTATTTTTTTGTTGGGTTGAGGCAATAATTTTTTGAGGATGTAAATATTAGTTTTCGATGTTACAATTATTTTCAAATCAATTTTCTTCTTTCTTTATTTTAATTCAATATGTAAAGCTCGAGTGATGATGAGGTTAAGTTGGGACAGGTTGTATTAATGTACTTTTGTCTTCTGAAATAATGCATTGATTTTGGAGTTGTTGTGGCAGATCTTGTCACACGTCCTTCCATGGAGATCCATACATCATATGCATGATCTAGTGGCTGAGTAGAAATGTCTTACTCACGAGTAATGACTCTTGACAATAATTTAGACTAGTGTTGAATCAATTATGGCAATTGAGTTATTATGACAATAACGTCATAATAATAAAGGTATATAAAAGTATTGTGCTGGTTGTCGTAATGTATAGACATTCAAATTAAGAAAGCATTTAACGTTGCTAATTTAGATTACACTCCCTTTGTTTAAACATTTATTGATAGATTAACTAGTTAATGATCAACGCTATATGTACTGACTTAAGCCATATAATGCACATGTGTTCTCGTCAAATCTAATACTGTACTTGCTAAAATTCCGTTAATGTGTTTAAAATTCCAAACGTCTAAATTTTGTTTATAAGTATATGTGAATGTAACTTTACCAATAATTTGTTTTACCTGAATTGGTAAAATTATCAGTTTATATCACAAAGTTACGTAGTTTGAATCTTAAATGATAAAAAATACAATTTGCGGGTTTTTTAAAAAAATTCAAATGCCTAAAACGATGTCGTTTCGAAAGATATGATGTTACATCAACGTCATCGTAGCCATTATATTAGTTGAGTTAACGGTCAACTAACTTATGCTTAGGTCAACTCTAACTTAGACATCAAAATAGCATTTCATATAGATTATTTGAATTTTATGATTGTTTTTTATATATATCTTTTCTCCTTCTATCAATTTCCCTAATCCATTTTGTTGAAAGTGCCTAAATCAAACCTTTGACCCAATAAGTGCCCATTCACGCATTTAGTTCATTCACATTTTGTATCTTAAAGAGTTGAAATTGTTTTCCTTTTAGTTTTGTAATCCTTTAGTTTTTAAAGTACAGTATAACCAATTGAGGTAATATTTATTGGCACGGAAAAAATGCCAACTTCTAAAGTTTACGCGATTGCCAAAAACACATCTTTCTTGGAGAAGATAACAAAAGGTACGGTTCAATTTCCAACATTTATTTTTGTCTCTTTTTTGCCTATTTTGTTGTTGATGTATTGTCTGTCACAGGCAACTTGACACTTTCTTCCAGATTATTTACGTCATTGAATAATTTCAGGTTTAATATATGTTAAATTTTGTGACCTTAAAAAAAAAAAAAAAAACTGAATTTTGTATGTTTATTTATACATTGTTCTTGCCCTAAGACAACTACGAGAGAGTGAACCTGTGGAATATAAAACGAGAGATTCTTTCAACGAGAGAATAATCCATCGAATTAAAAGGTTCGTTGAAACTAATTTTTTAATTGGCTAAACAAATGTTGGATTTTTTTTTTTTTTTTAATAATCAGGGATGATCCTAACTTTTACCACACCACTAATTTTTTTCCCAATGTTATATAATGGACTATGAAAATTACGACATTGTGTCTATACCTATCTTTTATTTATTTTGCTTTTGTTTTAAAACATGATGAAAGATACTGTAATTTTTTTTTTCTCCGTAAAAGTATATCCAAGTTACTTGGTAGAACAATTTTCCTAAAAAAAAAAAAGATATAAATTTCTTCTCCCATTTTAGTATTTTATAATGCCGATATCAATAATTTAGAGAAAGTGGATATAGCTTATTCTATTTTATATCTAGGGGACAAGTGGACAACTCAGCCGTGACAACGACTAAACAATATATATTCAAAGAATATCTTAACCATTGGGCTTAATGTGTATCATTATTAGCTTTTTAATTCGAAATGCACAGCTAAGCTAAACTAATTTAATATAAATTTTGGGATTATAATTTAATTTATCAAAGTCGCCAGTTGTTATAATGGTTTAGTTAGGCTCTGCCTCTGGATGATAATTATATAAGAGAAATTTGAAGAAAGAAAGAGAGAAATAATAGTTTAGTTACTTAATTAGGCTTTGGACTTTGGAGTATATAATGGAGTTTGAATATGGGATGCGTATTTATCATATATATGTATAAGAAAACTGTATATACTGTTTATGAAATTATTAACCACATTAGAGGTAAAATTATACCTTCACCCACATAAGGGCAAGTAATTTATTTTTTTTTGGTCAACAATATAGTCATTAATATAAGTATTGAGTGCATGCATGCATATATACACTAAATTCTCCCACCTCTAATTAGTGGTAGCAGATCAATAGCATTGGGCCTAATGTTAATTAGCACAACATTGCCTGGTCTGGGTCCTAATTGTTTCCGCATTTAATAGTACTAATTTGCTTTTCCTATTAGATAACTCTTTTGGGTTCCCAAGTTATTGGACTCTAAGGCCCATTATTGTACAGTTAGCTTATATATATATATATATATTCAAATATGAACAAACAGTTTCATAGCTTTTGTTGATGATTACGTTGGCCCATAGGACTTTATACAAGGCCTGTTAATTAAATTTAAGGCTTTTTTTTCTAAGATGTGTCTTATTATTCTTCGTTTTTATACAAAGAAAATATAAAATACAAATCATGAAAATAAACTATAAAGAGAAAGATGGAACGAGTTTTCCCTTGGTAAATTACACTCAACTTGCAGTGATATTTAAATGAAACTTTATAAATATTCGTTACTCCAATAACCCTTACTTCTTTTATGCATAAAAGCACTTTAATTTAAATTGTTAGTTGGAACCTAAGAACCTAGATTGAGTACTAGTATAACAATAACCAGTAGAATCATATAATCCGATCTAAGCAACTAACCCTATAACTCTAGCTTCTATAAATATATTTATTTTTATCCTTTGTCCAATACCTTGCAATAAGATTATAAAAATAAGTGCATAAGTACCTCTACGGCTCTACCCATTGTTTAATTTATTTTCTACGTTTTAAAACCTGAAAGCTGGTAATTATTGGGACGAAACTAAATCTGCTCCCCAGTATAAGATCACTAAATCACATGGTCTGAAATCTTAATCATCCAATCAAAGACTAATCTTATCCTTTTTGCGCAACTTAAAAATATTGTATAGTACACAAATTTTCTCGAAGCCTAAAGCCTACAACATGGGAGAAGCAAATAGAGAAGAGAGAGGAGAGGGGACCATAAGGGTGACAAGTGTGTGCTTAAAAACCTGTATTATTGCTTCACTAATCGTAATTAACTAATTTTGAGAATCTGATTAATGGTCCCCTTACCTTTTTAAGATGCGTATTAGCTTTCATTGGTTCCTTGTAACTTTCACATGATGGGGGTTAACCGTTTAAGCTGTAATTAAGGAGTATTAGTTAACATCAATTATCAGTATATGTTTGGTGTTAATTAAGGGATTGTTTAAGGGATACAGTAAACACTGAACCTCAAGTATGAATCTTTCAATCGTCACTAATAAACAACAAGAAAAACTTATAATTTTTAAATTCTACATTAACATGTGTAAGCACCAAAAACAAAACAAACAAAAAATCTTCTAGGTATTTAATATTCTCAATATAATACTATAAGATATGATCGGTCTCAACAATTCTTGGGAAAATAATTAGGACATGAAGATTTCAATTGGTCTTTAAAAAGGTGAAATAAATATCATATTAGTAGTTAATTTGGGACATAGATCCAAAAGAATAACACATGAACCCAATTGTTCATGTGCATAGTTTAGTGAGTCATTGATAGCTGTCACATAGAAAACAGACTATTATGTTTGCTCTCTTTTTTCTTTAATTTCTTCTGTATTTCCTTAATCATATATCTCCTTCTTTTCTTTTTGTTGTCACCATCCAAAGCATCTATTCATGAACATTGAGTCTCTAGCACAACTTATGATTTTATTTGTCATTATTATTGTTAATACAATGTATCTTATTTGCTCTAGCGAGCGTCCCATCAATATCGGAATGAATAGATCTTTCACAAAAAGTTTCATAAAACCACGTCATCAAATGATTATTTTGGCTGAAACCAAAAAGTTATTGATGCAAATTGTATTTTATAAATACGATATTTAATAATTTTTCTTCCCTTACTACAAAATGTATTCTTTACTCTAACTAGGTGAAAAAACAAATTAAAATTTGGGAGGTTTGATCTATCTGGATATGGTCTATTTATTCGGTCATGTATAACAAGATAGTTTGAGAATCATAGTAAAAAAAAAATGAATGAGTAGAAGAAGCTACCATAAAATTAAGTAGCAAATAGAGTTGATCCCAATAATTGGAGAAAATCGTACTTAGTTTTATTTTTTTCCAAGTCGGGCCACCAATGATGGGGTTTCTTCTTTATATTATATCTCAATAAGTAAGGAATATGGTAAAATATAAGTGAATATACACACACACTTAACGGCTTTAGTTTCTTTACACGTATCGAGTCATGTCTTCTCGTGGAATGGAAGCATGTTGGTTGTCCCACTTGAAGTCCAAATATATCTAACATATTCAAAAGAAAGGATTAGTGTAAAATAATAATAGTATATATGTAAGCCTTTTAAATGTTTATTTTTCATTAATTCGAACCACTTTAAGTGGATTCCAACTCCTCATTCAACCTAAGTAGTGTTACTTTATAGCGGCTTTCCTTTTCACCACCTACCATTCGGAATATAACTCACTATTCCATATACATACACACGATACATTATAATCATAAATACTCTTTTCGTTTAAATAATGAAAAGTTCATCTATAACAGAAAATAAAAGAGACCTCACTTTAACCAGATTCCTCCCTCCCCTTTTCGTTTCTGTTTAACATATATATCCATATACAATTGTTAAAATTTACTATGAACATTTTCGTAATAATAATCGAAACATTATACACCTAAATTCACAATTTTAGCACACCAAATTATCTAACAGTGTCAGTTTATCATTAAACCAATTGAATGTAATTAGTAAGCTACCTTCATATATTTTTGATGCATATACTTGATGGTATAATAATTTATGGCAACATGAAATTAATAATACTGTAATTGGCTGTCTCTAAGAAAGGTATAACTCGAATACCCACTAAGAAAGAAAGAAAGATAAACCAATTCAGAAGTATGTGTCAGTTAACGCATGCACATGAACATATCGATCGAATACCCATTAACAAAAGAAAAGGATTAGACCAATTCAGAAATATTGTCAATAATCGCATGCACTTGACTCTTATTATTTCCCACTTGTCGAACTTCCTTCCATGGCTTAGCACTATTCAGGTCAGATCTATCAGCTATGTTGTCTTTGGTTATCTTTATTATAGATTACTTGATCATAGTTATGCTGGCTATCATGCATAATATATAATTAAATTAGTGTTGCTTAAAAGTTTGTGACTTTAGCTGTCTCAAATATCTGGAGACTATTAATATATAACAAGTTACTATTAAACAAACAAAAATTCTCAGAAATTTGCATGTTCTTGATCTGCATGCAAATTATAAATTTATGTTTTCATCTCCCTGGTTCCCATAATAATTATTGATACTTAACTAAATTTATAAAGAGAAATATTTATTAATTACTTCTTATCACATTGTCAAGATCGCGCAACTAACATGTAAATGTTATGCAGTTTACATCTAAAAGTTTTGGATAAAGCCTGCCGAGTACCGACCCACCCTAGCTAGCATAATATATCATGAATCTATCTTTAGATATTATTTACGGTATAGTTAGTCTTATATATATAAATGTGTGTGCGTGTATGTATAATGAATATTGAAGTTCTTGGACAGAGAATAGTAAAGTATAAGTTGAAACTCTAAAACAAAAAAATTATTACAAGTTGAAAGTAACCCCACACAAATTTGGATACAACAAAAGTTGTTCAAACTAATATATATTCACTTTATTGGGAAATCATAGTTTCGTCAATTTTCCTTGGTTTTTCTTCTCAGGTATCACATCTCAGTGCCAATAGTCCAAAACCCATAGCCTATTAATAAACTTTATGTTTCTGTATACGGATAAAGTTTTTTCAATGATATTTTCACCCTAAGGTATCATCCTTTTTGAGGTTTCATTAGGTTTATGTAATATTTATAATATTTTCATTAGGTTTAACTCTTTGATGAAGAGCATTACAAAAGACTCAAAATATAATCGTAGGAAATCCTCGTAAATGGTGTGACGAGAAAGAAAAATTTTAAAAAGAGATCCAAGATATAATTTGGGATTTGATTACGTATTTGTTTTTTTGGTTTTGCGGAAGTGTTTAATTCAGACTGTCCATGATCGTATTATTGCAATTTGCTTTTTGAGTATATAAATAAACAGACAAGGAGATCTTTTCATTCACTTCAAAACAGTACGTTCGCTAATATTTAATAATTTTTCTGTTAAAAGCTTTTTTTTTTTTTAACTCAGTTATATAAAACTTACAATATATATAACAGTTATATACATATGAATTTTATGTGATCAGTGACCAATACTTTATTTTATTATTTTACAGGGAGTTTCTCGGATCCCTTTAAAAAAACAAATGGTATGTTGGGAAAAAAGATCCAATGAAAATTGGCTCATCATTTAATTGCTGAATAGTCATGAAGTATACTGATGTATGTGATAGTAAACACGTACGACGCACAGTTTTAATAATAATAATTAAAATATATATATTTTTTCGATTCGTTTCACAAGTGTAAACTTAGATATTTATGAAGATGATTAATTAACGGTACAAAATTGATTAATTTACGGTACAAAATTAACGCCTTCAATGTAAGAAAAGGGTGCACCTAAATCTTTTTCCTAAAACCAAAAAAAGTCACCCATATTTAGTAATTAGACAATAAAGTTATAAACGAAAAATATGTTGAATTGGTATGTTGAGCAACAAGAAAGTAGAAAAAAAGAAATGTTAAATTGTAATGAGTAAATATTAATATTTTTTTCATTTCTAAATCGTTACACGAAATTTACAATTTTCGGTCCGATGTAGATCCAAAAAAAAAAGACTTCTGGCCGAAACACCCTTCAGGCATCTACTAAATTAAAAGGGTGTTTATATAAATTAATAATCTACTCAAAAATTGGAAATAAACTCAGGTGTTATTTATGTTTTATGCGTTTCACTCTTCTGCCGCTGTCCTCTTCTTCCACTTAACCAAACGCTTGAGGAACTCTTTAACCTGTACATTAAAAAGTTTAATAAATTAATAACAGACATAAACTATAGTTATAAAGTTTCAAATTAAGTATGAAAGGGTAAGATTTAATCTACCTGTGAAGGGTCTTGAAGAGAGTAAGAGGCACTGGTGTCCTTTGGAATTTTTGAGACAAGAATCCCAAAACCTTGTTCCCTTTCACGTAAAACCTATCAAATTATATACGTTAATTTAGTACGTCAAAATATAAGTGGAACGTACGCTATAACAAAAGTACATTCGTCTTGATATATATAAAGAATTTGTTGATTGGTCCGAAAGCGAGTATTACTTAATTGTTAAACTATACCTTAAACGCATCTTCGTCGGTACGGTCATCCCCGATGTACACCGGCACAACATCTTTCGAATTTTCATATCCTATTTCAGTTAGATAAAAGAAATAAGAATTTACAGATCTAACAATATTTTCCAAATAATAAATATAGGTTCTCTCTCACCTAACGATTTTAGCAAAAATTTGAGTGCCTGGCCCTTGTCCCATTTGATCGTGGGGCGGATTTCAAGCACCTGATCTTATAGATAAATAATAGATTAATAAAAGATTATAGATATTGAAAGATTAATACTTAATTAGCCTTCTAATGACTAGTAACAAAAAGGGAGTTGAAGAAAAATTTTACCTTTCTACCTTGGGTTAGATTCAGCTTTGGATAATCGATAAGAACTGATTTTACTACTTCGGCTAGTGCAGCCCATCTCTGTTACATCAAACATGTAAATAAATAATTTGTTCTCTAAATGAAAATTAAAGTGCCATTATTGCTATAACAATGAGTTATTCTGTATACGGTCACAATAACATCATAATCATCATTAAAGAAAAATAACACCGGTGTTTTGCTTTGTGTTTATTGCTGAAAAGTGAAAACACCGAATAAACATCAACGATTGTGTTTTATTTGAAAATTAGGTGCTACATTACCAAAAAAATACTTTCTTTCAAGAAATAAGTTCTTTAAGTTTTCGTAAGTACTTTGGGTTAAACACAAAAAATAGTTTGGACCATTTTATCTTTTCAAATAAGATAAATTCGTTTTTCATCATAATATTAATTTGTTCTTACATTCTCATCAACACGTCTAAAATGTACGGACAGACAAAACTTGTTGTTCTCCACCATAGCCCCAGGGATCCATTTTGTCTTTTCCTCTAAAATCTTAACCACCTGAAGTTGTTTATATCCTCACAAAGTTAAATAAAATTTACTGTTTTAACCGTCGTACGTAATTCGATTTTGTTATGTTAAAAGAAAAAAAGATCTCAAAACGTACCTTCTCGACCATTGGTAAAAACTCACGTGCAGGTTGAAACAGCACTCTTTCATTACACTGTGATCATTTCAATAAAACAAAACAAACAAATTCTTTAGAAATCAGATAGTTAATTATTTTTGTATCTGTCGATTTTAGTGCATTGTTTTTCTCACCTGGCCGTAACTATTTTCGTTGGTCGGACCTTCAATGTCCATGCCGTGGCTTCCGGCATAGTAAATCTCGTTTACTTTCACAAAACTACGAACCTGAAAACAAAAGCGTATATGTTATATGTCGTATATAGCATTATTACGTAACTCAAAAAGTATATATTTGGTAAAATGTAATGTACCTTATCTATGGATCGTCCGGTGACAATAGCAGTAGGGAAATTTAAAGAGACTTCTTTTACAACATCTCGCATCTGTAAGAAAAAAAAAGTATACATTATTAATCCAAAACAATAATTAAAAAAAAAAATAGCCATGGAAGAGAATAAAAAACCTCATGGGTTATGAAAGCTTTGTCGGGATTTTCAACTATGGGAGAAAGAGTTCCGTCGTAATCAAGAAACATAACAATCTGTTTCCCTTTAGCAGCATTCACTATCTCATCAAACATATTTAAAGCCGAAGGAAATCGAACCTAAACAAAACAAGATGATAATCAGATTCCAGAATCCTGAAAATATGTAACTAATTCAGATTTAAGGTACGGATTTAACGTACGATCCAAGACGTTTTGTCGTGGTTATCTGAAACAGAGTCATGGGAAGAGGATCTGATACGTGTAGGTGAAGAATCACGCATGGAATCGACCCAAGAAGTAATCTTTGGAGCAACAGCTTCGTTATTGTTGTTGTTCTTGTCAGCTGCTTCAAGAAGTTTCAAGAACTTTCTACGAGGGAAGGTAAAGTAAGTGGGAAATGAATTAGAGAACAGAGGAGAGTTCGAGACAGAGACAGTGATGGTTTGCAAACCCAATATGGGTTTTCTGTCGGAAACGATGACATTCTGGTTAGTCATATTCTCGTCAAGACAGAGAGGCAGAGAAAGAGAGAGAGAGAGAGATGTGGCGAGAGAGGGTGAGGAGGAGGAAATGGTGAAGGAGGAGAAGAGGAATTTATAAGGAGAAGTGTGAGAAGAAGAGAAGAGAAGACAAAATCAATTGGTAAAAACTCTTATCTATCATTGGTGGCTCCCTCTGTACCTTTTTGGCCACATTATGCCTCTCTCTCTCTCTCTCCTTCTCTATTTTTTTCACTCTCCATTGGATCCTTGACAAAATAGTTATTTAGTTTTTTTAAGCATGCTCTTTTCTCTTCAGTCTTATTCAAAAATTTAGCAATGAAAATGAAATATAAAAAATACAGATATAGAAAGTTAAACCATTGGAAAACATATTTATTTATTATTAATAAATTATCATGAACAAAAACTTGCCAAAAAAATATGTTATCCAGTGTGAATAGGTTAAAACTATTTTTATGAATTTTTTTTTTTCGGATGTAGACTTTGTGTTAAGCTCGAATATTGGCGGAAAAAAAAGAAGTAAAAATAATTTCATCAGTAGAAAAAATTATGGACCGCAATATCTGAATTTCTTGCTCTAAAGAAATGCGTCTAATCATTCATAATTGGTCTATATTTTTAGTTAAGTAGCATGAGATATGAGCTTTTGATGGTACACGAAAGAAGACCCCTTTTTATTTAAGATATCAGATTGTTGTTTTAATCATCCGAGCTAGATTACTTTTTTTTGTAAAATATAAATAGAGAGTATTAGTTTAGCTTACTAGCTAGTCAGCTAAAATTTAATGTTACGGTTGTAAAATACGCGCGCGCAGACGTTAATCAGGGTCGGTCATAGTTATATCGATTGATCAAAGGTTACACACCTAAACAAAAGGGAAAATGTGGTAATTATTCGTTGGAATGGTCGTCTCAATATGTTTGTCTATTTATTTAATTTTACCAGGTGTTTTTTGTTTTGAATATATGGGTTCTTAATTAAGATAGAAAATGGTGGTAGAATTAAAGGAACGTAATGAATGAAAAATGGCGTGGAATGTTTTTAAATTATGAAATCACTAATCTAATAGAGTTTTAAAGATTATCGAAATTCTTAGAATACACATCAATGTATTAATAAATTCAGGAATATGATCAATAACTATATCTCTACATGATATCGCATATATTCGTAAGATTGGGAATCAAGAAAAGTTTAAATGATACCGATCCATTTTTCGCATATTCAGAAACTTGTTGGTAGATTTAAACCGTTCGGTGCCCATCTCTTTATGTATTTTGTCCTCACGAAAAAAGTAAATGCATATGTAATACATAATTATTTGTGTTCTATTCCAATTTATTTTAAAGGACATTACAACTCTGAACTTTGGGTTATTCTTCAACCTAAAAAAACTTATCGATGGGAGATTTCAGAGATATCAAAAAAACGAAATGATCAGTAGGATCAAGGTATATATACATATGTTACTACGTCTTTCGGAATGGTACATCGGATTCTTTAACATTGACTCTATCTATGTTACAAGAGAACAAGTATGGAAAGGCAATAGTGCAATAAAGAATTAGTAGAGAACTTAATGGTCTGAAGTGTAGTATACGTATGCATGTGTTATATGTGTATATACATACGTGTTAGTTACTTAGTTCAATAAAGATGCAGTAAAGAAATTTACAGAGTTCAAGTAATGCGGCAAAGGATATGACTATGAGCCTATGACGAACTGAGTTATAAATATCGTTTGCCTGTCTAACGATCACATGCCTTATAATAACCAGCTATAGCATAGCACACAGATCCATTGGTTTACCGAACTAGCTAGAGGAAATGAGAATTCTTGTTTTGTGCACTTTAATAGGAATCTTTAAGCAGCTTTTAATTAGACCTAAAATAGACGTAATTAAAATCAAGAAAAGATAAAGAAATATAGCGAAACGCCCACAGGAACAAAAACGATTTCACCAAAATCTATCTAAGAGTTTGTGGTATTCAATCGAAAACTAGTAGCTATGAACTCTCTTTTGTTTTGTAATGATGAAAACCGTACATAAATCCTACGTGTATCACTTTTCTCTTTCATTGTTTTTTTTTTCATTGCATGCACTTAGTTGTATTATACGTACGGCTTCACCCTTATATATGTAGTTGTATATAATTATTAACACTACTATTCTCGACGGGTTGTTGTCCTGCTTTTTGAAATTCTCTAATTAAACTGCGTCTAATTGGTATTTGAATATAACTTCATAATTAAAGACGACCACATGGGTCAACATTCTTGACTTTCGTTACTTGAGAATCCACAAAGGGCACGAAATTAGAAACCCTTTAGATTTCTTGTTCCGTCGGGGACAACCACTTTGTATTTAGTAGTATTAATTTTTAATTTTATTAAATTAAGCTCCATTGGCACTTTCTATATATTCATTGTATTTCAACTAACTTATACTTATATGCCAAATAAACACAGTCATAAACACATGAGTGGAAGTTTCTGATAATTTTCGTGCTGTTAATTAAGATAATGTGCGGTTGTGGTTTGATTAATTTTTTTGCTTAATTATTTAGTATCTTTATATTCGGCGGCGGTTAGGGAAAAGCTAAATTAGGCATTGTTGGGTTCATGAACTAATCACCTTAACCCAAAAGTTCATTGTAAATAGTTCCATATACCAGATTATATTCTCTGACACGATGAAATTTTCGATTTATTTGTGTTCCCTTTCAATACATGATTATTTTATGTATTAGGATTTTGATCCAAAATTTATATCTCATAAAACATTTTTTAAACAAACATAATGTGATATACAAATGGTGGTCCTCTTTTAACGTGAGAGTTAGACTTATTTTACACCATCACGGATCTTATTTTGATAAAAAAAAAAAGATATAAGAATTTACAATTTTTATTTTATTTTAAAATAAATAGAAACAATGACAAATAATACTAATGATGAGTTGGCTAGTAATTAAATATTTTAGTTACCGAAAATATAAAAATCTAGTAAATCACATATTTGATTCACGTTGAAACATATCTGTTCTCTAATAAATTAGATTATATGAATTTTTATTTAAAGGATGTATGAAATTCGGTCCGAACTTTGACAAAAAAAAATTCGAACAACCTTAATTAAGCAAGCTAAGTCGGTCAGAAATCTAGAATGCAGCCAAGTAATGTTTACCCTACAATGTAATGTTTTAAACCATGATTCTTTTGGTGAAAATCAATTAGACGAAGGGTTGAATCAAACGAGGATACCAATATGGTTTATGTGTTATGGTTTGACAACTAATTAATTTAGGTTTACACACGCATGTGAGCTTATCAAACGTTTATTTTTATTTTTTTCAATATTTTGGGTTTTCATCAGAAGTCAAATTAACATATAGGTCTTTTTTTAAAAACCAATAATTATGAGGTGTAAGTTTTTTATTTATTTATAATAGCGTACGGTGATTAATTTATTTAAGAGATTTATCTTTTGATTAAGGGTCCCCATTCCACAAAGAGACCTTGGAATAACTTTCTTATTAAGGAAGATTTTTGTTTTTTATTAAAATTTGTTTGCATGGTCCATGCACGGTGGGCCTTTCTCTTCTAGAACTTCCTAATTCTATTTTTCTTTGCAATTTTGCAATTATTAAGAACATTTTTTTACTGCTATTTATATTTCTTAATTTACTCTGTTTTTTACTCTCTGTTTTAATTTATCAACACTTAATAATTATAAAAATATTCCAGAAAATGTTAAATAAAATATGAAAATATGACTTTGAATAATAATTACGTGCGGAAGACGAACACATCATTTTGATTCTAGACGAACACCGATTCAAAATAAAAAAAATTAACAGTACATTCCGTTCTAGACTAGTAGTAGAAGTGTAAACAAATCATTTTGATTCTATTTCTTACTCTTTTAAAAAAAAAAAAAAATTTTAGCTTAATGTTAAGATACCGTTTTGACTCTTAGATGCCACCACGGCACCACGTAATGGTGAGAAAAATGCTATACAAAAATTTCAGTAGAATTGAGAACAGAATTATTTTTTGCTAATTATTGTAAAAGAACTTGGGAGATTTGGTTAACGATCTCTCAGAACCAAAAGTCTGAAACATAAAATTATTTATTGAATGTGAATTTACATCATATTTAACTTTTCTATCTGTCATAATTTTAATTTTGCAAGTGGAAAATATATAATAAGTATGTAATATATAAATCATGTAGGTAATAAATTGTTCAAGAATGGAACCTTAAAGTTTTAGTGTTAAATATAGATACCGGGTGACTATATCATGTGTAATGAATTTGGTAAATTGCCTAATTATTCTAGACTTAGGAGAGATCTATAGACCCGAGCAATGCCTTTATTCGAATCAGAAAAAAATTAGATCCCAACTCAAGTTTATTCAGATAATATTTTTCGACTTTTCCCTAATAAATCCCAACTCAAGTTTATTCGAATCAGAAAAAAATAGATCTAGAGAGTGACTAGTTATAATATTGTAAATTTATAGAATCAAAATCTCTGTTTTGTTTAATCGATACCGCTGATTCTTTTTCTAGAAAAATTATACGAATATCATCGAAAAGAGTTACTTTGTGTAATTAAATCAATACGTAATGTGATTGATATTCAACGGTAAGATTCTTACGATTAAAACTGAATATTAATGTAAACATAATACTATTGATTTTGTTATACTTTTTCCCACTATAATTTGGTTTTAAAAAACATGTGAATGTGTCTCCATCTCACAGCTCCTCAAATTAGCTTACGTGGCCATCTATTATTTGCCCACTTGCCCAATTTTTAGTTGTTATGTTTCTTTTCGTTAACTTTCAGTTTGATTTCCTGATAATCTGGTTCTTTATATGCTAATGTTATTTTATTTATTTATTATTAAATTAACCAGCTTCAAAACTAAACTAGATTATGTTTTATACCAGCTCTGTTTTTCAGTTATACATACAAAATACAGAAAGTCTCAGATTTCAGTAAATTCACTGTTAGAGAATTGTTTTGATAAAAAGAAAGATATTTCTTTTTATAAATTATCTAAGATAGTTACAATTTTATATAATATCAGTTTGTAGATTACTGTTTGGCTCATTCCCAATGCTCATTAAAAAAGGGACAAAACAAAACTGAAGATTTGTTAGTCTCTTCGATGAAGCATAGGGCCACATTTCAACTGTCTTGCCCCATGAGCTAAAGGAGCTTAAAATCCTTAGTGTTCTTTTTTCCAAATGTTATTTTCAGTGTTAGTTTCATGATTGTTTTTAAATAATATCATCATTGTTTTGTTTGCTACGGTGCGATCAATAATATCATGTACTATTTTATTGATATGAACAATATTTAAACTCACTCGTGACTCGACCAACAAAATAGAAATGGATTGAGTAGTTTTTGTAGTCTATATAGGGAATGAGAAGCTTTCTTTTCCAAGATGTTTGTACTGATTAAAAAAAAAAAAGTTTAACGAACTTATTTAGATGAATACAAATTAATTTATATGAAAATAATTTCGCAGTGAGTTGAATTACATTTACGTTTAGGAATTAAAGTTTTATTCCATTAAACTAGGAATTAAAAAAATTCAGTTGATTTCATATTTTTGATCTAATATTTGAATTTTATACTTTTTATACTTATAAAAAGAATTCGAACAAACAAATTATCAACATGCAGTATATATGATCGTCTTATACAACGTCGATGAAAGATTATGCTTTACAACTTAACACACAACTCAACATATTGGTGTTTTGATCCAAACTAAGGCTTCTGCAAGACTTTAAGTATAGGTTACAGAAAATTTCTGAAAAAACATATAGAGGTTATAAGCTACACAATTCAGAAAAAAAATCTATTAAGTTTTTCAACATAATGACAGTTTATATATATGAAGTATACCATGCTGACCACCGTTGATTCACTACTTCTCCGTTTCAACTATTGCTGTGCCTTTATGTATGCCGCCAACTTCGACTTCACCATCATTCTCCATGTATTAACTAATGAATGTCTGGTGACTATAGTGGTCGGTTATATGGGAAAAATATACTGAACTTTTAATATATTTATATTAGTCAAAATTTTATATATTACAGATTTTGTTGTGACATGCACTTTAATTAGTATTTGATTTGATGGGAGAAAATTAGGAAAACTAAATGTAAAGTCATATGAAGACACATGTTATTAGTTTGGTAGAAACTGATGAAAGATATACTAAACTATTTTTATCAAAATAAAAAATAAAAGAGGGGGATATACTTAACTATTAGTGTTAGGTCTGAATAGCGTTTCCAACTTATGACTTAAAACGACATGAAAAACTTTTTTTCTTTTCTTTTAGTGAACCGAGCGAGCAACACTAAAGCACTTTTAAATATTTTTTCTGTCACCTAAATATTTTTCTAATTAATTAAGCAAACATATTTATTTGATATCAACCCCCAAATTGGCCCTTAGCTAGTCCAATACATTCCTGAATATGTAACATATATAATTCTTGTTTATTGTAATATATATAAAAAAATGTAATATATATGTATATTCTATGAGCACCTCTTCCCTTTTATGAATGCAGCCCCACCAGAATTGCCTGATGAATAGACTGATTTTGAAACACAACCACTTATTGTTGATTCTCCTGATATTCCACAAGTTGATACAGAAATTATCACTCCTTCAGTTATTGCAGCAGATTCTGAAAAAAGCATTGTCACAAGATCTTCAAGGACGATTAAAGCACCAAGTCATATCAAATCAACCAACACAATGTTCGTTTGTATTTTGAAGTGAAGTATAGTAACATGTTAGAAATTTATATATATTCAGAAAATAAGATATCGGATATTACATATCTATATGTCAACCACCAAATTGACCCTTAGCTAGTCGGCTAGTCCAACACATTCTAGAATATGTAACAATTTTTTATTATATATAAAGTCAAAAAATTATATATATATATATATATATATATATCTATATATATATATATAACTTAAATCCAACAACAAAAACAACTTAAAACAAACAACAGCAACAAACATTTTGTTTTAATTTCAAATTATGCTAATATAATGAATATATATTTATAAACACACACACATATATATATTTATATAAGTGTAAATATATATATATATATATATATATATATATATATATATATACATTCAAAAACTAGGAATCAGATCTAAAATGTGAATCACACTTTCTTAACAATAACTAACAAAAAAAACTATTCGGAATGCATTATTGTTGTAATTCTGTCTTCTACTTAATTTTTTTGGGTATATGATCACGTCCCAGATAATCTCTTCTCTTCCCAAATATTATTTCCACTGTTGTGCTATAATTTCATACATTTTTGGAGGTATATCGCAATACGAAAGACCATGTTATTTCATACTTAATAAAATACAAATTATACAATACAAGATTTGTAAACGGAGGATCCCAAGATTTGACACAGACGGAACGTTTTCGCTTTGCTTATTTAATTTATATGGGAAGAGCTGATTGGTAATTGTACTTTGAGTTCCTTTTGTGGAGAGACAAAAAAACAATTATCTTACCTATAAATTATGATTAATTGTTGACAAATAAAATAAAATTAATTAGGATTGTATTACTAATCTTTTAAAATACTCGATTGATTAGCAAGGTCCTAGTGGATACATTTGTCCATTTTACGGTACACACTACACACTAAGCTCTTTGTCATATCCAACTAAGTTTTGATCCTTAGTACCAAAGTCTCTCGATTAACGTCAAAATCTTAAGCATTTACTTGAATAAGTTACTTTATTAAAAAGTCCATAAATTAGTGCATACTCTTATATAGTTTTGTTTATTTGGACTTTATTTTCCTATAATACTTTAGAAATAGAATTAATAACATAACTTTCGACGAGTGCCTACAGTTTTGAAGTTGCGTGGATTTACATAACATGTACCAAACATACATATGAGGTGATAGTTCAGTAAGGGGGCCTTTTTTACTCTTTCACATATTGGAGTTTATTTGTTCTGTGTTTATGTTTTGCAATATTAATTTGAAACCGAAAAATAAAATATTTTACTTTCGTGACTTTGGAATGCCTTAATTAGGGCAATACAACCAAGTGAAGCTGAGACTGAGAAACCCAACGGAAAAAAAAAAACATATGGGACACACAGCAAGTGAAATATCGGGCTATCGATGATCCATCCAAGGACCCACAATAGCCCATAGTGGTAAGCCCACTAAAAGCCCATTCTCTAATAACTGCGTGTTATTCATACCGAGAAACAAATAATCTGGGTTCCAACTAAAATATGGACAGTACACAACCAACGTGACAAAGAAATGACAAAAAAAAAAACTAAATATTGCATTCAGTAGAAATGTGTTTTATTTTATGTTTCTTTTTTTTCTTTTTTTCAAAAATACTCATTTGTCAACCCACAAAAAAAAAATATATATATATATATATATTGAGGGGTGTGAAAATTTTAATATTTTCATTTTCTCTATTGTTTTGATTTATCTTTTCTGTAATAAAGGTTAATGAACCCCCAGTTCATCGTGATTATTACTTTCCAAGTTATTATAAAGGCATAATTCAAATGAAATTATTTGCTTTTATTTCATTGGGGCAAGTGGTTGATTGGTTTCACCATGTTTGATTGAGAGGCCAATATTTGAATTTTCTTACTTAGATATTATTTATGATTTGATTACCATAAAGTTATTAGATAGCAAATTGATTGTGGAATTTCGGTTTCAAATCTCCGGTTCTAAAATGTTTAATACTTCATATCGTCAATATGGGCCTTGGGGAAAGATTGGATGCGTATGGACTAATTTGAAAAGAGCCCATAATTTTGAAAGTTTTGTAAGATTAATTATGAATAGAGTAGCAGAAACAAGTGCTCTTTTCAGTCAAGATTACCACTTGAAAATGTTGTTGGTGGGCTTGTTTCTCTTATCGAATGTGAGGTTCTTGTTGTATTAAATTCAAGATTAATCTCGGGATCAGTAAATTTTGTGACAGTCAACAAAAATCCAAGAATAATCTCGAGTTATCTAAATTGAAATTGGAAACTAATCGAAGAAGGAAATTACTAAAAATGGATACAGCTACTCAGGCTGATAGCTTTTTATTGAACATGACACGTCAATGAACAATAATGGTGTTAGCGAATTCAATGCAATGTCATAAATACAACAACATTGTTTGACAAATCCATGTGAAAGAGAAGAGAAAATGGAGTGTGAACATAATCTTTGGTGGGCTCCTTTGGTGTTGTGTGTTTTTCAATCTTTCCATCTTTATGCTTCCTTTGCTTAATTTGGAATTTTCCTCTTTTTGTAAATTTATTTTGAATTGTTATATATAAAAATATTTCATTAGAAAAAGAAAGACATGAAGAAACAAATAAATTTTGTATTTTCCTTTTTTACTTATTTTTTGTGTATAGGCGAAAATCCATATCTACTTTTCTATATATGTGTGAAGAAGATTCGATCAAATTGCTTCCGACTTTGTCATTTTCTACTTCACTACAGTGACATCGAATTATTGGGTTTGTAGATTCTTCTGATATAACAAAATCCAATATTTGTATTGTTTAAACAAAAGTGAATCAATGATAGACGATGCTTCACGAAAAGTTGCGGCAAGGCCGGCCACATCTATCAACATTTGTGAATTATAACGGATAAGAAATACATATGTTAGATAATGATTTTTCTTACAAAGTTGAGAACATTTGAGAAAGATCCAAATACAATATACAGAATAAGGTGACGTGTTAGCGAATGAGTTATATCATGGAAATGCGTTACAACATTCATAGATGCAATTCCACATATAAACCAAATTTTAGTGGAACAAAACCGTTCTGCCACCTGTTTTACTGCGACAAAAACGTTACTATGCATAATGCATGCTTCATTGTATTAATTCTTCAAAGTATTTTGCTATTTATAATTTTAAACTACCATTTTAGACAGACCATATGAATCACTTCTTATACTTTCGGCAAACGTTAGAAGATATTATATTTCAAGGATGAATTCTTCTATCAATCCGACTACAACATGATTTATATAGGGATTACATAAATTATCAATTAAATATCAAATCGACTTTTGGATTTATCTTGACGAATCATGACTTTAGAGACGGGTTGACATAATGCGAAAACATAGGTATCTATGACGAGACTCAGGAGCCGTGCTTCACTTGAGTTTTGTAATAAAAGAGATAATACGTTAGATACCAATATAGTTGAAGACTTGTTAATTGGTTTCATATTTACACATTCACCAGACTACAAATCTAATCTTCAAGTTATTAGATTACATGTTTCAAGACATTCATCTTCTTAGACATCACATGGTTCATTCTGAGCTTATACATTATAGCGTTGTAAAATAAGATTGAAAATAAATAATCATTAGAGAAGATCTCAATTTACTACAAAAACTAAAATAAAAATTGCATATAGATAAAGAAACTGAAGCTACAAATTACAAAAGACAAAAGATAAGATAAAACGAAAGCTGTGGCATGGTCGAGCCTGACAAAAAACCGCAAGCTGGACCGACACAGATACTGATACAAACCATAATACAAAATATACATACGAAATTATAAACCCTACACCAGGATAATTAATTAATAATTACTCTAATAAAGCCAGTCATGCAATTTCACAAAAACTCCATTGCAAGCGGCTGAAATTTCCTATTTTGCCCCTAAGCTAAGATCGAATCCCAATCGATCTCGTACGACGGATACTTCTCCAACGAGAACGTCTCGTTCCACTGCGGCGGCTCCTCCGGATCAGCAAACGTCAAGTCCGACAAAGGCGAAGATCCAGCGGTGGAATCTTCAAACTCCGTCACCGGAGGAGATCCAGCGATCGAGAGCGATTTCTCCTCTGCCTTGACGTTCTCCAATAGATCTGGCGACGGAACTACCTTCTTCTCCGTCACTGAGGCACGTTTCTTCGATGATTTCGTCGATTTGTCCTGTTTCTGAGTCTCCGCCATGCTTTTACAAATAGCTTCAAGCTTAGCGTCGACTGAAGAGTGAAGAGGTTTGTATTCACCGAAATCGCCTCCGATGTGAGATCCGTTATGACGTAGGTTAGGGAAGTTAAGCCGGGCGAAATCGCCGCGCAGCTTATATGCGGCCTTATCATAGGCCAACGCAGCTTCCTCCGCCGTGTCAAAGGTCCCAAGCCAAAGACGAGTACGATTCCTCGGCAAACGGATCTCAGCCACCCATTTACCCCAGTGACGTTGCCTAACACCTCTGTAAAGCTTCGTCGGCTTCGGAGTAACACCTGAACCGTAAGCGAAACAAGATCCGGCGACTCCAGATTGCTTCATCAGTAACGGCTTTGGGCTGAGAAGATTCGAGAGAGTGTTGTTGTTGTGATGCGTCGGAGGAAGAGGATGATGGATCTGAGACTGGATCTGGTGGATTTGAGAAGAAGAGAGGTTGTTAAGTCCGATTAATGATCCGGTCTGTTGAAGATCCGACCCGTATGAAAACGGTTGGGTCAAGAACGTAGAACAGTCATCGTTAACCGGGTAATAACCGGGGAAAGGAGGAAGAGAAAACGCAGACGCAGACGCAGACGCTGCGGGATGAAGAAACGCAGAAGGAGGAGAATCGGAAACGCTTTTGATAAAAGGTACAAGCGCGTCCATGAGTTCACCACCACCACCAACACCACCAAACGAATCTGATTCTTGAAACGTTCTGCCACTACTGTACAAATTCATAGCAGCTGCCATTTGGAGAGATTTATAATAAAAATAAAAATTTGAATCCGAAAAAATTAAACCTGAATCTTATCAAAAGTAAAGAAACAGGGATTTTTCCGAGAAAATTCAAGAAAAAAAAATGGATCTAAAAGGTTTGAAATAAGCAACCTTTGTGTAGATCCTAAAAGAGGGAAACAAAAATTGACCCTCGAGAACTAAAATCTAAGAAAAATTAAAAAAAAAAAAAAAATCAGAAGAAATTTGAAAAAAAGATCTCGTTCTGAAAACACCTGCCTTCTAAATCAAAACAAAGAAAAAAACACAGTTTCATAAGCTTGATTTTTGAAAGACAGATAATTCACAGAAAGGGATCGAAGAAGCGGGGGACAACAGAACAGGAGGGAATTGTAAAAAAAAAAAATTGTAAAAGTTCAAGAACAGATGAGAAAAACAATTTGCTGTTATCTACCAATTTTGTTTTTTTTTTTTTTGGTTGGGGGAGGACACTCAAATTTTCGTAGTGAATAACTCTCAAACCTCACCGTTGAACTAACCTGAGCAGCTTGGCTTTGTTTATATAGTGGGTGTGCTCTTCTCACACTATTTTCTCCTTTTCTTCCCTATTTTCCGTTTTTTCTTACAACCATTTTTTCCCTTTATTAAGCAATTTTTTTTCTCCAATTTTATATATCTTAATGAAACCGATGAAGTACTATTTTAAGATTTGTAACTATTCAAATACTAATCTTTTTACCGCATCAATAAAAAATTACTAATTAAACCAAATATTTATTAATATAAAATCCACCGAAAAATCCTCTTTTAAGTTATCATTTCAACTCTCTAATGTCAGACTCTCTATCTCTTCCAGCACGGATTTTGTTAAAAAAAAATTTATGAATCCGTTAATTTTTTTTTTTATAAACATATACAAAAATTTAATACTAGCGAAATGAAAAAAACAACTGTAAGGTAATTAGTTTTTTCAAATAAGATAACTAGCCTAGTTTCAATTTTTCTTATAACTTTTTTGAAGAATAAATATTATTTTTTTATAAATCCAAAAATTATTTCCTATGCATAATTGTTTCATTTCGTCTATCTCTGAGGTAAACTATATGTTTTCATAATCTGTGAGCGGGTGGGAAAATGACATGCAACGACTGGTCGAATGACACGTGTGATACACACAGTGAAGCGGCTAACCTTATGTAATAATTCAAAACACGTGTCTTCATATTATTTGTGCTTTGTGGAGTAAATAGTCATACCTGATTTTGTTGACCGATCTGGTTAGTGTTCACACTTCCACAATTCACAAACCAATTTTGCTAATTATTGCTTCGGTCCTATTTTGATTCTCTTTTATTGGTCTCATTGGTTATTGTAACTAAACCTTTTAGACATTTAGGCTGTAGTTTTATTACTCCTGGTTCATTTTGTTTTAGGTTTTTTCACATAAATTAAGAAAACAATTAAAGTGTTTGTTTTACTCTTAATTAATCTGTCTAATAATTTTTTCATTGGTCAAAACATTAAAATAGTAAAGATAAAACAAGAATTTTTAAAAAACATATGCCTTAAAAACTTAAAACAACACTTAAATTGAAACAAAATTTAAAAGCTAAAACAAACAAATTTGTGTGAAAGAAACTTATCTAAAAATATTATTAATAATGGTAATAATATTTCTCTCTTTACAAAACAAACAAAAATTATTACCATAAGAAGAAGCTACGATGATCCCATAATCCGATAATAAAAATGCATATATGCAAATTAAGCGTGTTCGAGCAAATTTTGACGAATAATAACGAATTATTTAAATTTAATTGAAAAATCAATAATAATAATAATGTATTTTAGGAATCATTTCTCTATAAATTAACTATTTAGTGAATTTTGAAAATTTTCCTTAAACTATTTTCATTGCTTATTAGATATTTTTTTTTTGAGAATTTGTTTTGCTAAATAAAAGTTTCGGAAAAGATGATTAGTTAATTATATAATTACAAAATCATTTGCTTTTTATAGAAATACTAATGTATCATAGTTGCATGAATTTAATTTGTACTATGTAGTCTATATATATAGTTTTTCTAATTTCTCATATGTTTTTAGTCCCGAACCAAGATTAAATTTCGTTCTTAGAAAATTTCTCATTATCTTCACTAAGAATGAAATAAAATAGAAAATGATGAGGAAGAAGTAGGTGACCCATTAATATAGAATATCACAACTGTTTTGGAAGCATCTCTGTGCCACTCACTATCTTATTCTTATCTCTTATCTTTCGTTATTACTAACAATATTACTATTTTTTTGTTTATAATAGCACCACTACTATTTATTATACTCCCCAAAAATAATTAGAAATCAGATGATTTCAGCATTTAGTTTAATACAGACTAAAATATAACCATACACGAGCCGTTGAAACTTTGGTAGTTTGGTATATAGTATATAACATGTATATCTTTTGTAAGTTATAATTTTCTTTGTTTTATGAATTATGATACTCCATCCGTTTTATAAAAAATGTTATTTTAAAATTTTTTCTTTGTTATACAAAGAGTGTTATTTTGAATTTTCAATATAAATATCAACCAAAAATTTAAATTTAACTATATTGTTTTAGTGTATTAATTAGAGAGAGACTATTCATTTAATGTATTAATTAAAAGTGATAGAGAACTTTTAACAGCTTTTGTAAAACAGAAAGAGTATTGATTAGTCAGCTACCTAATTTCACAAAGAGAAAATAGTAGTATTGTACTACGTAATACTAACCATATTTCATAAATTAAATAACGTAAATATTAGCCGATAAGATATGAATTCTCGTTTGGTCGTATGTACTTATAATCTACCATTAACATGTCATCACTAAGAATTTTCTACGAAATTAGCCAAACGAATGTAGTACAAAATTCAACTATCGACGTTATATAATAAATAATATCTGAATTAAGAAAAATATCATAAGACGCCGATCGTGATGTTGATTTACATCACTATTAAGATTAATTAATCTTTAAAGGTGTTGTTTAGTCGCGCAATATTAATCATGATAATTATAATGGGTAGTTTAGACTTTAGTCGACACAAATTGTTACAAAAATTAATAGAACTCTCTAGAGATTTAGAGATGGATTGGCGGGGAACTCCTCCATTATCATTACCATATTATATCACCCCCTTTATAATATATAAAAACCCTAATCTCTAAGCCAAAGTCCGAACCTTTCGCCATCTTATCTAGTTGTGTATTTTATTCGTAGCCGCATTTACCACAAAATTAGATCTTATCGCTATTGTCAAAGCTTCAGTTTAAATACAAATTCCCGACAAAAATAGAAAGACCTACTAGTTCAATAAACTTTTGCAAATGTCCATGGTTAAATACTTAAATTCTGTAGAAGATTCGAGTTCACAATTCGAATTTGTGTTCCTATATATATGATTGAACTAATTTGACAAAGATGCAACATCGATTATCATGTTGTATGAATAATTGCATCACGAAGACAAGTCATGAAAAAGAGAACAAACTCAAGTACCACTTTTTCCATGTACAGTTTATATATCTACCGTGTAACAAATATATAACCTTTTCAGTTTCATAAGAAATGAAACATGTTATTGTAAAAAACCAACAAAAATAGTTTATATGAATTGCAAAAATAAGAATTTTTGTTGAACTAACACCTTAACATTCGAAATGGTAACTGTGGTGGTGGTAGTGATGGTAACGGTTGTAGTCAACGGTGGTGATGGCTGGCAATAGAAGTGGTCGGTGGTGGAAGTCATTGCGGTGGTGATATACTTTTAAAAAAGTAAAGATGTAGTACTTACTATACATAATATTACATATATTTTGGGTTATTTACTTAAATTATAAAAGAGTTAAAAGTTATTTTTGCAAAAATCTCTTTAGAAAAACAACTGATCGAGTAAATTTTTATTTTTTTAGTTTTTGGGTATGACGTCTAGTTGGTTTGTAATTAGTTGCCTATTACCAAACACATGCTTAATTAAAACACAAACTTTAGAAACTTAATTCCAATTTGGTAAGCAAAATGAAGTACCACTTTATGCAAAAAATGAGAAGCGTCTAGAGTTTGTAAAATAGAATGAAATTTAAAAAGTATTTGTTGTTTGTATATATAAAAAAAAGTCAGAAGATGAGCATGGAAGACGCAAGGCGAAGTAAGGGATGCATGTGGGAAGCACGTGCTCATTGACCACGTAAGCCGTTTGCGGCGACGGCGGAAGAAACTTCTAGTTTCACAGTGGACTAAAACTGCGGCGGATCTACGCGATAACCAAAAAAAAAGCTAACGGTTAAGATTTGCTTTTGTTACAAAACTTAAATATTAATAATGAGCATAAATGTGAAGCAACCCGCATTAAGCAACATTTTTAAGGTTGCTTAGGAAAATAGTCTAATCGGCTAATTAGTAATTACTCATGTATTGTCAAATATCGATATTTTAAATTTATTCTTTTTCTGAAGAATGAGTGATATGTTAACATATTATGGATCTAACAATCTATATGTTTGCAAACGATTAAACGTGAAACACATAAAGTCAAAGTAAACAGACTGTCTCTATATTATAAAGAAATGGAAAAATCTTGTTTATTGTTTGATATATATGAGGTAAAGGGTGGATACTTGACTTTTCATATATTGAACGGGTCCTTTATCTCACAAAAAAAAATATATAAATCTGATAATGTGATACAGTATTATTTTATACTGAAAGAGTAAATTATTTTAAATTATTTTAATGTTAGGAAAGTCAATAAGAACTCAACTGGAGATGCTTTTATACACAAAAATTTACATGGAATATATAATACGAGAACAACGAGGAATAATTAGCGGAGTATGTCATGAGGAAAATGAAATTGTCAACTACATAATACACTTCATGATCAAGAACTCTGACATTTTATAAATTGGCTTTCATACAAAATACAGATGATAGTATTGGACTACTCAGAAGCCTTAAATTATCTGTAGTGTTATTTTTTGTCAAATTATTTTGTATTTTTGCTTCTTCTTTTGCATGTCTCATATGGTGTACGCCCATGGCCCATGTATATATATCAGAAAACGTGCCACGTCGTAAAATAAATGAAATCTTTTTACTTGGAATATTTGAGAATATTATATCATCTCTTGAATACAAACAATGTTCCCACGTTCGCCTCAACACTATTACCCAAATACGAAAAAATGCAATGAACTCCCAACAACTTTTTAGGGTCCAAAAAATATTTAGCACCCACACGAAAAAAAAAAAAAAAAAATTTACCAATGAATAATCCCGCTACCTATCTTTTTCTACTTCTTAATGACCACGAAATCTAGAAAGAGCATTTTATTTTAATTCGCTTCTAAAATAGTGTTAGAATTGAATTCGCTTCTGATTTTATTTTGACGAATCTGGCAATTCTTCTGATTTTTGTTTTCCTCAAAATTCTTATATTTATATATGCTTAATTGTTTGTCAAAATGGGGGAAAATATGTCTTAAAAAAAAAATTAACACGTAAAACACGAAACTATAGCACAATATTGGGCTGCCGTTATCGTTTACCGTTACTGGAATATATGAGCACAAATGATTTTAATAATTTAAAGTATTCAAAGATAGAAAGGTAAGAAAATTAGCATAAACTTTTGGAACATAATGTATTTTTTGAAAATTGTGATTAACATAACAGAGTATAATTCTTCAAATAGAATAAGGTTAGAATTAACTCCAAATGTAGAGTAAAATTTATAACAGAATAGAATTGTAGAATATTTTACTCTAAAATAGAGTTGAAAAATACTCTGAAACAGCTCATGTACCTTTTCTTTTGGTTTTATTATGTGAATTAGATTTAAAAAATACTTTCTAAGAAATAGAAATCAAAGCAAATTTTGTAATTATTTGTAAGTGGGACAACTAAATAAATAAGAACAATTGGGCATGGATCGCGCGTGTCCGTCTCATCGTTTCGTTACTTTGAAAAGCTTTTTTGTTTTACCAAAAGTTACTTTTTTAGCACTTCACGCGGTTTCCATCACAAACGCTCTGCCGTTTTTTCAACTTTTTTTAATAAAAAATCCCAACGACCGTTTACTTTTACGCCACGTGTTTATAACCAATGGCCCAGATCATCTAACTCTAGCTGTGTGGTCACCGTGAACTGTAACCAACCTTACTCCACTTATATGTCTCTCTTGAAAATATCTCATTTTCGTCACATAAAACAAATTACAAATCAACTCTTTTTATAAATGCAAGATTTGTTCCATTCACATTTATCTACACATTTAGTTGATAATATGGTTGAAGATATACGAAATTGTTATTAATTTTGGGTTGCAAATATAATATTTTGCGTAAAAGAAGAAGAAGAGGGTATTGTCGTTTTCAGAGCAGTTGGATGTCGTTTTATGAGGAAGATGAATGGCATGTGAACTTTAGGTGATTTGTCTCCGTCACATTTTGTTCATAATACCTTTTTCTTCTTTGGTTTTATCGTTTTCGCGTGATTATCGTGACATATTCTCCATTTCTTCAATTTAAATACTAAGCTTTTTTTATATAAATGGAGATCCAAAAATCAGTACAGAATTTTGGATTCTATGACATTTGTCTTTTCAATAGCACATAGTTTCCGATTTGAATTGTAATACCAATACTATTCGATGAAAAATATCTAATATATATGTGACACGTTTAAAAGAAAATGAAAAAGGTTATTGTAGAAATAGAATGAAAGACTCTTTATTTTCTCGAATAAGAAGAAGGTTAAGGTGTAATTGAGGAATGTTTCGTAAAGCTTTAACATAAGATTAAGTGGCTCACACACACATGACACTTCCTTAGTTGCTTTATTCATCTGAGCAAAAGAAAAAGAAAACAAATCTCGACCATCAAATCACCTTAACCATCTTTATATCTACTTTTAGTATTACATAATTGCTGCTCTAAAATCTTTTCAATCTCAAGTTCTCAACCATTATTGTTTCACAGCACATATAGTCACCTAACTTATACTATATCCTTACAATTTAACTATCATTCTTTCACTAGAAAGATCGGGGAAGACAAATGTGATCAATGGGCTAATATTTGTTTGTATAAGAGCCCAACAACATCATATACTTTAACGACGCCCCCATCAATTATGTAAGCCCCATAACAATGTCTCCTAGTCAAAAAGTAGATTACTTTACAATGACATGAACAATATATATGTATGATGAAGTTCGAAAAACCACATATTAACGTTACAAAGGGAAAGTCACACAAAAACAACGACTTAAACCCCTCCAAAAGCCACTAAATAATTACACCATAATCTCACTGACACTCATATAATAGTTCCAAAAGGATTTACATATTATACGGTAATTTTACCATCTTAATTTGCCGATCAGAAAATGGAATCAACATACGAGTGGTTTCGCTTTCTGTTAAACTCCAACAAGCTACCGTAAGTACGATCAGCCACTCCCACGAACAGTGCCTCTGTATCTGGGCTAAACGAGATTCCGGCTATTTCTCCAAACAGATCAATCTCTTGACAATGACTGTAACCAGCTTCCGTGTCAAACAAGTGTACAAAGTCAGCTGGCTCAGCCATGGCTAAGAACCGTCCATCAGACGTGAACCTCAAGGCTCTGATGGCTCCCATGTTTCCTTTCAACACTTTGAGTGATTGAGACAGGTTCCTTACGTCCCATAGCCTGCAGGTGGTGTCTTGGTTACCCGTGGCTAGGATTTGACCGTCTGGGTGCCATGCTGACGAAAACGAGTAGTCGAGATGGCCTTCGAGCCCGTGGATCACTTTTCCTGATCCAGCATCGGCTAGTATGCACTCTGGACTGTCCCCTAGAACAGCCACTAACTTACCGTCCGGACTAGTGGAGATGTTCTACATACAGAGACGCACCGAAAACATAAATATAATAGAATAATTTGAGTCTAGAGCAGATGATAATAGCCGAGTCTAAAGAGAAAAAGATGCGCTTACATTTACAGACCAATCAAAGGTGAAACTGTTGAGGAAGGCGAAGTTTGTTGCATCAAATTGCCGGATGGTACAGTCATTGTTCGCAGCCATGACCCTTAACGAGCCACTACATGGATTAGGGAAGTAAGGATTAGATGAGTTTTGTTTTTCTTCTAAAACCGATGCATATTCTGTTTAGTAATTACGTGGGTGTGTTGTATATGTCAACCGAATTGGTGATGTCGTTTTCAGCTGATGTTAGTTTTGTGCAGAACGCAACCTCGGGTTCGTTGACTTTCTGCAATCAGACACAGACCACGCAGAGTTAGATACAAAACTAACAAATAGATCACTGTAAGAACACAAAATGTGTTAATATACCTTACAGATAAGCTCCCCTTGGAACCCTCCCGCAACTATTAAGTCGTCTTTAACTACCATGGTGCTTATCTGGACTCTTGATACAGACTGCGACAGTGATCCAGGCTGCTTCTGCAGATTTAATCACCAACGTTAATTTATAGTTGAATTCCGAGGTTCAAGAACAAGTGATAAAACAAGTAAGGTTGCTCACCATTGCAGGAACAATGGGCTTCGCCACATTAAGTACTTCTTTACCCCTTTGCAGCAAAGATGACCAATGCATGAGAGAGTAACTATTCATGAAATACACATCGTGCTTTGATGTTGCCCATACCAAGTTCCTCAGCTGTAAAATGAGACAATCGGGATTAGGATTCTCACATAAGACACAACTGGTCATATTGGACCAAAAAAAAAAGAAGAGAACATGCAAGTTCTTACACAATACGTATGCCAAGAAGGAAACAAAGCAGCCGTTTCAGTAATCAAATGTTAACTTCAAAAACTAATATCTATTATGTCTCAAATTTATAGCATTAATCATTTACAGACCTTTGAATCAACTATGCCAGAAAAAGAAAAAGAGAAGACCAAAACTAGAAGAAAGAAAAATAAGCACAAGAGATGGTATCACGAAAAAAGCAGATCATATTGAAGCACTCATATAGTCATATGTAAGCTCAAACAAAATGATTCCCTGTAAGAAAGAAGGATGACAAAGTTAGAGAGTCCTTGTAGATGTGCAAAACAATTCCCATCATACCATATTAACAAAGGTTTCCTTATGGCGCCAGCTGCTCTCCCAACCTGTTTAAGAAAGGTAAAGGCATATAGAGATACAGTAACTGTTTCTCAAATGCAGCAGAGTTAATTACAAGTCTTCTATATAGTTCCCGATGGTCTAACTATGGACATTGAGCAACGTATAATGTGCAAGGGAATCTTAATACACTCTGTCACTAAAACTTTCTAGGCGTATGAAAGTCTAAAAGAAATGTTAAAAAAGTTGCCTGGACCAGTTAGATTTATCAATCAACTCTGCTTCAACCATCCTAGGCACATATCATGACACTTTTTCGAAAAAGTTAGAACCTTAACACAGTAATGTACCTGAGTAAATATCGAATCTAAATTATTATATTTCGAGAAGTTAGGAACGAGCAGGTTAATTTAAGCACCCGTGAAGATTATCTGCAAAAGGAAAGGACTTGGTGTGAATCAACACCCCAGCTGCAGAGCCGAGGGTGGGAACATAGAGAAAACAGGAAGAGGCGTCGCAAATTCTAAGATCAAACATAATTAACAAAGAGAATATATAAACAATGACAACAGAAACACATGCTATTCATCTTCATACAATGGCAAGTCTCAGCAATTGTGACACTGAGAGCAGCATGGAATTAGAAATCTCTAATCAAGTAAGAAAGTATGTCACACATAGCAAACATAACAATTAAGCAAATTATTCTCTACCTGAAAATGAGCAATAGTGGACTTGACAAGCCTTGTGTTGAACTGAAAGTCATAAAAGTTCTTTCCTTTCTCTACTTGCAAGCATTCCTGTCGTACAACAAAATACCAGAACTCATATGAGAAAGATGCTCACCAAAAAACTGACTCAAAAAATCAAGAGATTTTGGATTGTTCAGAACAAACCTTATCAAGGTCTTGTCGTGATCGAAAGAGGCTCTCGAAGTTTTTATAGAGTAGCAATCTATTCTCACGGTATCTATCTCTCGTGTAATTCAGCCTCTCCCATGGAATCCCTTGAATATCTTTTCCATTCCTAGCTTCTAACGCTGACGTATCATTGTTGTTCATCTTACTCTGACTCTAACAAACAACTTCACACGTTTACTATTCATCACATCCATCATTCAAAAAGTTACTAGCCTTTGTTAGAATAAAAAGTATCATACCAGCTCGAAATCGGAGTTCATGTGATCAGAATCACTCGTGACAAGGACCTCTCCAAAGGGTTCATCATCATCAAAATCAGCGTGAAAGTCATCAGCAACGAGGTATTCGAGATCAGAGTTGTCGAATATATCCATCTTAAAAAAAAAAAACCTGGTGAAATGATCAAGAACAATATATAAATAAAAACTAGTCGAACAGAGATGGGAAACAAACAAACCTGTGTTCAAAAGTTGTTATCTTTGAATCAATCAAAATCGTAAGTTTTGATATTTTCTGAAATTGGTGAAGGAAGGAGAAAGAGCAACCTTTGTGTGGTTTAGCGAAGAAACGGTGAGGAATGGAGATTTTAACGGTTTGAAGAATTAAGAGAACCGACGACGAGGTTTCGGTGGGACCGGTTAGAGCCGGTAATAAACCAAAACACTCGAATCCTTCAATCTTATAAAATATATTTATCATTTACGAGAAACATTAGTACGTAATTCCCTGTTAAGAAGAAAAATTAAAAGTAATCGACTCTCAGTTTATATCAAAGCAGCTTTTACGATTAAGAAAATATCGGAATTATCATTATAGTGAAAAGAGAAAATGAGATAAGCGTCAGACAATTTTAATGAACAAAAGATTTAGATAATAAGACAGACGAGGAAATATTCAAACAATTGTAATAAAATATGTTTTGTTGTTAGATGTCACTCTTTGGAATGTGGCCATCGTATCTGCCGACATCTCACAGTCTCTTCATGGCAATTTCGTCAATTCAACATCCTTCTTTAGTCATGAAGTGGCTTCGACAAGCTTATGTCGTCACGACGACTGATACGTTTACCACGCGTGACACGTGTCGGTCATTTTCTTGCGAGGGCTTAGCTTCCTTCACGTGGCATTAAGCTTTGAGTTTGATTTTCTATATAAAAAAAAGCTACGGATAGTAAACATAAAAATATAACATAGCTAATTTTAAATTTTTTACCCAACTGTTATTTCTGAACATATTGAATTTGTGTGTGAGATTGTGACTTCAAATAAAATTTATACAAAGCTCCATCCACCAAACACTGAAGCAGAAACAAATTATCTTATTTACTTCCGCAAAGATTGATTTTATGGAGTTTTCACACATATTAAGAAACATTTACTAATAACTTTTTAAAAATTATTTTTTACTTCATTAATGCTTAAAACCCAATAAAAAAAATTATGATTAATGTTTTAAGTGAAAGTACATTTTTCAAAAATAATAATTATGTTTTTAAGAAAAATATATTGATTAGAGTGTATAAAATCAATCTTTATGAAACAAAATAAAAACCTAAAAAATCAATCTTCATGGAACAGAGTAACATTTTATTAATCGTTTGAAACCGACATTTTTATCTAGTCAAACCTAATTACGTGACCAGATAAAACTAGGATAGATCACAATTAAGTTTATGTGACAAGTGGCTTGAAACGATAAGTTAAGTTATACTAATTAATATTGTTATCCATTTTCACTTAACTGTGGTTGGTTGGGCGGTTAATTTGTACATTTTGCTAACAATTCTTGATATATAAACGTTTTGATGGACTTAAATGGGCTGTATAGATACCAATTACACTATAAGAAAAAGAAAACTAAATAGCCTTAAGCAAAAGTTATTTGAAGAAACATTATTGGGTTTAGGCCCATAACGAAAGAGTTACCAAATTTTTAGGTCACCCTGTCGAATTGAAGAAAGGTACTTACGTCAATTTACTTGACTTAATTGTGGAAATAATAAATTTTGACTAATTGTCATACAATTAATAAATTGTTTGTAAATGCTAATATTAATTTATATACTACTACTACATTACTAAATATAATTTTTGTTGACCTAAACTGAAAACTCATTAATTTTGACTAAATGATAAATTGGGAATTTATTTTATTGTTAGAAGCCCACTATTTTTCTATATATATGATCTCTATAGACATTGATTATGCCATCACAAACCAACAAATCATTCACATCACTTCATTTAAATTTATCATAGGAAATAAATTTCAAAATTCATAGACAAAAATGAACAATCTTCGTTTGACCATTGTTGTGTTTTTGGCCATTCTTATCTTCACTACGATTGGTATTTACAATTTAATTTCATTTTACATTTTACATTTTATTTCATTATATATATACAAAATCAATGAAAATAAGTTTGACCAATTTTCATACAATTAACAAATTGTTTGTAGATACATATTAAAAAGGTACATTTATTACAATGATTTTCGAATATTTTACTCGTGGTTTATGATAAATCATTTTTCCTCGGTTTTGATGACTTCCAACGCACAAGACTACAATGCTGTTCACGTAATAACCGACGGGTTAATATAGTAATTTCGTTTAATCTATATGGTCCACGTAAGATAATTATTAATACAACTCTGACACACTCGCAATCATCAGTTTCTCATCTCATTTTCCGCTTTTCGAAGCCATGGCTAAACTGGTTCTTCTTCTTCTTCTTCTCCTCTACTTCTTCTGCTTCCACGCCGTAGACTCAGCTCCTCCGCCGCACGCGTGCGACTCTTCGAACCCAACCACGAAACTCTACCAGTTCTGCCGCACTGACATCCCAATCAACCATCGAGCACGCGATCTTGTCTCGAGGCTAACTATAGACGAGAAGATCTCGCAGCTAGTGAATACAGCTCCCGGGATACCACGTCTTGGAATCCCAGCGTATGAATGGTGGTCGGAGGCTTTACACGGCGTAGCCGGTGTCGGTCCAGGAATCTGGTTTAATGGAACGGTTAAAGCAGCCACTAGTTTCCCTCAAGTCATCTTAACCGCTGCTTCATTCGACTCCAATGAATGGTTCCGCATTGCTCAAGTTCGTTTCTTTCTTTCACTCTCTCTCTGTTTTTTCTCGTGTTTTATTTAATCATTTTAATATGTCTTAAAATGTCACAATTATAGCTCAAATTTTAGAATCCTTTTGTTTTTATGTGGAATCCATAATTTCTAAGTAATATCGAAACTTAGAAAAGATATTAAGGGATGGTACATTTTAAAAATATTAAATGCTAAACGGTTGAACCTAGTTAATGGTATTTTTGGATTACTTATGTTAATTTTGGAGCCTAAACTTTTGGTAGTGTTTTAGGATTTGTATTTTGTAATGAATGTTTTCAGGTAATAGGAAACGAAGCAAGAGGAGTGTACAACGCAGGGCAAGCGAAAGGGATGACATTTTGGGCACCAAACATTAACATATTTAGGGATCCACGGTGGGGAAGAGGCCAAGAGACTCCCGGCGAAGATCCGATGATGACTGGAGCTTACGCGGTGGCTTACGTCAGAGGACTGCAAGGTGACTCTTTCGACGGTCGTAAATCTCTCTCCAATCATCTCCAAGCCTCCGCTTGTTGTAAGCATTTCACTGCCTACGATCTTGACCGTTGGAAAGGTATCACTCGCTACGTTTTCAATGCTCAGGTAATTTAATTTCCTCTCTTATTTTCACTTTTTTAAATGCTTTTATTACACTATCTTTTGACTCATCTTTTCCATTTTTTTATTATAAAGTGTGGTCTTTAAGACATCAAAGTATAATTTTCTAACATAATGCCGTTTTTATACTTTATAAATTATTTCTTCATTGCACTCTTCTTGTCTTGTCATGAATATGTGCTAATCTTTATGTCTTGTCATGAATATGTACGTTAATTTATCAAATATATAACTAATCTTTATGTTGACATTCTGACGTGGATCGAATCAAATTTTATTAGAAGTTGGAAACATATTCACAGTTCACACAGTAGATTTAATGGTTTATTAAATTACAATTAAGTAGTATATTAGTGAATTAAACTTAATTATGTTGATTCTAAGGTGAGTTTGGCTGACCTGGCGGAGACGTACCAACCACCGTTCAAGAAATGCATAGAAGAAGGCAGAGCCAGTGGGATCATGTGTGCTTATAACAGAGTCAACGGCATTCCCTCTTGCGCTGACCCCAATCTCTTGACTCGAACCGCTCGTGGCCTCTGGCGTTTCCGCGGGTTCGTTCCTGTAACTCCTACTTCGTTACTTGCCTCTTTTAACACAACTCTAATCAAACTCTCTCTGTTTTCTCAGATACATTACTTCAGATTGTGACGCTGTCTCAATCATCTATGATGCTCAAGGCTACGCCAAAACCCCTGAAGACGCTGTTGCTGACGTCCTCAAAGCCGGCATGGACGTTAACTGTGGATCATACTTACAAAAACACACCAAATCAGCTCTTCAACAGAAGAAAGTGTCCGAATATGACATTGACAGAGCTCTGCTCAATCTTTTCTCTGTTAGGTTTCGTCTCGGTCTCTTTAACGGCGATCCAACTAAACTGCTTTACGGAAACATTAGTCCTAACGACGTTTGTGCTCCGGCTCATCAAGCTTTAGCTCTTCAAGCTGCTCGTAACGGTATAGTTCTCTTGAAAAACAATCTTAAACTCCTTCCTTTATCCAAACGTTCATCGTCGTTAGCTGTGATCGGTCCAAACGCTTACGCTGCTAAAACGCTTCTCGGAAACTATGCTGGTCCGCCTTGCAAGACTGTGACTCCTCTTGATGCCTTACGCGGTTACGTTAAAAACGCTGTTTACCACCAAGGATGTGATTCCGTGGCTTGCTCTAACGCTGCGGTTAATCAAGCTGTTGAAATCGCGAGAAATGCTGATCATGTGGTCTTGATCATGGGACTAGACCAGACTCAAGAGAAAGAAGATATGGACCGCGTGGACATCAGTCTTCCCGGGAAGCAACAAGAGCTCATAACTAGCGTTGCAAATGCTGCCAAGAAACCAGTGGTTCTTGTTTTGATCTGTGGCGGTCCTGTCGATATCTCATTTGCTACGAATAATGATAAAATCGGAAGCATTATATGGGCTGGTTATCCTGGAGAAGCTGGAGGGATTGCTCTTGCTGAAATCATATTTGGAGATCACAATCCTGGTGAGTCTTTCTTCTTCTTCTTCAAACAGTTAGGGGTAAAGCTTCGGGTTTGTTATCTAAATTTTTGATTTCGATTATACTCTTGTGGTGTTTAGGAGGGAGGTTACCTGTGACTTGGTATCCGCAGAGCTTTGTGAATGTGAATATGACAGACATGAGAATGCGGTCTGCATCTGGATATCCAGGAAGGACTTACAAATTCTATAAAGGCCCTAAAGTGTTTGAGTTTGGTCATGGTCTTAGCTACTCAACTTACTCTTACCGGTTCAAGACTCTGGGTGAAACCAATCTCTACTTGAACCAATCTAAAGCTCAACTCGACTCGGATTCTGTTCGATACACTCTGGTATCGGAAATGGGGGAAGAAGGTTGTGATATAGCCAAGACGAAGGTCATTGTTAAGGTGGAGAATCAAGGAGAGATGGCGGGAAAACATCCAGTGCTGATGTTTGCAAGGCACGAGAGAGGAGGAGAAAACGGTAAACGCGCAGAGAAACAGCTTGTCGGGTTTAAGAGCATTGTGCTAAGTAATGGAGAGAAAGCGGAGATGGAGTTTGAGATTGGTCTTTGTGAACATTTGAGCAGAGCTAATGAACTTGGAGTTATGGTTGTTGAAGAAGGAAAGTATCTCTTAACGGTTGGAGATTCAGAGCTTCCTCTTACTGTTAATGTCTGAATATGAAAACACATAAAAGACACTTCCTTTTGAATTGGCATTTTCTATTAAAAAAAAAAATTGAAATAACAGGCAATGAATGTGACTTGTGTATCTAATACATATTTAAACTGTCTTGGTTGTTTTGTCACTACATATGAGCTAAGCAAGTGAAACACAAAATAGAACTGATTTTCAGGTTACATTAGTTAAGGGTCGCCTCATCAAGCTTCTCTCTGTATTGTGCCAATCTCTGAAACCAAGAAGCACTATATCAGTAAACTCATAACCATGGAGATAAAGAAGATGAAGAAACACTTGGTTTGGTTTGGTTTGGTTCACCTTTGTATAAGCATAGACACCAGCTTCAGTAGGACCAACCGGGCTTCCTCGTTTCATGAATTTTCCTTCTTTAAATATGTAGAGCAATGGTATACCCGTCGATAGGTCTAGACTTGTAACCTGAGCAAACCAAAACATATTTTAGTTTCAGCAATTCTGCAAACACAATGATGAAAAAGACTGCATTCTGGACTAGAACCAGACAGTTTTGTTACCTCCTGAGAAGTTAAATCGTCAAGATACATAATGATAGATCGCAATGAGTTCCCGTGAGCAGCAATCATTACGTTATTTCCAGATGCAAGCTCTGGTTTTATCTGCATAACGATTAGTCATCAGCATAAAGGATTATGTTAAGGGAAAAATAGAAGAATCTCTCATTCATACATTGTCTTCGAAATAAGCAACTGCTCTCTCAGCACACATCTCCAAGCTCTCGCCTTTAGGAGGAGCAATTTCGTAACTCCTACGCCATTCGTGAACTTGTTGTGTCCCGTATCTTTCCGCAGTTTCTTTCTTATTCAAACCCTGCAATTCTCCATACCTAAGTCAAGAAAAAAGATGAAAATTTAATATATCAAATCTGTGTACATAAGAAACACAAGAGAAGTGGCATTTGGTTTACATTCTCTCATTCAGCTGCCAAGCCGCTATAACCGGGATAGATTGTTTTCTAGTTTCTTCACTGAAAACATGACTCCAAGTTTTCGCCTTTACACTTTCATTGTGCAAGATGATTGGAACCTAGATAGATTTACACAAGTCAAATAGAGCAATTTACTGACAAAAAGCAAAAAAACTAAAGATTTTTTTTGTAACCTTCTTGCGGCGATGCTGAGTCATAGCAAGCATTGCGGTCATCTGAGCACGGATTAAAGAAGATGTGAAGATCAAATCTACAGGTATGTTGCTAATCTTCTTCCCAGCTTCAATAGCTTCTCCCACACCTTTTTGAGTCAATGGCACATCAACACAACCCGTGAACAGATTCTTCTCATTCCATAACGATTCTCCATGCCTAATCAATATCAAAGCAGCTTCATCTAAAAACATAGGAAAACAAGTACTTAAATTCAATGTTTCTCTTCATCACTCTTTTCTCTTAATATAACGGTAATGAGACCAAGAACAAAAGCAACATACTTGGTTTCTTCTTGGATTCATGGGGTTTGTTCTTGGAAGGAGACAAGACAGTGTTGTCAACGACAGAAACCTGAGATGCAGTTCCTTCAATTTTGAATCTTTTTTGTCTACATTTCATCGGTAAATTCAAAGGCTCCTTTAGAAACTGAGAAGCTTTGAAAGGTCTATGAGAGACAATAGACCCGATCGCTTGATGAGACATAGTCGTAGTAGCCATTTCCAGAAATTCCTACGCGTAACAAAAAAAAATAAAAATCAAAAGGGTTCAATTCTATTGACTTAGCAGTAATCAAGGATCGTAAAGCTAAGTGATTAAAGATCTCAAATTCGATACCCAAAACGCAAAGTCACATCATACACTTTAGCATTAGTTGATTAAGAGGGGGAAATGAAAATCGAATGCAGAACATACCTGTTCTTAATAAAAAGGCTATGGCGACGAAACCAAAGATGGAGAAGGAAAAGGCCAAAACCACCAAATGAGACTTGAGTACACGTCGATTTCACTCAATCTTTGATTCAAAAATTGAAGCTTTATATAGGAGTTGTGGTGAAAACGAAAAATCTCTCCTTTATGGCCTTTGCTTGTTGAAAAGAGACAAGTTAAAATGGGAACACGACGAGAGGGTTGTTGAAGGAGGCGTTTTGACGATTTTTTTTTTTTTTTTTTGGTCGATTTGGTTTCGTATTTAATTATTTAGGGTTTATTCCTTGTGGAGCTTTCTTGACGGCGACGAACTGGGTTTGACATTTGGCAATTTTCACTTATGTTTCAGCCTTTCAGGTTTCTTCTGCCTACTTGGCCCTTTCTGCAAATCTCGTGATTCTTGTTTGTTTTTGGTTATTTCATTTATTTATTTTTCATGTTTATTTAACTTCATTTTTTTCTCTGTCTTTTACGATTATCCACAAATATTTACTATTGATTATTGAAGTTGAGTACATGCATGTTTGTTTTGTGCAATTGCTGACGATAACGATCACTGATAGCAACCAACATGTTGTGGTCTCTAAGGTGTGCTGATATAACAACTTACATATTTTTTTATATATATTGTATTTAACAAAAATATATATATATATATATATATTGTATGGTATGGGGTATTTAATTTGGTCATGTTTTTTAGCTTGTTGGGGGTTGGTCAATGTGAAAGTAAAAGTTTGCTTTAAATTTTCCCAACAACCATGGGTTGGTACTTGGTATACAGAACAAAAACTGAGATGGTGTTAAATTTGCATATGAGTTGGTGCTTTTTCTGCTTAATTCTAATAGAGGCCCATCAAAGTCCATCAAAGGTGGATCAGAAAGTGTGGATTTTGTAGCCTAAACTAAACTAACATGGAAGGTCGGAGTTGGAGTTTATATTTGCCAAGGACGTTTTCGGTTTACTAACGTGAATTTAAACACAAAAGATCTAAAACTGGTTTCACTTTTCAACAGGATGATACTATTTTATAAATATTCCTTATAATGTGTTTCACAAAATTTCCTAATTAAGGCATATTGTGTACAAACTTACTCTTCAGATTTAGCACAAACTTATGTCTGCATAATATATGTATAGCTTTAATGGAACCTCACTATATTACATTATTACCAAGCCAGGATCGTACGAAGAATGAGTCATTTTAAGAAAAGACACTTCCTAAGCAAGGAAATGACACATAAATATATAAAAGAAGCTTACACAAACAGAGTTCCCGATCACCAGAGTCATTATCATCCTCTAAGACAAATAAGTAATCAAACAAATACAAATATATCTCCTTCATAACCCGAAACTCATTAATGATAAAAACAGCAAATCATAAGATTAAGTAGAGAGATTAGAGATGGTTTTTAATATCATCCACGTCTTCATCAACCATATACTTCTGGAACAGGGCAGAGCAGAACACATCGCTCACTTCTTTCTCGAATCCCATGTTGTTTGCATGTCTGATCTGCGAGGCAATGCCACTGTAATGGTTTAAGATGACGCGAGACTTTTCGCGTCCAAGGGAGATTTTAGCGCAGCTTTTGTCTGAGCTTTTCACAAGCATAACATCACACATCTCGTCTTTGTGATCCTCGTGGACAATGAACTTGTAGATTCCTTCTTTGTTTGATACAGTTTCGTCTGAGTAAATCTCTTCCATTGTCTGTCTGTCTTTGCATACAAGCTTCACAGTCGCACCTGAACCAAGCAAAACAACCATTATTACCACCAGAATCAAGAAGGTGAAAAGACGAACAAGTTTAACTCTGTTTTGTTTAGATTTCAGAGTAGAATCAGAAGTAGAACCACATCAATGAAGCACTATTTAACGATTATGTAATAATCTCTTAAACACATCAAGAATCAATCAACTATGTAGTATCTTCAGATTCAGAGGTATTTGTCAATAAATAAGCCAGATCTAGCGCAAAAAGCAGTTAAACTACGAGCATAGATAATCAAACTACAAGTAAACCTCTAAGATCCATCAAAATCAAGATTAAGTACTCAGATCTAAAAACTAATCCATTAGAATCAAACACTAACATTAGAAAATTGCACAGATCTCGAAGCAAAGACTAAGGAATCAGAGAGAGAGAGAGAGAGAGATTTGTACCGGGAATGAAGTAAGAAGATTCAGGAGTCTCGAAGCCGAATTTGCAAGTGTCACAGTAAGTACGACCTTGAACCACCATTGTATTCTTACCAATATTTCCCATCCTTGCCGCCAAGGCTATCGCCGGCAAAATACAAAGAACGAACAGCATCACCAATTTCGCCATTTTCGAGTAGAGAGAGAGATCAGAGTATGGGATTGGAGTGAGAAGGAAGGAAGGGAAAGAAGAAGATAGTGAAATTTAAGACAGTGGAGGGAGCGAATCTAGGCATGAGGAAGATGAAAGCGCGTGAGATTAATCAGTGGTTAATGTCGTAATTTTAATATGAGAACAGGGGCGTTTTCGTCAGTTTAATATAAGATTATGGTAACGTGGCATTATATGATTGGATAATAAATGAGTTGGCAAAAGAAAAAAAGGCGGTGCGTTTGCGTGATTGCAGCTGTATATTATTGGTTACTCTCTCTCTCTTTGTCGGTGCTCACATGTCAAGAAAGCATCTTATTTGGCACATATAGGTTTGGCCCATTACGGCCCATTATGGCACAAGCATTTTCAGCTCTAACATAACCTTATCCATTCAATGTGTGGGATCACTGATTCAGTATGTGTAGCTTACTGCTACGCATATAGTCTTCATCATGAAAAACCTATACAATACATCGTAAAATATAAAAGTGCGATACAAAATCACAATTTTTTGGTGATCTTTCCTTTTTTGCAAGTTTGTTTGCTAAACATATAAAAAATCACAATGTCCAAAGATCCTGCTCTTCGTATTTATTTTTCCTACTACTTCATCGCAAAGCAAAAACGAACATTTAAACCTATAACAATATATTTTTAATTAGGTAAAATTGAAAACTAAAAGCGAAATCTCTTAATATATAGGACCCTAATTGTGTCATCAGTATTGATTAACTACAATGTCGAAAATACGTTTATATGTCTTTCATTAGTGAAATCATCCCACTCCTATCAATTCGCATGTCGTCTAAGGACAAACTATAGACGAATATTATCCTATATGTATTCAAACCATTCTAGTGCGTTGTGTGGTTGTAAAATTAAATAGAGTTCATATTTAATTATTATACAACAAAATGTGAGGGACTTTATACCTAAGCAAGTGGGGAGGCGTGAAAGTATAATATCTAAATCAGATCAAGAATCAAAATAATTGAGCTGTTTTATGTATACACTTAATAAACATACGTGAGATTATTGTTAAAGTCCAATTTAAGAATTACATGAACAATTTAGAAAGCTATATGATTCGGACCCTCCCATGAGCTGTTCCCACTTGTCTTTGCTTAATTTGGATGGAACAATTCGATCCGTAATTCATAAAATGGGCCGACACTACTAAAACATCTAAATAAATAATGAAAGATCATAATAAAATTTAAATGAAAGTTTGACATAAAGGCAAAATAACATGCCTTAGTGTTATTTTATTGTGTTGCCTTAATACAAACGGAAAGAAGTATACGGCCGTGCTTAGATGTGATCAAGTTAATAACGAAATTCGAAGACGGTAATAACTCCTAAGCACTAATGCGATAAAATTAAATACAATTTTAGCCTTTCTCAAGTGTACTTAATCTTCTATTTTATCATTAAACCCTATATTAGACTCGAAGTAAAAAGGATCAATGACATTTATGTACAACTGGATTAGAGAAATTAAAATAATGGATGGCATATTTGCACGTGTACTCCTAATACTCTTATCCCCACACTTGCAATATTTTTTTAAGAAAATTAGAAGTAGAACCATATAGTAACGGGACAGGTTCTTATTTCTTGTCCCCTCCTACATTAACACACATACATAGCACAAACTCTATTTTATCTGTGAGCCAACGCTTTTTCTAGTTGTTTGCGCATACTTCTCTTTAGCCATACGATCATTTTGTGAAACTATGCATCCTTGTGTTAACTCTCCCTTTTGGAAGCTCAGATTAGAAACACAAATCTTAGAAATTAAAACTTGTAACGTAATGGATACACGTAATATATAATAATGAATCCGTTGTGCAGGTTATTGGATTTTCACTTAACTACAATAAACTATCAACTTGTCTTTTGTTTTCGGCTCATTCATGAAGTAATTTGGAATCAGTAGATAAAGAGCATGCTATTATTCTCAGTTTCTTACCATCTGCTTTGGTCGAGAAAGATGCCAACAATCTTTTTCTTAATATATATTTTGGACTTCTTTAAGTAGAGTTTTTTAGTTTAAGAAAACATAATTATACAGCTTTAGTTTCGTAAAACAATGATTAAGGAGCGTGGATGCTAGGTTGGAGAGATCAAAGAGACGTTGGAATTTAGATAGTTGGCCAAATTTGATGCTGACACATGCCAATTTGGCCAATTGGTATATTATACTATTACTCACTTAATACGTTATAATGTTTAATATCAACTTGTTACGACAAAGTTAATTCACAAAGCAATCTGATATATATAAAAAAATCCATATACATAGATTGTTAATACGTAAATTTTCTGTTTTAACACTTTTATACAAAATACTATAAAGATTTTTTCTCATGGTAGAATCAAACAAAACATTTAAAGATTTTTTTTTTCTAGAAAATACAACTAATCATGTGTTTTTTTGGTCAACTACAACTAATCATGCTTATGCATTTATATTTGCTACTGTGTTAAGACTTGCTTAGATACTTAGATATTTTGTATAATGTTTATTGAGTATGTATACAACAAAGTGAAAAAAGGTTGCGTTGATCATCTCGTTAGAAATTAAAAAAAAAACGAATTACTTTCCAAAACTTTGTAGTTTAACAAAAGTTTTGAAACAAATGGGAAACACACACAAAAATTGTCATTAGGAATCTGTCAAAACTGTAACGAACTTTAATGACAAAAAAATAAAAGAAAAGAGAATCTATTAAATTTTTCCATTGGTGGATACTGGGACCATGAGATTCCGGACTCGATCAGCATCATATTTTAAGTTTACCTTGTCTATTTAAATTTACATTTAACATTTGCATATAATAGAAGATATATTAATATACGAACACCTTATAAGTTATATCTATCGATATATATATATATATATTTGTGTATAAACTTATACATCAACTTAAGTTGACCTAGATTGAAAATTTGGAATTAATTCTCCACTAGAATAAACATTATAAATTACTGGTTTAATGTTTGGATTTAAAAAATACTTGTTCTATGATCTTTGAAAGAGTATATCTATGATCAATGCATCAACCAATTACGCTGCTTTTATATTTCTTTTCTTCGCAATCTCCGATGTTATAAAAACCTAGATACCAAATTATTACAGATAATACCTTCAATGTCATTTGTTTTTATCGTTACTTCTAAATATCTTGCTCCAATCTCCTAAAACGAAACCTCACTTCACCCACATAAATTCAATGTAAAATCGTAATAACAAAGTTTTTCTCATTAAGTACTTCAAACAAAAACATAAGTCTTACATACATTTGATTTTATTTCAGATAGATCAAAACTTGTAAAATTTGAACCCTCGAAAATCATCTAATTCAACCACAACACGAGGGTGATTAACACGGTTAATTAATCACAGTTAATTAACGCATAATGCATTATATATGTATCACCCATCATAATCATATACAAACACATAACACAAACCACACATATATATAGAACTATATATATAGATGAAAATGGGGATTACACTGCGGCGGCTGCTCTCCCTTTGCCGGGTTTAGCTCTCGCGGGGGCTGCCACGGCCGATTCTTTCACCGTCGCCGATTTACCCTTCTCTTTCCTCTCATCTTGTGCCATTTGCTCTTGCCTGCACTCTGAGCTACAAAAGGCCTTATCTCCCCTGCCATTTTTATTACACACTATTTATCACTAATACTCCAACTTTAAACAACATATTAAGTAAGTATCATAATTCATACAAATAAGCAAAATCTGATGTCAGTCGAAGCTAATTACTTTTTAGTAAAATGTTTTAGCTCCAAAATAAAAACGATTGAAACATTAAAAATAAAAATAAAAGCACTCACGATTTACAGTGGTTCATCATCAATGTAAAAATTACACGTCACGTATGCAAATTTTACTACAATCAAAATATATGTTATGAAAGTGACTACAATCAAGAAATGAGTATATATAATATACCTATACATATAGATGTCGCGGCCAGGAACAAGAAGGCGTTCGCAAAGTGAGCAAGATCTTAAGAAATGTCCAGCGTCGGAGAAATCTCCTGAGTGTCTCCTCAGGTTACCTCTGGGTGAGACCATAGATAAGAGCCGTTGATCTAAGAACCCACGGTTTTGATCAACGGCTGCTGTTACGATTTGACCGTTGGAAACGTACGGTCCTACCACAGGTGGATTCTGTTTATCCGATGGCTCTGATTCGCTTGGAAGGTTCAGATCGAACTTTATCTCTGATAGACTTGTGGTTCTGTTAATCGGTGGTCGTTGTCTCTTTCCAAGCAACATCGTGTTACTTTGTGTTTGTGTGTTCTGTTTCTTTTGAGTTGGAGCTCTGATCAGAGCAAATCTTGAGAGAAGAAGAGAGAGAGGGAAGAGGGAGTGAGGAAGGAGAAGGAACAGGGAAGATAAAGAAGAACCATAAACTGAGGACTCAATCTAAACCGTTGATTTATCTGATCTAGTTATGTTCTCGTCACGATAATGCCACGTCATGATTCTCAACATTTATTTTAAAAAGAAGCATTTTGCATTAATTCTGTTTGTACTTTGTAGTTTGAAATATGTAACGATAGAATTCGTGATAATATTATTGTATGGTGGTCGAACTTGGTAAAAATACATTAGCTGTGTAGATTATTTTCGAAATGTTTCTTGTCATTTTTATTATATGTGTGTCTCGAATTGATGTGCATCCATGGACGGACCTAAGTAATAAAAAGGGAGGTCATCTGACTCACCATAAAATTAAAATATGAATAATTAGTAGTATAATTTTATAAGATTTAGTAAAATAGTTAGCTAAAATCATTGTTTGATCCCCTAAAATTTTAAAATTTATATTATCAACTAATTAATTGTAAATATGATTATTGTAAATTTTATTTCTGGGTCCGCCATTGTGTGCATCTATACGAAAGATTAGCAATTTCTGTCCAAAATTCATATTGTAATGATATTATGTAGTTTATTCTTGTTTGGTAGACAAATCTAAAGCTATGACTAGAAACAAAATGTTTACATAAGCAACTGAATTTTTTTAGAACCTTATTTTTCTAAGCATTGATTGAACTTCATTAAAGACAACAAAGCTACAATATTGCTAAATGCTAACTACAACAAATAAAATTAGAAAAATTTAACTAGACTAATCAATTATGGTTCTTTAATTCTCTTATAGACGAAAGGCTTAAACTAAAACTTGGAACATTAGTTAAAAACTTCAAACTCAAAAGTAGTTTGTCTACGAGATTATTGAACAAGGCGGAGTTATATGGTCACTACGGGGGTCAATTGACCCCTGTAGATTTGTAGAAGTTGTTTATTTATTTGTAATTTTAGAAGCAAAATTCATTACCTCCTTCATGATGCATGTGTATAAAAACGATGGATTTTAATTAAATCATCGTATACCTTATTCCTCAAAGTTACAGTTTCTTTCAACATCTTACAGTACCAAATTGACAAAATCATTCCAGAAGGGCCCGTTTGGCCCAATGGACCCACTAAATTAACAATAATTAGCTTTCCACATCATACGATTGTTGCCCCCAAGAATTAATTGTCGATTTCAAACCCAGTCATTTTCTATAAAGAAAGCAAAGTCCAAAAAAAAAAAAAAAAAAAAAAATTTCAATTTCTAAAATAAAATAAAAAAAATTTACATGATAGAAAATTGCTGAAATTGAAAAGGAAATGTTGTTATTTGGTTCCTAACGTCTGGGCTACCAAAAAAAATGGACCACTTCTTGACAATAATGTTTAATTCAATTTGGCCTTTGCAATTTTATAGAGCCTTCTCTCGTCTCTCCACTTCACATCTCTCACCAAATTTCAACATTTTACCTTAATATTAATGTATGACGATTTAATGCCAAAAAAATTAAGAGTATATTTTTGTCATGGGGAAGATACTCCTCCAAAGCTCTTGGTTCCTTAAAGGATAATATGTGATCGAAAATCACAACAAAAGCTTATGCTGATTGGTGCATTGTGACCTCTTTACGCATAAAACTAAAGATAAAACAGAATGGCACATTGTACCAAAATGGTCGGTCTCAACATCGTATGTTTCGAAGAGGTCTTCCCAATTTTAAGTGGTTATTTTAAGAAATAATAATTGTATAAGTTTTTTTTTCTTTTCTTACAAGGTAGACAATTTAAGACTAAAGTTAACGATAAAATTCATTTAATTGGCCATACAATGTGATATGAAATTTTTAGTGGTAAATGATAGTAATAAAATATGAGGACAATATAATGAAGGTATAAAATTTTGGTCGTGCAAGATGAATTTATTGGTGGTAGAAAATAGTCTGTAGTAAGAAATAATAATATAACAAAAAATGATAAAAGATGGCGGTACGACAGCAAAATAGTATTATTACTTTTTAATATTTTTGGCCATTTCACTGAATACACATTAGACATTGGCACGAATACGATGTTTGAATGAGAGCTTCAAGATGGCAAAATATGCTTGGTAATAGATGATGGTACGAGAAGATAATACCATAGACGTTAAGAAAGTTGGTTTCCTACAAAAATATGTACCGGTAGAATATATATTTTTCAAATCTGAATATAACTCACATACATGTTATAATTCATGATGTGATACAAGTATACAACATATATCTCACGATTATGTGATGTTTGTAGAGGTGATACAACATAATATATACATGTACGACCAATTTGATATAGATTTGTGTCTATTTTTTATTTTTTATTTTGTTTTTAAATGAGGAAGTGACAATGAAAACCGAAGCTGACATGGAGTTTGGTAGTAATATAAATGATTTGGTATGATTGAGAGGACAAGTGGACACAGGTGAGTCAAAAAAGTGAAGAGACGTTAAAAATTTTATTTGATTTTATTGACTCGCTCTCTGATTCGTTTGTGTTTTGGGCACAATAACAAAAAGGTTACACTATTCTTCTACAGTACCCAAACACAATTGGTCCCAATTCCAAATATCAATTTCAGAAATTGATAGTGGGCCCTTTTCTCTTTAACTAGTGGGCTTCAACATCTGGTCCACATACTTCATTATTATTTTTTGACATTGTTTGTTAGTTACCGATAATTATACACCGTCTTATCATATACATGGTAATGGCCAATGAGGTATTTAGTTGAGTCTAATTATTGTACGTATGCCTCTGATGATATAAACACAAAAAGTTCAGTAAAAACAGACATATTTTAGATTTAAAAAGTTGTCAAGTTTCATATTTATGTGAAAAAAGGTTTACCATAAGTAGCAACGATTTATTTACCGATACAAAATTTAGCAAAAATGGAGGATAAGACCTCTTCAGAGACATCTTCGCCACTGATCTGAGCAAGAGCCAAAGCAGCTTCTCTAAGCTCGATCGTCCAGAAATCAATCGGAATCTCATCTTTGATCGCTTCTCTCAGCCTCACTAGCGCTTCTTTTGTCCGCACCAATTGCTCACATTGTCTCTGATAAACACACATAAAGGGGGATATATGCAACATTCAAAAGTTAATGGACAGAAACAGAATTACAGGTAGAATTGAGACAGACCTGATTCACGGTCCATTGATGTCCTCCAGTGGGGACACGATCAAGGCCAAGAATCTCTAATATTGCATCTTCAAGCTCTTCAATTCCTTGACCAGTAACAGCAGATGTGAAGACAGACTTATGGAAAACTTCTTCCTTTTTTCTCTCATCTTCTAGTTGATCAAAACAATCAGGAGGAGCACAATCTATTTTGTTCATCACCAGAATCATAGGCTGTTTCAAATGAAAGAGACCCCAAAAAAGTCATAAAATGAGACTAGTGGGGGAAAAAGAGGTGAGTATCGAAATTACCTTATCAGATTGAATCTTATGTAGAAGCTCAGTGTCTTCTTCAGTCCAGCCTTCAACAGCACTCACTGCCATGATTATTACATCAGCAACCTTAGCAGCTGTTTCTGATCTTTCAACTCCTGCAAAACAAAGTTTCAAAATCTCTCTCAAGATCTGAGCTTTGGCAAAGATTCCGCTCATAGGCTTATACTGACCTATTTTTTCGACAATGTCACTGGTTTCTCTGATACCAGCAGTGTCAAGAAGTGTGATAGGCACACCACGGACTGTAACATTAGCTTCCACAACGTCTCGAGTAGTTCCCGCAACTTCTGTAACAATGGCTCTCTCACTCTGCACGCTAAAATTAAAGCACCAGTGGAAATGTGACTCTATTTGAATAAACAGATTACTACTTTCAGTTTTTACAATAAAAGTAATAATAAAGATCATTCTGTTCCATACTTTGCTCCAGGCATTTAGAAGACTTGATTTCCCGACATTCGGACGCCCAACAATAGCTATCTGCAACGTTTCAGTAAGAAAGAAACGAAAAATGAAAATACCATACACACTTAAAAAGCTTCAAACATGTACAAGACGCATATTATTTTAAAATTTTACCTGCAACCCGCTTCGAAGAAGCTTGTCATAGTTTGCTGTATCTAATGCACCTTCTACGTCTTCAGACATGCTGTTTATTATGTTAATTACTGATTCTATATCCAATGGTGGCATTTCGTCCTCAAAGTCTAAACGAGCTTCAATTTCAGTAAGGAGTTCAATGCATTGTGCTCTTAATGATTTCACCAAAGATGAAAACCCTCCCTAAAGACAGAGTAGAGAAGAACTTGGAAGTTATTAACAATGATCTTAGGCAAAGTCCCGCTAAGCTACAGAATACGATTTATCGTAAAGAATCTCAAAATGCATGCCTGAATCCCTTCCAAAGCAGCATCTGCAGCAGCAGAAGACTTGGCCGAAATCAGTTTTTCGACATTTTCAGCTTGCGATAGGTCTAAACGCCCATTTAGAAAGGCACGAAGTGTAAACTCTCCTGAATTCGCCGCAAATCCAGCAAAAAAAAAGGATTCATAATCTATAAGTAAAACTCACAGATGAGTCAAACATCGAATAAAGAACCTGATTCTACTAATCGTATAGCTAAAGCCCACAGATTAAGTTACACAAAACCGAAGAAACGCAATGACCAAATCTACAGAGCGAATTTGAATTTTCTGACCTGGTTCTGCTAATCGTGCTCCAGCTTCAACACATGTCCTCAAAACACGCCGCAGACAAATTTCGCTTCCGTGACATTGGAGCTCAACTACATCTTCTCGGGTGTATGACCGAGGAGCCAACATAGGCACAGCTAAAACCTAACAAGCAGTCACACTTCATGAAGCCAGTACTTTGATGGCGAAGAGATCGAAATAGAAAACTGTGAATTAGCCAAATTGGAGAACTTTTAAATTCTACCTCGTCAACAACATTGCCATTTGAATCAACAACAACTCCATATTCCACGAGATGACTGGTGGGCCGCCATGAATCCGAATCCGAATCCGAATCCGAGTCCTTCTTCCTCCTTTTCTTAGCAGAACGAAAGACTCTTCTTGCAACTTCCACAGCCTTAGGACCTGACAACCGCACGATTCCCACCGCACCAGGCGGTCCACCGATGGGCGTTACGATCGCCACAATTGTACTTGAGCTCTGAAACCGATCGACGTTATCGTCTACCTTACCCAGAAGACCCACAACACGCTCATCGCCTTTAAACACAAGAGAATTGTCCTCTGCGCAAAAAATACTCATTAGAAATAGAAATGATCAAATTAGAAACCTACGGAATCGTTTCAATGGCCCTTTACCTGATGACGCTGCGCGAGGTTTAAGAAGAGGGGTTTTAGAAGACGAAGAGAATAAGAGAAAGCAGAGATTTTTTGAGACGGGTCTTGAAATTCTTCCGCCTCGAGTTATGATCGGCGTAGCTTGTCGAAGTAGGTGAACGCCGACGGAACGGAAGGAGAGGAGAGTCACCATAGACACTGCAACCTAAGCTCACGGATAACGCCGACGGCGGCAACCAATACAAAAGAAACCAAAAATAAAAACGCACCGTTTCAAAAAAAAAAACTAAGAAATGGGCTTCGTGAATTAACATAGGTTTTGGGCTTTTATCAATAAAAGCCCAAGAAATATAAAAAGACTTAACAGAACGCAGCGTTTTTGTTATTCACAGAGAGATGGACTTTTCGCGGATTAACATACAACAACAGTATGGGCGTTTTATAAAAGCCCAATAAAAAAATAATTAAAAACGCACCGTTTGGTTTGTGAAGGATCTGTAACCAGTCTTAAATGAATCTGGCTTTGTTTCTTGTTCAGGTTCATATCGATCTCTTGATCGAAAACAAATTATTCGCCAACCTATCCATGACTTATTTGGTTTCTTTATTTATTTCTTATTCATAATGCAATTAAATACGATTGCTTAATGCGAAGGATAGGATCATCTTTCTTTATTTTGTCAACCTATGGATAAGATAATCATTTTTTTACTAATACAGTAATACTTCAATGCATTTTATATTCCAACTGGTCACATTATTGAGTTCCCATTTGATTTAACCAAATTATTCCAGAAAAATAGATCTCCACGTTGGACATTCTGATCATAGTTGTTAAATACATTTTGGTTTTTAAACTGATTTGATAGAAACTTTTCAATTTACAAAACTTTATTAGACATATAGAACAAGTCGCCAAGATGGGGACCCAGAGGTCAACTTTACACTTGACCTCTTATATGATAGAAGAATCATAAACCAAAATACAATTGAAGGCAAAGTCACTTTCTTAGCTCTACTGTACAACACTTAGAGAGAGCATCTTCTTCTTCTTCTTCTTCGTCATTATCTTCTTCTTCTTTCTTGTAAATTTCAGACCTCGTCAGACAGTTTTGGACAGCAAGCCTCGACGGCGTCAGCGACTGTCAGATAGATATTGTCTTGACCTAACATGTCGGCAAAGTGCGACAAGTGTAGCTTGCCTATCACCAACGGTCCAGGATTCGCCAGTATCAACTGTTTATATCGCAAAAAATCGAGTCAATTTCCAATACTCTATCCGAAAAGGTAACTCTTCTTTAACTAATTCACTTTGATTGCTTAGATTATAATCCATAAATCTTGTGTGTGTGTGTGTGTATGTACCTGAATGTCTCTTTTCTGGAGAGACTTGTATAAGTCTTCTAAGGCGTGAATACCACTTGTATCGATGTCCGTAACAGCTGAAAAATAATGGTGTCCGTTAATCTTTGTTTGTAAGCAAATAAGAAAATAGTACTAACAATTAAGAAGGGATTAAATAGGAGTAAAGTTTAACTTACGTGACATTTCGATGATGAGAAACTGAATCCTGGGTAGGCTTGCTGCTTTTACCTTTTCTTCTTCCTCATGTAGCCATCTCTGGATCCTGTAAATTAAAGGGTTTCGGAATTAGATTTCTTGTAAACCAAGTAACAGATCTTGGTTAAGATTGAACTTTTGTTTAAGGTTTTACCTTTCTCTGACGTAATTTGAGTTGGAGAAGTAGATTGCGGAGTCGACACGAATAGTAAGAACCCCTGGAACCATAGTGGCTTCAGGATACTGTTGAATATTCCGGTAAACCGAAGTTCCTGGAATATTTCCGAGAACTGCAGTTCTAGGTCTTGTTACTTGCAATAGGATCTTAGCAAACGAGATAGACACCTGTCCACAAACAAACTCGCTAACATCAGCAAATTAACATCATCATCATCATCATCATATATAGAGGGTTTGAGATGTACCGCAATGAGAAGTCCGATCTCAACGGAAACAAAGATGACGCCAAAGAAAGCTCCCACACAAGCGATGAAATCGAGCTTATCAACCTTGAAGATCAAAATAGCAGCTTGGATATCGATCAAAGGAATCACGGCGTTGATGATGATAGCTGCGAGGATGGCATTTGGAGTGTACTTAAAGAGAGGAGTGAGGAAGAGCAAAGTCAAAAGCACGACGATTGACATTATGATGTTCGAAACCGCCGTTTGACATCCAGCCATGAAATTAACAGCTGATCTTGAGAACGATCCAGTAGCAACGTAGCAAGAAGACATCGATCCAACTACGTTCATCATGCCTAATGCTACCATCTCTTTGTTACCGTCGATTTGGTAATCTTTCATCGCAGCAAAGGTTCTTCCAATCGCTACAGCTTCCTGTCAAAAACAGATTATGGATCAATTGGTTTTGAGAGATTGAAGTCTGAGTCATTGATTTGTGGACTTACTGTTAAAGCCACCATGCCTGCGACTACACCGATGCGGATGCCCTTAGCAAGGTTATCACCGGAGAAGTAGATTTGATGGAAAGAGGAAGGGTTGATACCTTGGTCAAGGTGTTTCACCTTCATTAAAAAAAAAAGGAGACATTGTACTTAAGTATTAACACAATGTCCGAATCGTTTGAGGCGCAAAATTAGGTTGAGATCTTACGATTTGGACTCCTTGTTTGTCGGCTCGGGTTATGTAGACGAAGAAGGTAGAAATGATAACTGATATCAACGGCGCAATCGCTGGTACCCAGAACAGTTTCTTGCTCTTCTTCCCCTGTTTCAGCATCAAACCAAGAGAGATTAGCATAAGATCAAAACAAAAATGGATAAAACTATTCGATGTTTTGTTAATACATATATGTCTTACAATGAACTTAGAAGTGAGAAGGAAGGTCAAGAACGATGCACCAATGAGTATAGTCTGCCAATTCCACTGCAGAGCCAAAATGATACCAATTAGTGGAAGGATATACACGTGGATGAAATAAAGAAACAAAAGAAGGGATCTTACGCCGTGATGAGCCGAGCTGAAAACGGATTCAAGAACAGCAATGATATCAGTTTTCTTGGTGAATTTCTTGATCCCAAGGAAGCCTTTAAGCTGCTGGAGAGCGATAGTGATGGCCGCGCCACCCATGAAGCCCACCACAGCCGCGTGAGATAGGAAATCAATCAAGAACCCTAATCTGAGAGTAGTAAGGAAGAAGATTAACATTTTAAGAGCCTTTTCGATCATCAAAGAAGAAAGAAATTGTTAATGGATAAAGAGATCATTTTTTACCTGAAAAATCCAAGGGCTGCTTCCGTGATACCGGCGAAAAACGTGGCAGTGAAGGCAAGGCGGAGATATTCATCAGGATTTGTGCTTGGATCAATCTCAGCTCGAAGCAAAGTGCCTAGCAACAGAGAAACCACAGCAACGGGTCCGATTGCAATATCCCTCGAACTCCCCATACAAGCATACACCAACGGAGGAACAAAACTCGAATCTGTAAAAATCAAAATCAACCATATTTAATTTTAAGATTTTATCCCCTGTTTTTCAAGTGAGGTCAAGTGTGATTAATTAAGATTTAGTCAACATCATACTTACATAAACCGTATTTAGGATCAAGATTAGCCAACTTAGCGTATCCAATATCCTGTAATCATCTTGGAATATAAGCAACAAAACAAGTGTACATAACTTGTCATACAAGTAATAGTGTACTTCAGTTTAGGTTTTTCACCTGAGGAATACAGAGACTTGCGATGGTTAAACCGGCGATGAGATCGCCTCGAAACTTCTTGAGATTGTAGTTACGTCCCCAATCAAAGACCGGGAAGACGGACTGGAGACCGAGCATGAACTGCTTAGACTTAGGCTGATCCTTAAAACCCCTAAGAGGATCATCGTGGAAGAAAGTTTCTTTGAATGTGTACATGAAATCCTTGAACATGTTTGGCTTCGGTGGAATCCCAACCTTATGCCGGGTGGGAGAAGATTTGATCGGAAGATCTCCACTGTCCGTAACCGGACTTAAATCTCCGTCCACAGGGTGAGCTCTCGACGACATAGCTAGGTATCTCTGCAAACAGAACAAGAGACTTAGTTAAGTTAGTTTGTAAGTTTTTGAGATTATATAAATGGTGTGAATGGAGTAATGGAATCGAACCAGGAGAAAGATAGATAGCTGGAAACGTGACTAAAGTGAATATCTGTGTTGAAGGTGACTTTTAAGTGTGATTATGGAGCAACATTGATGAAGCTTATTTATAACGAAAATATAGGATATTAGTTTTATTTGTATATATTTGATGAATCTGGCACACTAAGAGACCAAGTACATTTAGAAAATTGAAAAGTCTAACTAGAATAGATGCAATTTTTAAATTTTGGGACGATCGACATTAAATTAAAACAAAACAAGTCAATGGTTTTTGTGTGCAAAACTGAAAACAATATCAATTCAATAATCTCGTTTACTTTCTGCCATAAGGAGAGATCGTTGACTAGAATAGCCACGTGGCAGATAGTGAGATTGAATAAAAATATACGGTAATGCCAACATTTATCCCTACGTAAATGAAGAAAATATAACGTTAATTATTCCCTTTCATTTTTCAATAATTTAATTTTAGACGATTAAGAGGTACCGCATTATTTGAAAACAAACCCTAACTAGTTAATATTATTAGATATCGGAAAATTTCTCATCGTTTTTGCTTGAACATAGATTTTAGAAACAAAACCTAAAAAACCTAGAAAACAAACCTAACTGAACAGAAATTTAGAAAGAAGACCTAACAAACTATATGGGACCTAACTCAAATGTTCTATATTGGTGGTTCTAATTGGTTTTCGAAGTATGTATAGATGTTATGTATATTGGTGCATTGTTTAGTTGTAATAATGCATTAAACTAAAAGTTAAAATCACTCGGTTTCCAGACAAAAGCTTTAAATTGTGCAAGTTGATGGACGGTGGCTAATAGCTGCTATGGTTTTCAAACAAAAATTTTAAAGTAATTTTTAAATATCAAGCCAATTTCGATCACAAAAGCTGAAAAAAATAAAAATAAAAATCAACTTAAGTTACTCACAAAGTGAACACCACATGTTTTTGACTTTCTAATGCAGACAAGTACGCATGATTGATAGTGATTTAATGAATACATCATCGAAGTCCGAAGACTTTTATTTTTGTAAAAAGTTTCAAAAGTCTAATTTTAACCTATCATATTTTTGAGTTAAAAATCCTAAAATTGCACCTTAATTTTCTCACAGTTTTTTACCAATTTTATTTGTTCATGTTTCGTTAGAAATCTGATGCCTATATTGTAAATGTGCTTACCAATCATTCTTCTAATTGTAAACTTCCTGCACTAGTCGATACCTTCTAAATATTTTTTCGCCTAGTTGTTCTATATGCATTATTGTATAGAGCCGATTACACACAAAAACAGTTGGGAAAAAGGTATCAAACATTTCAAAACTATGATTAACCTTTAACCAGAAAAAAACAATGGTATATATGCACGTGTATTTTATAAATGAGCAATTTTAAAATAAAATAGTTAGTGGGATATAGTAACTAAGATGCATAACCATTGATAGTTGAAAGGTGAAACAACCACTTACCTGGAAAAGTTGCAGAAGAAGAATTCGATCTCGTCTTTTTATGCCTTTTTCTCGAAAGATCTTTCACGTGATTTGTTTATTTATTTACTAAAGCGAAAATAGATTTTAAAAAGTAGAAAAATAGATTTAAGAATTGGAGAAAAGTACACGAGAGAAACAGTTACAACCTCCCCTTTATACATTTGGAACGCCAGATTGGTTTCACGATTCTTTTCTAAGTTAAAATCGGCAAACCTGAATGATGTCCAGGTTCACTGAATCACTCTCTCAAAATATCAAAATACGAAACCCTAGTATTCATAAAAAGGGTAAATAATTAGATTTTGCTTGAAAATGGGAGAAAAAAGCAAAAGAATATAGAAGTGTTTCACAAAAGTGAGGAGAACATAAAAATATAGATATGGGATTTTACAATTTGATTTGACATAAAATTTAAATTAAAAGAGATAAATATCGTGATTGTCAAATATTTTTCCAGGAAAAAAATAAAAAATAGAAGGTGATAATGACAGAAGTTAAGCAAAAAGACCGAAGCGGTTAGATTTGTTTATTACGAAAATGCCATTGGCTCCATATCGAGAAAAGCAAAAAAGGTCAAAGAAAAGGAACGAATTTTTTGGGGATGGAGTTGACTTTTATAAAAACTAGTGGTCCCCGCGTCATCGATTACGAACTTGAATGTGGACGATATTGTGGCTAGGTTCGTCCTTTGTACATTAGCCATTGACTACGGGTCCGTCACGCGCTACATAGTGCTTTGCTGGCTACGAGCTATTGGTTCTCCATGTTGGTTCACGGCCAGCCACACACTAGTTTTTGTTTTTTCTTTTATTAGGTTTATTCGTCTAACTATTTTTGTGTACTATATTGAATTTTTTAAACTACTGTTATATCTGTTTCGATTTTTATACGTTATCAATAAAACATAACCACGCACGATTGAAGAAGGTAACTACTTATTTGTTGCACTATTACAAGGCTTAAACTTGTAATTTGTGTGCATATATATATGCTTCATGAATCATGGGCCAAGTGGAGAAACCGAAGTACCAAAAAAAAAACATCATGGGATGTAGCACCAACTTTTTTAGGATAGTGACTTATAACGAACTTTATAAGTATAACTACAAGTTATATCTCCTAACTCCTAAGAATTCGAAACTATATACTCCCTCTGTTTCATTTTAAATGTTGTTTTAGATTTTTTCACACAAATTAAGAAAACAATTAAAGTGTTTGTTTTATTCCTAATTAATCTGTCTAATAATTTTTTCATTGGTCAAAACATTAAAATAGTAGGGATAAAACAGAAATTTTTAAAAAACATGTGCATTGAAAATTTAAAACAACACTTAAATTAAAACAAAATTTAAAAGCTAAAACAACATTTAAAATGAAATAGAGGGAGTATATTTTTAACATGTTTTTCTAACTACACAAACTTTTTACAGTAATGTAAAAAACTGAGTTTTCAAAACAAGTGTGGTTTGTGGTCAAATTCCAAAGATTTGTATAGTTTTAGGTTGAAATTAAACGAGATCAAAAATTTTGGGTTATTATATATAAATGAATTTATGAGAATTAATTACGTTTCAAGCATTACGAGTTGCTGTTATAGAATTTTGAAAGTGAGGCATATTAGATGATTTTCTAATTGTAGGACCTCCTGACTCATAAGTTCTTCAACTTGTTGAGTTTATACGGGTAACTAATTTATCATAATCTTTAGCATAGCAGTTCTTTTCTTCATCTTCTTTTGACGTTATTAAACATTAGTTTAAATATAAAATTCTGCGTAATATAATATGTTATACGCTATTTTATATTATATTAAAAACGCATTATATTCAAATCTTTAAAATTTAAGGTAACTCATCTTATAATCATATATATATGTCACGTAAAAGCTACTAAAACATTTTCTTTTAAACTACTATAACATAATGTTCTATAACGTCCTACGAAGATGATTAATAATTGTGACAATCATGTTAGAAATCGTGAATAAACAAAACGGTACTTTGCCGACCAGATAATTTAATCGTCGGTTATCTTCTCCTTATTCTTCTTCCTGACAAAACTACAAATACGTACGCAATATTTAAAATTTCAGGGACCGCCCAAAAAAGGCTTAAATATTTAACTAGTCAACCGTTCAGAACAAATATTTATATACATGAATTGTAATTATATAATCATTTTTTTTTTTTGAAATTAATTATATAATCATTTATATGTGTAAACGACTACGTTGGACAAAAACAATATTATGTTCGTATGAGTATGTATGTTTGCTTGGTTGGTTAGAAGTAGAAACTCTCGTATATAAATAAAACAGTATTGAGTAGTTTATTTGATTTGTATAAGCTATTAAGGAAATTAATAAATTAATTTTACGATTGGTCGATATCAACTACCAAGTATATGTAGCATTTGCACGTAAATTATTAGAATAAATAATCATATCATCTTTACCAAACATAAATAATGTTATTTACAAAATTTGCAAAGAATAAATATTTTTTAAAAATGTTTATTGGAATATAAAAATTGAAGAATGTTGTATTGTAAAAAGTATTCAATCGATTTATATATAGGAATAGTTTAATAGTAATATTTATATATCTGAAAATATTGTGATAGTATGAAATAACTAAAGACACAGTCGATGGACGCGGCAACACGTCAAATTAGACTTTTAGATAAAGGTGTCATAATTTGTTATCTCGGGGAATAGATTCGTTCGGTGCAGAATAATCCTTGAGATATTGTAAATTACTGGAACATCCGTCTGGCTAAAAACACTATATATATCAAGACAAAATACTTAAACCGATGAAAATATATATGTTATTAAGATATTATAGCGCTTAAATATAGCAAAATAACTGAATAATTGTTAATTATATGAAAAGAATTAGATAAAACTGTTGTGAAACAATTGTAAAACGCTAAAAACTAATTCTAGTAAATTAATCATATTTTGTTTTTCAGGTGCTCCCAGATCTGGAGCAGGCGATGGCTCTTGAAATGGGCTAGGGATGCCTAGAAAAGGTGAATAAGTAGGCTATTCTGCAGATGACAAAAAATTATATTTTGTTTTTGTAGTTATATTTTTAACACGCTAGTTGTATACAGTAGAATCACTTTTCTAAAATACGTGAAAAATATAAAAATTTGATAAATATTAGAAATGGTGTAGAGACATGTGGATGTTAATGACATAACCAATTGCACATTTAATACTTTTCCAGCTGCCCGCATTGCTAGATCCACCCACACAGACCAGAGATGGACGCATCCCTGCTTGGTACTGGCTTAGAAGATAGCCATCCGAGAGATCCTATTTCAACTATGTGTCCATGTGACACCAATTGTTCTGGTTTATTAGTGAATAACACACTGCGTCCGAAACATGGCGTCGTCCAATATCTTAAAAATTTTGACCATATTACTCATATGCTATTTTTATTGGTTGGTAAACTTTCACATCAAAAGAACTGGCATTGTTGAGTTGCGTTGGACCAAAGAACCCTACGTACGAGTCTATGACTATGACCTTAGAGTAGCTAGTTTGGAGGATTCTGGTGGATGAAAAAGAGTGTAGAAGTGAATAAGGGTGGTTCATAGTGGAAAGATAGAGAACATATATGACTCATGATTAGATCACGACAATACGATGAATAGATTCCATTGATTTTGATTATAGTAACAAAAAATTCCAGAACGAAAAAAAAAATGTGGACCGAACATGCCCTATGACCACATCTCATCCGTTCAATTCCATATTCTTCCATATAAAGATAAGGATAAAGAGATCAATCAAATCTTGAATAATCAAAAATCCATTCGCATTTCTTTTTCATCTTCTTTTTCCTTCGAAATCAATAATTGTATAGTGCCTTATTGGTCCATCAAACCATTTTTGTTTTATTTGGCAACCCGGACATCTCCACTTAAATATTCGTTTTGGACCGCTCGTATGTTATAATGTTGATAATTTGGATAGCGACTTAGCTTGTTTGTTAAAGTCTGAAATTTTTGTAAATTATATACTGATTATTAAATGTTAAAAGGTATAAGATTTTACCAGACCATCCAAGGTTGGTCTGCTACAATCGCATATTTTAATATATGTTGCGCTCAAAATTTCAAAAGTTAATTAGATATTTTGAAGGAAACGATTATGACAATTCGTGTGGTCTCGTATATAATCGCCAATTGACAATTAATAAAACAATTCATGATTTTTATAAATATTGGTAATGTATTATCTTTTATTAGTAGGTTAATAATACGTACTGTTGATTAAACTTTTTCCATTTGTCTGGTGGTCTCAGGCACACAGTTTTACCTCTCATGTAAGGTTGTTGGTGTTTACGAAGGATCAGCCGGTAGGCTATCAATTTCAGTCCCTAATACTGCTGATATTAAAACTAAATCAATGGAATATATTTCCTCGGTTTCATGAAGATTGATTTTTTAGTTTTTTATTTTGTTTCATAAAATTGATTTTATACACTCTAATCAATATATTTTTCTTGAAAACATAATTATTTTTTTTGAAAAATGTATTTTTACTAAAAATTTTAATCATAATTTTTTTTATTGGGTTTTAAGTATTAGTGAAGTAAAAAATAATTTTTAAAAAGTTATTAATAAATGTTTTTTAATATGTGTGAAAACTCCATAAAATCAATTTTTGCGGAAGTATTTGTTATGCATTTTCTCTCTCTTGATTGTGTAGTAACGTTCCATATAAGATCTTGAAAAGTATTGTTATATTCATCAATGTGTTCGCGATGACTAAAATGGTACGGCCGTGATTTACTTATCTTCCACCTGGCTAATATTCTTCAGATTATGTACGGCCGTGATATATTACGACAAAGTTATCATGTATTGCAACATACCCTCTTGTTGGTACGTTCATTTTAATAAGTTAAAACAAAAATTTACAGTCGGATAACAACACTGGATGTATCATACTATAAATAATTACAAATAAATCAAGACATACAGGAAAAAACTACATTACTAGTTTATTTAAATACTATTTTCATGTTTTTTTTCGCATAAGCATTCACTTGGAAACTAGTTTAAATTACATCAAAATCAGGAATGAGAATGTTACATCATAAATCATAATCATTTAATCACCTAGACTCAAATTCAATGCAGTTTGCTGAAAACATATTACAATTTCGGTATCCTATAAGTTTTCGTATCCTATAGTAGGTTCTAAAGTTAGAATAAAAATTTAATGCAAACTTTATTCTTTTCTACATAAAGTAACAGCTTTTAATTAATGCATGTATCAAAAATAAGGACGAAAGTTTGGAAATATATACTTTATTTTTAATTTTAAAATATAAATATATGACAATGGATATATATATATATATATATAGAGAAGGCTTAAGACAAAGCTCAGTTCTCTATCACACTTCAAAAACCCACAAAGATAATTACAACAATGGGCATAGAGCTTCAGAACCACCAGAGCCACCACGAAGACGGTCCTGCGGAAGAGCCAATGTCGCGGTGGCTGATAAATACGCCGGAGCCACCAAGCATGTGGCAAGAGCTTGTTGGGTACATAAGAAAAAATGTGTTGTCCAAGAAGGATAATAGGAGGAACAAGACGAAGAACTCATCATCGAACTCTGTTTACTCTTGTCTTAAATCGGTTTTCCCTATACTTAGTTGGGGAAGACAATACAAACTCAACTTGTTCAAGAAAGATTTGATGGCTGGTCTCACTCTCGCTAGTCTTTGCATTCCTCAGGTAACTTTACTTGATCACCAATTATAATATATGTCAATATAATCAATGTAATTGGATTCTTATAGATACATTTTCAATTTCATTTTGCAGAGTATAGGATATGCGAATTTGGCTGGACTTGATCCAGAGTACGGTCTATGTAAGTCAAAAACTCCAACTGAAATTAGTATATTTCTTTAGATTTTTACAGCGAATTTAATTGAATTTTGTTTAAATATAAATAACAGATACAAGTGTGGTACCACCTCTGATATATTCGACGATGGGAAGTTCGAGAGAGTTAGCCATTGGTCCTGTGGCTGTAGTCTCGCTTCTGCTTTCGTCAATGGTTCGTGACCTTCAAGATCCGGTCACCGACCCAATTGCTTACAGGAAAATTGTCTTCACGGTCACGTTTTTCGCTGGCGCATTTCAAGCCATCTTTGGACTCTTCAGGCAAGTTGCATAGAGATTAATTATAAATTCATATATCCACAATAATATAACTGTGGACCAAACGACGACGACAAAGGTGTATTAATCTGACAAAAATATGTTTATTATAATGTATCAGGTTAGGGTTTTTGGTGGACTTTTTGTCACATGCTGCACTTGTTGGGTTCATGGCTGGTGCTGCCATTGTCATTGGTTTACAACAACTTAAAGGTTTATTTGGTTTGTCTCATTTTACCAACAAAACCGATGTGGTTTCGGTTTTATCTTCGGTTTTCCACTCGCTTCACCATCCGGTACGAACGAGTTTTTTTTTTTTTTCCTTCAATTCTTTTGGTTAAAATTTAAAGTGAGGAATATTGAATTTATTTCAACTATTAATTACTTTTGCAGTGGCAACCTCTAAACTTTGTCATCGGTAGTTCATTCCTAATCTTCATTCTCCTAGCGAGATTTCTCGTAAGTAAATTCAAATTTCCCTATATTAATATATCCACATAAAAATATTTGTATTTTATTATTCATTTAGATTGGTTTATATATAAACTCAGGGGAAAAGAAACAAAAAGTTGTTTTGGATTCCGGCAATGGCACCGCTAATATCAGTGATATTAGCAACACTAATCGTGTATTTAACCAATGCTGAGACACGAGGGGTTAAGATTGTAAAACACATTAAACCAGGGTTTAACCAACCTTCGGTTAACCAATTACAATTCAACAGTCCACATCTCGGTCAAATCGTCAAAATTGGTCTTATTTCTGCAATCATCGCCCTCACGGTTAGTAATATTCCATTATCTCTCTCTCTCTCTCTATATATATATATATCAAATTTAATCACTGATTAATCTGTAATTAATTGATATAAATTAAATGAAATAAAACAGGAAGCAATTGCAGTGGGGAGATCGTTTGCAACGATCAAAGGGTATCGTCTGGATGGGAACAAAGAGATGATGGCTATGGGATTTATGAACATCGCAGGCTCTTTAACTTCTTGTTATGTAGCTACCGGTAATTTTTTCTTTTCTTTTCTTAATCTTCCGGTTTATTTTTCCGTAAGTTAATCCGGTTAAGTTATAGTATTAAAATAAGGCATGTTCACTTTTTGATAAATGTTTGTGTAGTAACGTATACGGTTCACGTATAGATAATATTGAATAAAATATGAAAACAGGGTCATTCTCAAGAACGGCGGTGAATTTCAGTGCCGGCTGCGAAACGGTGGTATCGAACATTGTAATGGGGGTTACAGTGATGATTTCGCTAGAAGTTTTGACAAGGTTTCTCTACTTCACACCAACGGCAATTCTTGCGTCCATAATCCTCTCGGCGCTTCCAGGTCTCATTGATATCTCCGGCGCTTTACACATTTGGAAACTCGATAAACTCGATTTTCTCGTACTTGCTGCTGCCTTCTTCGGTGTCCTTTTTGCCTCTGTCGAGATCGGTCTTCTTCTTGCCGTGAGTCTTTCTTTCTCCTTCATTGCTTTTTCATTTTGTTGCTTTCTTAAAATCTTATCCGGAAATAATATTAAATATTGATTGACAGATTATAGCTAATTTGTTAATTATTATTAAGAGTGATTGATGAGGGGCCTAAGGGGTCAAGTCAACTAAACTCTATCGCCAATCATATCAAGTAAATTAATCCTATATGACTAAAAGCGTAAATGTCTCATATATAACAAAATAAATCTTGTTATAGATGAAGCTACTAGGCCAACCAAATTCGCTGTTCATAGACCCTGAAAGACAAAAAAATAGCAATAATGTATGATGTTTCCATCAAGTGGCAATATTTAGTATACATAATTTGTTGGCTAAAAAATGAAGTCGGGTTGTTGATGAACAACACAAATTACCTTTGACAATTGACTATTTCAAAGAATAATCGATTTCTAATTCAAAATTAGTTGATAATGTTCACATCTTTATGATTTTTCAACTTATCCATCCTATACCAAATTCCATTTTTGTACGGATTTGGGTTTTATATCATGTAGATGTAGATCCATCAAAAAAATGAAATTAGTTTGGATGAATGAGTTGAAGAACCTCATCTCATACCTTTAACTAAATATTAATTGATAGTTATTAAATTGGTCGATATGTTTTATATACTAGTGTTAGTCTATTCTCTCTTATAAATCATAGCAACTGTGAGAGATCAATGCTCTTGCTCCCACATGAAATTTTAATTGAATCCTCGTAAAACATTATGATATGTCTATTTCATCCTTTTTCCCAAACCTAGACTTTTGATCAACTTACTCAGCTGTGATCTAACTAATTTAAGAGTTGTACTTGCGGCTATAGACCTAGTAAACTATAAAGTTTAATATGATTATTTGTATACATCATGTATGTAGGTGGGGATATCGTTTGCTAGAATAATGTTAAGTTCAATAAGACCAAACATTGAGGCCTTAGGGAGGTTGTCAAGAACAGATATATTCGGTGACATAAATCAGTACCCAATGGCTATTAAGACTCCAGGATTGTTGACTCTTCGAATCAGTTCTCCTTTGCTATGCTTTGCCAATGCCAATTTTATTAGAGACAGGTTAATTTCTATTCTCATTAGCTTACTCTTATGAAACTTTAGACTTTGACGATTTTTTTTTTTTTTTTTGAACTTTCAGAATATTGAATTCTGTTCGAGAAGTAGAAGAAGAGGATAATGAACAAGAAGTTCAAAAAAATAAAGTTGAAGTTCTAATTCTCGACATGTCTTGTAAGCATCGAGATTCTTTGATGCTAATTTATGGATTTTCTAAATGATTATATAGTAAAATTACTGAATTTTACTTTTAACAAAATAAATGTAAAGCCGTGCTGGGCATAGATACATCAGGAGTAGTTGCACTTGAAGAACTACATCAAGAGCTGGCTTCTAATGACATCCGGGTACATTTTTAATTTTTTTCCTGCATAAACTATATAGCCTATGCTCAATCAAATGTTATTAATGCACTAATTACATATGTGGGGGCTCATTGGTTAATCAACTTACAAATATTCTTTTATTCTTGGGGGTTCAGTTAGTGATCGCGAGTCCGAGATGGAGGATTCTTCACAAATTGAAGCTAGCAAAATTGGAGGATAAAGTGAAACAAGAAAATATATTCATGACAGTAGGAGAAGCCGTAGATATATATGTAAGAGCAAGATCTACGTCGCATGATTTGTGTTGATATATGTGGGTATCAAATTAAAGAATATATAACCAAAACATACAATTAAGTGGTTTGTGATAATATTGTTGTTTGTGTCATATAGCCTAATAGTTTCTATAAAATCTACACATGAGTAAATAGTATATTGTCGAAGCCTCTCCATGCATATGTTGAGAGACTACGTAGCCATTGCGAATAGTAGTTTGCCTTTTCTATTTTGTTTCTCCAAATATTGACAAAATGAAAGATATATTGGTTAATCTGAATGTTAATAATCTTCATTGATTTCTTATACCGGTTTTTTATTTTCATATACCAGAAATCACATATGAAGAACAATATGCCACGATTAACTAAAGGGTAATATAATTGGATACATTGTTACCGGTTGGACCAAATTAATACATATCCGATCTCATATACTCCTTTATTGAATATCCCGTGGCAAAGTATACGATCATACTTAATTCGTTCAAAGAACAAAACCCTTTAATCTCTCCCATACATTTCTAACAAATATCTCTCTTTCTTATACCTAACCTCTCCTTCTTTCATGGTTCTCTTGTCTCGTCCATACATTTCCCATACATATACGCACTTTTGCCTCCAATGATCAGATTCACGCATTCAAAAGAAAAAAGAAAGAAAGAGAAGAATCTTTGAATTTGTTAATTCCTGTTGATCGGATTAGAGAGACATGGGCCGAGTGAAATTGGAGATAAAGAGAATAGAGAACATGACGAATCGACAAGTTACGTTTTCGAAAAGACGAAATGGTCTGATAAAGAAAGCTTATGAATTGTCCATTCTTTGTGACATCGACATTGCTCTCCTCATGTTCTCTCCATCCGATCGTCTTAGCCTCTTTTCCGGCAAAACAAGGTTTTTGTTGTTGTTGTCTTTTTTTTACATTTTATTTCGGTTAATTGTACAAACACGAAATATATTCATTTAATCCATATATATATATTCGTTAAACTTTGGTCAGGATCGAAGACGTTTTCTCAAGATACATCAATCTTTCTGACCAAGAAAGAGAGAAGTAAGTTGAGCATGCAATCTCCTTTTTGATCAACTTTTTATTTAATTTCCTAACATGTCTCTTTCATTTTATTTCAGTGCTCTAGTATTCCCCGATCAGAGCCGACGCCCGTACGTATCTTACTCTTAATTCTTATAAATAATTTAAGATATAACCCATTTGCTGATAATTACAATTTAACTACTTTGTCTTGCAGAGATTTCCAGAGCAAAGAGGTACGTAATTAGACTAATTAGCATAATGTATGTGTGTGTGTATATACTTGCTCCCTTTTAATGTAGGAAAAAGGACTATTACATATATTGATCCAATGATAAGATTATTGATCTCGAAATTTTCATTGTCACGTGACAGTATCTACTCCGGACTTTGCAGCAACTCAAGACTGAAAATGATATTGCTCTTCAACTCACCAAGTTTCAATTTCTTTCTCTTGTCTTTTATTAAATTAAAACATTATTTTTCAATATTTCGGAGAAGTTGATTTTCTTTATTTTTCTTATTGGATGATTATGAAAAGCCCTACAGCTATCAACTCCGACGTCGAGGTGATTCTTCTAATGCTTTTTTTTTTCTCTAGCTAATAAGTATAACTTATATTATTTCCTCTCTAATCATTGATTTTATTTGTGTTGTATTTTTCAATCCGAAACTTTAAGGAACTTGAGCATGAAGTTTATAAGTTACAACAACAGCTTCATATGGCAGAGGAAGAACTTAGGTCTTCATTTCATTTTTTTTATATAACTAAAACCAAAATGTGATATAATATATGAATGTAAAAAGTTAGTGACTAATTGTTATACGCAAATACAATTAGGAAATTCGAACCAGATCCAATCAGGTTTACAACAATGGAAGAGTACGAAACTTGTGAAAAGCAGCTCACGGACACCTTAACACGTGTCGGTCAACGACGGGTCGATAACTTAAAAACTCATCACTTAGTTTTTATCATCATAATGATATTAAAACAATATTAGTAGCTTAACAATTTATTGAAACGCAGGAACATATATTGAATGACCTATCTTCATACGAAGCATCTGCTATACAACAGCAAAACATGGGTGGACCTTTTGTAAACGACGTTGTTGGAGGCTGGCTGGCTGAAAATGGGCCTACACAAGCCCATTTATTCGACGCATCAGCCCATTCAGCTATGTATGAAACATTGTTGCAAGGAAGTAGCTCAAGCTCGAACCAAAACAACATTATGGGTGAATCCAACATATCAAATCATAACGGTGACCTGTTCCAAGAATGGGCCCAGGCCTACAATTCTAATACGGCCCATAATCCCTCGACCCTATTTCCTCCAATGCAGCAGCAGCATCAGGTTCTAAATTTTTTCCTTTTTTAAAAAAATTAAATTTATTTTACCATCGAATTAAAATTATTATATTTTTTTAATATGTCAGCATGGCCTGGTGGGTTCCAATGTGGAAGAAATTGAAATCCCGGTTATGAAGAAGGAGGCACAAGCAGACCACGAGGTCTCTGACTATGATATTAGAATGCCTCAGCTCAGTAGCCAATAATATCTCTAGGGATTTCAATTTACTATATGTTATTTACATATAACATATTTATTTATCATTACTTATACACATTTACATAAACACAACTTTCACCTTTAAACCTTTTTATCGAACTGTGTATCGTATAATCACATAACGTTTTCTACGACATTAAGAACTTGTATTTATTATGTATCTACATGCAATAATAAAAATGAGCAAAAAAAAATTGTTTTTCTTGTATACGATAATGTCCATAATTGTCCAAATAACTAACAAATATTTCGTTTGTCCTAATTTTTAAATATTATTCACCATTTTATCATTGAGTGATAATACTCGTAGCTGTATTTGGACTTATTTTAGCATAATTTAGTTTAAAGAGTGATTTTTTGGCATCAGTAACGAGAACGTTTCTTTAAATGAAGACAATATGTTTAGTATTTAGAAAATTACACTGACCTATCGAATTTCACTGGGTGCAGTTGTTCAGTACTACCGTATCCAAATATATACATATATATAAATATAATTTTAACATATGTATTTAGCCGAATTTGTTTATTCAATTAAAAAACTTACATAAATTTATATGGTATTTATGAAGAAAGTTATTGCAGTTTTGGGAAACAAAGCATAAATTAGTGATTTTGGATTATTTTTTCTTTTATCATTATCATTAACTATTTTTAGTTAACAAAAATTAAAACTAAAAACTCAAATGCATTAATTCAGTAAGTTAGATGCATTAATTCAGTAAGTTAGATGCATTAATCTAGTTTTTGGTCAAATAAATTCAATATCTTCTATAAATAATGGACCAGTCAAAAGTTTTGTGAGATAATAATATATAAACTAATTATATAACCACATGTAGACGATAAGGTGCCATCGCGTGAAAATGTCGTCTTTCTATTTAAATCTAAAAGAACAAAAGGTTAGTGTTTAAAACTTGATTTATCTGTGTTAAACAAAATAAAAATAAAGCAGACCATATACCAACATGAATTAAGAGTGAATAATCCCATACAATGTAAATATGTAATATTCATCTATTCAAGATAAGTATTTAGTTCACCTTCAAATGTATTTTTCTCAATTACTAAAAAAAATATGTATTTTGGTTTTGAAAAAGTTAGTTGAATTTGAAACCAAAAAAGTGGCCTCATTTCCAAAATTTAATCTTATATAATAAAGTAAGGTTCGCTTAACCACAAGCTGACACGTGTCATCTTCATTTTAACTTTTATTTTAATTATTTCTCTATTTTACTTTTTCATATTCTCATTTCTAAAATAAACATATATAAGAACAATAATTTCTATTAATTACACATTTAAAATCAATTATTATAATTTGTCATCCTTCATTTTAATTATTTATCTATTTTACTTTTTGATATTCTCATTCGTAAAAGAAACATATATAACAAAAAAAAATATACAAAGATAATAATTTCTCTTAATTGACCATAACTTAATTCATTAATACAATTTACAATAACTAATTAATTAATTATTACAATTTGACAATAATTTAGCAAAGAAATATACAAAATAAATCAATTATTATAATTTGTCATCCTTCATTTCAATTATTTCTCTATTTTACTTTTTGATATTCTCATTCGTAAAAGAAACATATATAACAAAAAAATATATACAAAGATAATAATTTCTCTTAATTGACCATAACTTAACTCATTAATACAATTTACAATAACTAATTAATTAATTATTACAATTTGACAATAATTTAGCAAAGAAATATACAAAATAAATCAATTATTATAATTTGTCATCCTTCATTTCAATTATTTCTCTATTTTACTTTTTGATATTCTCATTCGTAAAAGAAACATATATAACAAAAAAATATATACAAAGATAATAATTTCTCTTAATTGACCATAACTTAACTCATTAATACAATTTACAATAACTAATTAATTAATTAGAAAATTTTCAAATTGTTCATTCTTTTAAAGTTGGTTTCTTCTTCTATATAAGCGATTACCTTTTCATATTCTCATTTCTAAAAAAAACATACTGTTAATTACACATTTAAAAACAATTATTACAATTTGACAATAACTTAACCCATTAACAACATAATTGACAGTAATTTTTTAAAATGTGTCTTTTCAATATTACTCTATTATACCACTTGATATTCTCCATCATAAACAAAGATAATAATTTCAATAACTAATTAATTAATTAGAAATCAAATTGTTTTTCTTTTCGCGTTGATTTCCTCTTCTATATAAGTGATGTAGTACGAGCATATACCCCTAACAAATATAAGATAATTATTACAATGCAAATTTTAATTTTTTTCTTTTTCAAATTTATTTTTTACTTCTATATAAGTGATTTAGTTGGAGCATATAACATCTCACGAATGTAAAATCAATTCTTTATAGTGTTATATATATAACATTCCTAAAAGAAACATATATAACAATAACATTTACAAAGATAATAATTTCTACCATAACTTAACTCATTAATACAATTTACAATAACTAATTAATTAATTAGAAAAAAATTCAAATTGTTTTTCTTTTCACGTTAATTTATTCTTCTATATAAGTGATGTAGTACGAGCATATAACCCCTAACAAATATAAGATAATTATTACAATGCAAAGTTCAATTTTTTTCCTTTTCAGGTTTATTTTTTACTTCTATATAAGTGATTTAGTTGGAGCATATACTATCTCACGAATGTAAAATCACTTTTTTTAAGTGTTATATATATATATTAATTTATTTTTTCTTTTCAGGTTGATTTTCTCTCTTTTATATATGTGATGTAGTAGGGAACATAAAATCAATGATGTAGTAGGGAACATAAAATCAATGACGAATGTAAGATCACTTCTTTAATATAATATATATATATATATAAATTAATTTATCTAAATTAATTAATGTTTACCTCCTAAAAGTTATAATTTTTTCCGTATGTCTTATTTAATTTCATTAACTAAATATAACTATATATCAACAAAACAAATATAACTAGACTAATTTAAATGACATCACAATCTTATATAGTAAAGAAGATTTTCTCATATATATATAAGTGTTGTAGTTGGGATTATAGAGTCAATGACAAATGTAAGATCACTTCTCTATTTTCTCATTTTATGCTTTCAATGTAATGTGAAAAGCAAGGTAAGACTTTTTTATTGGACGATCTATATGAGTCTCTCCACTTCTTCTAAGATGACTCAACCAAAATTTAGAATAATTTTTTTTATTTATACATTTATTTTCATCATCACAATTTCATCAAATTCATTTTTATAGAAATGTTAATTAGTTTTGAAATATATAATAAGTTGTAACAACTTTGTGAAATATTGATAGAAATATAATTATTAGAAGACGATCCCAAAATACAAAAACTATTAAACTATATTATTTTGAAATAATTAAATAATAATGTAACTATCATTAACTTTAGTGTAGGGAGAAAATAGAAACATGATATATGTTCTAAATTATAAAATTGTTGTACCTAAGCGGAATGCTCAAACGACATCTACATAAATCAATTATTTTGATATATATTATTTATATAGTGTTGTATAATTTATTACATTTGTTTAAACTAACGCAACGTGTGAGATCTTCCCTCGTATTTAAATAAGATAGGCATGAATTAGTGATGTGGAAAAGGCCTATTAAAGGAAACAAATCTCACAAAATCTAGAGAAAGCAAATAAGCAAAAGAAGCTCTGACATTTGGAACTTACTGATTGATGGCACCTCATTTTCACATATCTGATTTTGGTAGAATCCAATCAGAACATTGTACCAATCATTATCTCCATATTTGTTTCCTCATATCTCTTACGTTTATAGAAATTTTAGAGTACACCCTAACATTGGCTGTCAAAAACAAAACAATGTTTATATCCAAGTCTAAAAATGGTTTTTTTTTTTTCTCCATCTTCGGACTGTCTATTTAAGTCTAAAAATCATGATTATATTTTTCATTTTTACATATTTGTTCAATGGGCCCGGTTCTTTCACATTTTTATTATTTTAGATGTGCAAAGTAGTCATATAAATATTAAATAGTTAAATATTAAAATTATTTTATTTGAAAATAATATATTATAATGTATTTTATAATTTGAAAAATACATATAACATAAATGTATTTTTCTTTATTGAAATGTAAATTTATAAACACAAATATGAAAATGAGCATTTTGAAAATATAATATGTTTTTATAGATACAGTTAGAGATTTAATCGACATTATATATGTTTTTGATCTATATATAATGTATATACCAAATTATATTAATGGTATAATTGTAATATATTAGAATTTATAAGTTATTTACATATTTTTCTTTGATAATTTATTTTATTTTTCGAAATACGCCACATTAGCATTTTTGTGTTTAGATTTTCCGCATCACCTTTGATATATAAACGATGTCGCTCTTTAGATAAGGATAACCTTCTAGTCAGGTTAATTGGCAAACATGTCTTCTCCTGGCGATTTGTTCGATGACAGAACATTGATGTTGAGTCCTATATGTTCCCTGGGAGCACCGGAACCATGTACTCCGTTATTGGTATACTTCGATCTTTCTTTTTTTTCATCGAAAATTCAATACGATTGAATTTTCGATGAAAATATTTCATTTTGATTTATTAATGATCAAACTGTTGGATATATATGTGAAATATATAGGATTGTCTGGAGAACGAGTCTAATGTCTCAATGAACGAAACTAATCCCTTGATTTCCTCTCAACAATCAAATCTTATGACATATCAAGGGATACGAACACTACTACAAAATCCACTTGAAATGGTATATTACTTACACTTTGACATAGACCAGGAAATCTAAATCAACTACTGATAGTATAATATACTAATAAATGTTATTTCTTGTATTTTATGTAAGCAGCAACAGCACCAACATCAAGTCCTGCAACAACAACAACAACAACTAGGGACTTCGCTTGAGTTGTGGTTTCAAGATAACTTATCAAACGGTTTCCTAAGTCAATCCATGTTGAATACTTTTCAGGAGTCGAGTGGTTTTACAAGGGTACAAAATGTTCTTTGGAGTGGGTTTAATTTTCTTGACTATATATTATTTAACAATTTTGGTTTATTTTTTCAGAACCAAATAGAGATTGGTCAAGTGGGACAAGGAAATAATGGATTTGCACATCCAACTATGACTAGTTCTCCAATTCATCTTCAAGAACTACTTCGTCCCGCGCCTTTGTATGAAATTACTTAATTTACAAAGAAATTTAACATAATATAAAACTGTAATTTCTTAAGAAAACTCATACTAATATAAAAGTGATTAACTGATGCAGAATACATGAAGAGCGTTCTGGTGCATTTGGATCACTTTCTCATAATCATTCAATTGGGTACATTATTTAATTTTTAATTCCATGTTAATAAATTAGCTAAATATACTTATCGATCATTCTCTATATATCTGAATAGTTTAGAGAAACTCTGTTAAACAATAATACTATAACTCTGATGATGTGAATCAAACCATAGTGGCATGTTCAGAGCATTTCAGTCCTATAGTCCCCAACAATCTCATTCAAATTGATACTACTGCTACTCAAATGCAACACTTTGTATTCTTATAACATTGATCTACAGAGTTCTCATAAGAATATCATTTTCATGAAATATAGGTCACAAAATTATCTGTCTTATCAGATGCCTCGACCAGTGACTTCTTATTTTAACATGTATGATCAACAACCGCCCCAATCGGTTTTCACCAGTAGACAAAATGAACCTCACAATTTAAGGATGGTTAACAATTTAGCTATGTAAGATCAAATATTTTTTTTTTATGACTCCATTTGTATTTTATTTTCTCAAATTTATTCATGATAAAAAATAGTTAGATGTAAAATCTGTTGGATTGATGCAGGACATGTCCTTTACAAAACCAAACTAATATGATCCCTACCTTTAACGTTGTTCCACAACGTTACATTTCATCCATACCCAGACCTCAAGTTTCTTCGAGTTTTATCAGGTAACAAGTAGAAAAATTACGTTTTCGTGTTCTTACATATTTTTTTGATTGCTAAAAACTGTAATTCTATCTTTTTATACCTCGTTTTTATAGGCATTGTGACGGCATGCAAAGATCAGTGAATGTGCAGTCTTCGTCGACGTTTAGGTTCTCTAACATTAACACTCCGATACGTCCATATGCAAACTCAATCATACCTCCACAGGTACACTCTATTTTATGCAATGGAAGATATATAAGGAAATTAAGTTTTCAATATTTTACGAATGAGTACGTATGCACTAGAAAACCTTTATTGATACCAACAATGTTACAGGACGGAGTTTTGGGATCTAAGCGACCAAGTTACCAAACTCGGTTTGAATTTGGACAATCATCATCTCAGGCTCAGCGTCGGGTACACATTTTCCAGAAACTCATAAATTTATTCTTCATAAAATTGGATTGAAAAAATATTAATATGAACTAATTAAATAATGCAGAAAATTGCACCAGCAGGCCAAAATAGTAGTTCAGTTGCAAATGCAATCAATCTTGTTGAACAAAGGTTTAATGTTTTCCATTGACTATTCATACATATTTCGAATATGTGTAGTTTTATAATGACGTGGGTCTCTCAATCTGATACAATTTATATATTAATTAATCACAGAATATTTTTAAACAAAATTTTGTTAGGAACATAACAATTTCATTTTTTTCAGGCAAGCAAATAATATATACAATCCAATATATGAAAGCCTCGGTTTATGTATTGATCCCCACTTGAGAAACTATTCTTTTATAAGGACAGACTAAAAAGTAATTCTTTCTTTATTTAATTTATTTTTTATTGATTAATTTTTTGAATTTTACTTGGCTTAACTGATTATATCATTAGTTCATGATTTGTTCTTTTTAAACTATAGGTTGCTGATCGATCCTCAAACCTTGAACAAGTGAGGTTATATGATGGTGCATGCTCTATCTCTTTTGTTTCTTTTTTCTCTGTATGGTACCTAGTGCACAATCATTATGTGTTTGTTTTTCTTTATAAGATTTTTCCTCCATCGCTTTCTTATGAAATCTTCGAGCTAATGTACGTAGTATCATAAGCTCAAAGAAGTCCGTTTTCTTATTCTTTTCGTCTTTGATTCGTCGATATATAGTCTCTGAAAGTTACAAACTGCATAATTAAAATATTGCTAACAAAATCAATTCAGAAGCAAAAAAAAAATGAATTGAGTTTTCAGAAGATTTGAGCCCCAGACTCTTACCTACTACACAAGTGTTTTTTTTTTATCATGCTTTGGTTTGCATGATTACACTGTTCATGTGTATTTTAAATCCCGGTTCAGAAAAACGTACCGATTATGGTTACACGAATTTCTTACAAAACTTAAACAAACATTTCACAATTATTTAAGATTACAGAAAACACCTTAATTCAAAGGGAAAAAGCTGTAGAAGTTTAGAAATATCTTCTTGTTTTATTTTTGTGAACAACAACAACATGCATTTTCACCGACTCGCGTAAATATCATTTTGGATTTTGGTTCGAACTTTGAAGTACTCCCTTGCAATAGCAGGTCATGCTGACAAACAACAACAAAAATTCCCAATTGCAACTTAACATAATTATATATGTATATAAAAAAAAAAACAAATTGGACCTTAGCTGATTGGAATGATGGGCTGAATTGGTTATCATATGGGCTTGTTTGGGCTCAGCCTCAGATCCCCACTTCTCTACGACGTCGTTTAGAAAAATTCCTTCCATGCTATGATGGGTACTTGGCGCTTTGCAGGACTTGCTCAACAAATGTTCCTACAATAATCAATTACTAAAGTAATTTGATAGCACAGCAACTGTGATGTGTAGTATATGGTTTACCCTTCTCTGAACAACACGTGTCAGGGTATCGATGAGATGAGTTTCACTTGCTTCAATCTCCTCCATTGATGTAAACCTAACTGGATCTGGTTCAAATTTCCTATGTATATTAGATAACACGAGTCATATAAACTCTTTTACAATACATGACTTATTTCATGAAATTTTCAAATGACTAATCAAAGGAAAATAGGGCAAATACCTAAGTTCTTCCTCTGAGATCTGAAGCTGTTGTTGTAATCTACAAACTTCTTGCTCAAGTGCCTGTAATATTCGCGAATATGATTAGACAAATTCCTATATTTATTTATTTATATATTTTAGTAAACGGAGAAATGGGAAATTAATAACCTCCTCGACGTCGGAGTGGACAGGGCTACTCCATAGTCATGAAATAAAAAAGTAAGTGCGCAGATATGTATCTTTAATGTATACATATGTATATTTATCATTATATCAAATACGAAATTTCTTATAAGAAAAAGAGAGAGAAACCGAGGTTCGTTGATTTGGAGGGCCATGTCGTCCTCTAATTTGAGTTTTTCAAGAGTTCTTAACAGATACTGTCATCAAAAGAAAATGCTGATTAAAAATTTAATCTATATATATATATATATATATATGTAAATAAATACTTAGATTCGAAATTTGTGAAGAGCTTATGCATGGACCCAAATAAACTATATTTTTTATTGATTAGTTTTACCTCTTTGTTTTGGATACCTCTGCACAACAGGAAAGAAAATTTAGCAACAAGATATAGATGAAAAATTAAGTATATACTATATTAAATTGAAGCGTATGATACTCACTGGCGTTTGCTTTGATCGGGGAAAACCATGGCACTGAAAATGTTTTTTTTTTTTAAAGAAAAAATCCAAAAGACATGTGAATAGATATGTTACAAATCCAAGTAAATTAATGCGATGAATATACATACTTCTCTCTTTCTTGATCAGGAAGATTGATGTACCTCGCGAAAACGTCCTCAATCCTGAATTTAAATCAAAATGAAGATACAACATCATCCATGTGTGAATTTACGTATACTTTCATATATGTTATGTAAGTTTAAGACATTACGACTATTTATGTATCGTTGAAGAAGACGGCGAACAGACCGAGTTGCGGCAAACCGGAGAATGAAGGAGATAGTTAATTATGTAGTAACAAGTTTTATTTGGGGGGGGGGGGGGAAGAGTCACACCGAGTCATTGCATGATGGCAAATTATATGATGACGTGTTTTCTATGTAGTGTGCCACGTATACTGCGAGGCTTTCGTATAAGTCAGTACTAACGCTGATCTACTAGAGTATGGCCAATGTGAAAATACAAAATTTTTAATATTATTTGAAATAGTATCCTTATAAATCTTCATTTTTCTTGACTTATCATAAAATTCTCATAAATATATAGAATCAAGTATCAACTGGAGATTATTTTTTTCTTTTCAAGGTGATCAATCAGATGGAGAAAAATATAAAACTTGATGTTTTGGGGTTTCTAATAAATTTTTATTATTTTTTGAATTAAAATGACAACAGATTAAAGACTTTTTGCTGATGCTTTTTGTAAGTATCGGGCCTATTTCTAAAGTCCTTCGGGAGCTTTCTAAATTACCATATCAATGCATGGAACATTTGCTACTAATATAGAAACACACATGAACTATTTATATTTACGAAAAGGTCCGAATTTAATTCTACTATTTTAGAAAATGTCCCGGAATTCCTGGTAACTTAAGTTTCGGTAATATGTAAAAACGTGTCAACGCTCGGTTGTACCTCTACTAAATTCTATGAAATAACAAAGCAGTAGAAAATATTAGAGATCCACTATTAATTCGGTGGCTTTCAACCATTCAAAACAAAAACAAAAAAGATTATAGAAGAAGAAATGGGTATACCTTATTTGACTGGAAAAAGGACAAACGCGATCGGAGGGGGAGAACATGAGGAGAGCAAGATCGATATCACAAAGTGTTGACAATTCATAAGCCTTCTTTATTAAACCTTTTTTACGTTTTGAGTACGTAATTTGTCGGTTCGTGCTCTTCTCTATCCGCTTTAACTCCAATTTAACCCGACCCATATCCAATGATATGATCACTGCAAATAATCAAAACGCGGTACTATTATAAGTTAGTACGAGATCATTTTGATTGAGTGGAAAATTGTATATAATCCGTAAATGAACCGACGTAAGGAGAATTTTATGTTTGTGTGTTTGTAAGAGAAAGAGAGAGAAAGAGAGTTACAGATAGTGAGCGGGTTGATTTTTGTTCTTAATCTAGACCTGTCATATGTGGGCTACGTACATCACTTGCATTTATACTAATTTTATATAAAGTAAATTTTAGTTTAGTCTTACTATATAACCAAGTGTTTACTCAAAAATTTAACCCAAAAAAACATATTTTATTCAGATCTATATTTTACATCATAATTTTCTTGGCATTTGCCCAAGGCTCGTATATACGTGGATGGGTATAGGTTATTTAGGAATAATAATATGTGTAGTCTTTACATCAGAAATAACTAATCTTTTTTTTTATTTATGAAAATGATAATATATTTCCCAGTCTGCCACCAATTTATATACCTTGTTCAAGCTAGTGTGATCACATTGTATATGCGCTGTGAAACATGTGAGAAATAAAAGACTCAACTCTTGTATAATTTTACATTTTTATCAGTAACATGTATGTGAGTTTGAATCTAAATGGTACCATAGCAACAAAACTATCACAAACTCTTAGACTACGTACATGGTGTGTAAGGGGGATATAATGAGTGAAATTAAAGCAAATTATAGTGAAGGTGCCTCTCGATGAAGGATCCTCAAAAGGAAGGCAAAGGCTAGGGTTCGTATGGAATATACTTGGATGCTACTATGTATATTTTAGTAATATTGTACATGACGACCACCTGGTCTCATATTACGACACGTGGAGATTTGTTTGTTTGTGTTTTGTTGTTGTTACGCCGCAGACATAGAGAGGATACGGAGCTGGGAGGGGGGTGGGGAGAAAGAGAGAGATCCTCTGTGCGAAGTTTGCTGTGTGTGACAGCCCGATTTACACATGCCGGTTTAGAGACTACAATAACCTTCAAATATCTACTCACTAGATTAAGATCGTGGATATAAAAAAACAGATATTAAATTTGTTAATAATGTTTGAATTTAAATGATAATTCGTACATTTTTAAAAATTTATTTAGTAAAATCGGATTTGAATCTCACGATCATTTCATTTTATAATAAAATGGGATACATAATATAACAACGAACGGTTCAAAAGAAACAATTACCGTGTGTGTAAGAAAATGTGAAAATTTGGAAGTGGAGTAATTAAACATATGGGCTCTTTTAGGATGAAAGCCTCATTATATTATGAATTTTACAGAAAACGGCAAAAAGTACGAAAACCATGTCTTTTTAAGCAGTATACTCAGAACTGAGATTAATCACAGTTCGTCCCATTTCTATAGAATTTAAACTCATACGTTGAATCCGATCGAATTTGCCTGCACTCGCAAACAAAAAGTGTCGAAACTTGAAACATAAACAGATCCTATGTATGTCAGAAATAAAAACAAATGCTATGTTTTTACCTTATCCTATTTATTTCTGCCTTATATTTCTTTAAAAAATTAAAAGTACGTTCCATGTCGACCAAGACATGTACAAGTGGTTTATGCTAATTAAGTCGCTCTCTGTATTAATAAAGGCATAACTGATTAACTTCACTAGAACGAATAAATCGAGTGATTAAATTTTTAATTGTACACATTAAGGGCATAACTGAAATTTCACAACAGACTGAGAAAGAGCAAAACCCTAAAACATTATTGACAGAGAATATAAAAGGTGACGAAGCGCCGCTTATTCGTTTTTGGTCAGTCTTCGTCTCATCCTCCGCCGCACAGATCCAAGACATTTTGATTACAGCTTCATCGCCGGCGAAAATGGTGACGGCCAAGAAAACGGTTCGTCGCAATATCTCTCATCAAAGTTTTATCCTTTCTCCTCATATAGTATCGTTTTCGACCTCATTGTACTTCATCCAACGATGAGTAAATTGGTTCTGGGTTTATGCTTGATTACAGAAGAAGTCTCATGAGGGTATCAACAGTAGGTTGGCTCTTGTAATGAAGAGTGGTAAATACACTCTTGGTTACAAGTCTGTTCTCAAATCTCTCCGTGGCTCGAAAGGTAATTTCGTCGAACACTTGGTGTGCATTACCTAAATGTTATAGCCTTTTGTAGATTTTTGTTGCTTATCCTGGTTTTGCTTATGTTCACAGGGAAACTGATTCTAATCTCCACCAATTGCCCACCGTTGAGAAGATCAGAGATTGAGTACTACGCAATGCTCGCCAAAGTTGGTGTCCACCACTACAATGGAAGTAAGTTTCTTTCTTCTTCAGACCAATCCTCTTTAGCTCTTGTTGATTGATATATACCTTGCCCCCATTAGGATTAGTAACTGAGAATGTATAATCCTTAGTAGATAACAAGTGTACAAATCTGCTTCTATGGACCATTAAGGTGATGATTATATTATGAAACTATAATGCTTATTGACGTTAAGTGTTCATCTTTCGCGTGATCATAGTCTGCTTGAATTTGCTGTTGATGTCTCTGTATGTGTCTTATTACAAAATTACAGAAGTTACATGCTTACATAAATACCAAATTGATTGTATTGTTGGTCCAGAATCTTGCTCTTTGACTGATGATTTCATATCATCAAAGGAAGTAGATGAGATTAATGCTTATGATATTCAGCATAGTTTGATGTTTCAAGAAACATCTATTTTCTCTAGGCTTGACTGTGTTTTTTCTTGTCTTTATCTTAATGGGTTTCAGACAACGTTGATTTGGGTACAGCCTGTGGAAAGTACTTCCGTGTTTCTTGTCTGAGTATCGTTGATCCTGGTAAAAGAACTAACTGCTTGCTTATGTATTACTGGTTCTTCATCAATCTATCTACTAATGATTTTGTCTTCCGACTGGTTTCAGGTGATTCTGACATTATCAAGTCAATTCCTGGTGACCAGTGATACAATTTTCGATTTTATTTCTCCGGACTTTTATCCAGTTTTGTATTTGAGCCTCTCAAAATTTTATGAGCTATAGACTATTAGATATTGTGTTTCTTTTTCGTCTAATTTTCTTATTTTACGGGCCGGATACGAAAATTCTATATAAGCTGCAACATCACAAGTTTACGCATCGATGAGAAAACAATTAGTCAATACTTAGTAACTTGGATTAAAAATATCATTACTGAAAACAATCAACTTGGGATATAGAACTGAACCAAATTCATAACATTTTCGATAGTCTAATCTTTTTTCGTATTCTGACTGGTTGGATTGAGGTAGTAGAAAATGCTAGAGTTTGATTAGTTATTATTTTTTTTTAATTTTTTTTTGATTAGTTATATTCTGATTTCATATTCCTCAATCTTAAAATTTAAGACAAGTCTCGCTTTATATTTAAAACATATTCAATATAACCTATTGTATCTTTCACTAATACAGTAATACACTATCATTTTTAAAAGAAAACTTCTGAACTCTTTTTTTTTTTTTTTAAAGAAAAACTTTATGTATTGGATAAATTGAGTGAAACTTCTTTTTTTGGTTCATAAACAAACGTAACGTGGGTTTGAAACTGGACAGTAATGCCGCCACGACATGTGTCATGTTTTTATGGTATTAATTTGTAAGGATATATGATCACTTAGTAAAAGTGGCATGTGTCAAAAGTTAGGATAAACACATATATGACCGAAATGGAGAAAAATAATCCTGCGTATTTTCTTTCTTAGTATACATTGTTTAGTTTCTTATAGAGAAAACTTCCAAAATGCAAGTAAAAAATGAATAAATCTAATTTCTATATAACCCGACTCTCACTTACTCGATCCATACATAGAGAGATACAGAGAGAGCCTTTTAAAACTCCATCTTAATGGCTCTCAATACTTACTACCAAGACACTTCGACCCTCGTGACGCCCTCTATCTCCGACAACAGAAACTACATGGGGACAGAGAGCTGCTTCGACGCTTTCTCTGACAAGACAGATGATGTCCGGTTTCCCTATGAGAGAAGAGAGGAGAAAAAGGCGCTGGCGCCTGAGATACAGCCGCCTCCGATACTGCGGAACGTACCGTCGGTGCTGAAGCGAGAGTACACGAGTGATGGTCGGCTTTTACTTATGGAAGAGGAAGTGCGTGGTCACAAGTATTTTCGAGCTCACAGATCCAATGGTCGTCTCACGCTCCAGCTCGTCTCTCTTGATGATGATGATCGTGCTTCAGATGTTAAGAATGGTGAATGATGAATGATCATCACTAGCCTGTCGAGAACGGAAGCAACTCTTGTTTCTTGGAAGTCAAGTTACGTTAAAGTTTTCAGCCTTCAACATTTTTGACCCATTCACAGAAATATCATAAATTTCTGAATTAGCGTTCCGTTTAGTTTTGGCGGGTTTCCTTTTACCATGTTCTAATAATCTATGGAATGCCATTTGCCCAAATTAAGGTTTATGAAATATAATAATTAAAAATTTGGGTATATGTGGTTTCATTGGTCAGTGTGGTTTGCTTTGCTTCGGTCTTGGACCTCTTGGTCATTGCAATTGCCACTTCTAGATCTGTTCTGTTTCTCAGGATGTATATATTGGTACTTGACTTATTTCCTAATCAAGAAATTTAATGGTGAACCGTATAGTGAGATCTTGTAATTATCAAAATCGACATGTATGTTTCTACTACAAGAGAAAGAGAAAGTGCTTAATTACAAAGTGCTTAATTACTTGAAGTAGATATCGAAGATGAAGCTTCCAAAATGTTTGGGATCTTACTTGGTTGATTCTTCCTCTTCTTCTTCAGTGTCGAGCTCGAGACCTTCTGCTGCTAATAGCTGAGTGATGAGCTTTTTCTTATCTTCCTCTGCTTTCTTTCGCATCATATCTCTTTTCTTCAACACCAATGTGTGTCTCTTTAATGTGTTATTAAATAACTCTCTCGATGCTTTCTTCTCCTTCTCCAATATCTTCCTCTCTTCTTCAGGATCCACCTTAACAAGTTTACAGATTCAACACAGAGCAAATGAAAATTATACTTTTTGGAAGAACAAGCTCAGAAAGACTTCTTATTTCTTACTTTAGAACGAGAAAGACGACGAGCACGTAGGTTTATCTCAAGCTGTTGTTGCTCAGCCCAAGCTGCAACCGCCATGTCACCTCTCTGATCAAATGCTTTACGCTTTTTCATCAACCATTCCATCCAAGCTTGAGATGCCTACACAAACCCAACTCTCATCCTCAAAATTTCTAGAGGGAAAAAGAAAATTCCAAGTTGTGGTTCTTATATATACCTTCATCGGATTCACTCTGTTATCCATATCATATTGTCTTTTCTTGTCCGAGTCCATGAGCAGCTCGTATGCAGCCTGAATCTTGATGAATCTTGCTTCTGCTGTCTCTCCTTCTTCAAGAGTCCCTTTTCCATCATAAACTACAGAAAAAAAAAGGCCGCAATTGCAATAAACAGAATCAGAAACAGAGTTACAACTTTGTGAGAACAAAGTGACTCCTTAACAAAACAGTGAGATGTATATATCTGTTGTGGCTACATGTACTAATAAACAGAAGCTTTAGCCTACAAATAAATACTTTGGGCAGGTCTTATGTTGCTACAGGCTCACAAACACATAAGGAACTGTAAACAATCACAAATCTTGACATTGATTTGGCTCTAAAGATCCAGAGAATTACCATCGGGATGATAAAATTTGGCTAATCTTCTGTATGCAACCTTAATCTGCTCTTCCTCTGCATCTCGATCCAACTCTGTATCCAAAAACAAACAACATAGAACCATAATCAAAAACAGGAAACACAACAAAAAGAAGAGCTTCACCAATTCTTCTGACACAAGTGACAGAAACAGTAGCCAAAACAACAGAACCGATAACTGCCACAAGGTCCAAAGAACAAGATCCCAGTATTCAACAACTAAATCTCTTGGCCTAGTAATGTATAAGAACACACATGAAGAGCAACAAAACAAACAAACGAAACTGTAGATACAGAACAATTCCCAAATTGGTACAAGAATCATAAGTTTGTTTTACCGAGAGTATCGTACGGAGACTTCTCTTCGCTCCAATTCGATGCTCTAACCACAGTCTTCCTCTGATTCAATCGAAACCAAAGATTCGAACCTTTAGACCTAAACCAAGACGACGACGGAGACGAATTCGATACCCGAGTTCTAAAGCCGACGTTTTTATAAATCGAAACCCTAAAAATTGATCGACTTTGGATTCTACTACAACACACGATCGAAGAGAACACCGTATGTGGTCTACAAATAGCTCGAAGGTTGCTCATAACTTCAATTCCCAACCCAGAAACCGATTAAATTTCGTAAACCCAGAAATCAAAATTCATATAATTCGAATTCTCCCTCTCTTAACATTAACAAACGTATGGGTTAACTCACGAAAATGAAATTTTCTGAAAATTCCAACCGAACGAAATTTCTCATTTTTCTCGGAAAATTTACAAAAGAAAAATCAATTCCCGGGGGAAAAAATTTGTGGACGACTGAAGCCACAACGATAGTAAAATTACAAATATACCCTTAGTTTACTGAGTTTATTGGTCCCTAAATAATACATAAAATTCTACATTCAGTACACATACTCTCATATTGCTCAAATTTCAAAATATATAATAATAAAAATAATTATTTGTTGTATCTAATAAATATTACAAGCTTTACACCCAAATTTACATATACTTCATAAAGCAAAAAGGAATTATAATAAAGAGAATCACTCTACCTAACAAATATATCCTTTTAAACATCATTCCAAGCTTTGTGATAAGAGCAATGATTCTTTAAAAAAACTTGGATACTGTTTCTTGTTTTTAAGTTTTTGATAAATGCCTCTTTTTCAAGTTGTTTCTCGTGGACGAGCTGCCCAAAGAGAACTAAGAGCACGAAGTCTATGAAGATACTCTCCCAAAGCAAGCAAGCCTCGTGCCGATTGTCTTGTCGTCAAGATCTTTGCCATTTGTTGCAAAGTTTGCTGCCTCAGATGATCTGCCTGTGTCAATCATAATAGATTCTTGAATTCTTTGTAATACAAAGACACAAATCTTTCCTTACTTTGTTTGAGTTAATATGTTTACTACTTACTTGATTCACAAATCCCTCTAATGCTTGAAGATTCTCTATTGCTGCAGCCATGTGAGTCGGATATTCCAAGGACTCGATAACCGCATCAATCACTATGTTTTCAGCTAAACTCTGTTGAAGTTTATCGATGCCTTGAGAGAGAGCATCCTCTGCTTGTTGTGATGATTGCTGAAGATTTCTCACTTCCAAGATTTGTTGATCCGTTAGTGGCTGAAGATATGGCATCACAACCTGCAAATAAAGAAGATTAATACATTTTGAAAACGTAGATTAGTGTCTTTGAAAAGATTGTAACTTCGAAATATAATGTTAGGATTTGTAAAACTTTTACGTTTAAAAGCTCCGATGGACGAAAGCCTCCAATCCATTGGAAGAATCTTTCTGTCGAAGTTCGCCACATGCCCGATATCAAGTAGAAAACATCGGCCTTCGCTGCATTAGACTTCATTCGAAAAAGATTCGCGTAATGGTTCAAGCAACTCTCGACTAACATCCTGAGTTCAATGTCGCTTATATGAGATTGAAGCGCTATCCGGATTTCGCTAACCCTCCTGCTTTGTTCTTCAAGCCAATGTGAATAGTCCATCTCAAATGAAGCAATCCCTGTGTTAATAGTCCCAGATGGTCCTAGATAGCTAGAATTTGATGAGTTTCGTACGCATAATCCCTTTAAAAAAAAAAAAAAAACATATATTATTGAGTCAATAATGAAGATAGAAACTCAAAACAGAACATTTTGAACAATCATTTCACAAAGCTCACCTGTTGCTTAACCTTTTCAAGTTCTTGCTCTAATTGCGATAATTTTAACCGGCTTTCTTCTAACTGTTGAACATAAGCCTAAAGAAACAGAACAGACTTAGTAGTAACTAACATAATAACTATATGAGATTCAAGAAAGTGACTTGCTTATACCTTCTTTCTCAAACGACTTTTGCGAGCAGCTTCTCTGTTTTGCGCTAAACGCCGTTTCATCTATCGGCATATGATAAATAAATATCAATCAATATCACAAAACCTATCTTTATATACTTTTATTTTGTTGTTGGAACTTTATATGTAAAAATAGAAAAACATAATTAAAGTAGCATTGTTTGTTCTAAACCTTATCATGAATCCTGCCATCATCATTACTAGAAGGTTCTGCTTCGATCTGGTTATGCGAAGAGGCATAATTCGTCTGCACGTAATTCAAATCATTAGCTAAAACACAAGTAAACAACCTTCAAAAGCAATAAAGTCCAGAGAGAGAGGAAATAATCTATAACCTTGATGTTGTTGTTGTTGTGATCATCAACTCTAGCGTCCACCTGAATAATTGAGGAAGTAGCAGTATTGGGACTATGATCATTGTTATCGGATTTGAAAACATTTCCCCAACCGACAATTTGTTGAAATGGCTCATAGATTCCCATGTCTCTTAAAGATGCAAGTTGAGTTGGAGAACTCATCATCTCTATATTCTTCTCTACAATTCACAATCTCTCAAACTCCACAAGAAGTAAAATCAAAGGAGAATGAAAAAGAAAGTTTTTCTTTTGTCTTTACCTTCAATTATAGATCCAATAGCTTGCTTTTAAAAATTACATTTGCTCTCACTGATACAAAACCAATAAACTGAATAAATTCTTCATCATTTCGAATTTTTAAAACTTGTATAAAGTTTATTATAACTTTAATAAAAACATTAAAGAACTCCAAACTCTCCAAGATCCAACCTAAAACAGAGAGGGAGAGAAAATTTCACAAACCTTGATCGATAAGCAGAGAGATTCATGAAGAAGTTGAGAGATGAAGAGTTAAAAGTCCATTTGAAACACATTTCTAGTTTCGATTAAACAGAGGTATTTTTCATTCGGACCACACAAAAAAACAAATCAAATGGAAGGAGAAGTGTTTCCAGTTCCTTTGGACACTTACTATAAAAAAAAAATGAACCTAAAGGTCAAGAGTTCCCATCATGTAAGGAGATTTTTTTTTTTTTTTGGCCTTTTCTCTTTCCTTTATTTGTGTCCATCACGGCATCACCATTAGAATAATAATCAAATTAAAGAAATGATAAAAAATAAAATTAATCGATATTAAAATTAAAGCAACGAAACGTTTAACGACAAGACGATAGAAAGATGAATCCTTTAGGCCAAGCCGAGGGTCACCTTATCGTGCGCTTGTATTTCTGAGGTACGCACGAGATGATGTCATCAACCAAGAGCTCTAATACCTTCCGACATCGACACGTTGCAGCAAGGTTCACTCGGATTTATTCGGTGTTGAATTTGTTTGCATTGTTTTTGCATTCCAGAATTGGAAAGAGTCTTATGTTTTAGTGATCAAATAATATATAGTTTTGAGAGAAACAAATATACTCTTCCTCTGTTTCTTTATAATTTGGTATCGTGGGAAACTTTTGATTTATTGGTTGATCAAAGATTTAGTGCTTTTCATAGCAGCAACACCAGTTTTTATTTCAATTATTTAAATTATATAAGTTTTTTTTAGATTGATAGAAACAAAATTTACGTAATATTCATTGTAGCACAGATAAATCTGTTCGTTGTGGTTATATATATCAAGAATAAAATGTTTTGCAGTGTATATAGAATTGTCGGATGTAAAGTATTTTGTGGAACCGTTTGATATGTTCTTTGGCGATTTAAACATGTTGTAAATGATAAAAAATCATAATTTATAGAATGACTAAAATATCTATTATGATGATATATGTAATGATAAATTTATTAGAATAAAAAGTATCAATTACAAATATTAAACATGTAAATTTCTTAAACATCATTCGGGCTATTAATATGTATATCCCGAATTATCGACAACCCGGGCATGACCAATCCATTGATTTGAAACCCATTTTCACATCTTTTTGTATATGTATGCATGCTGATGGGTCTGCAAAAGAATCAATGTCTTTTTCCCTATAAGTTAGGTTCATATAGGTGGTACAAAGATGCAATGTTATGTTTTTTTTTATATAATTACAACTTGAGGTTTATTTCGAGGGGACCATAAGGTTATGCAGTGGCGTCTTTATGCTTAGTCTCCTTCCCTGACTTAGTGACAAATAATTGGACCTTTAATGGCCTACCAAAAACAAAAGATAACATTTTTAAATCTCTCGTTTATTTTTAAATTATGGATCTTAATTAGTTTGGAACCACTTGTGTAATAAAATCTGTGTTCGACAAAGACAAGCATGTCTGTTTATTTTTTTTATTAATAAGCTTTATTTTCTGTCTTGGTTTTACTTTGATAAAGATCCCCTCGATATTTTTCCCAATCTTATATAATATGATAAATCGTTGCGGTGGTACGCAAATACATAAACCAAAGGAAAAAACAATATTTTATGATCGATCATGTCAGAATATCAATTGGCATCGCGAAAGATCAAATACATTTTGGCTTGATTTATTGGTATAACGAAGTTTTTCTAAACTTACCGATAGCTTAGGCCTGATCAAGAACCTAGATATCTAGTTCTAGATATAGGATATACTATAGATTACAAAACGGAATATTAGAATTTACAAACCATGTAATTTTCTTAGTAATTCAGTGTACCTCAGATTATCAGCATATATATCATTATAAATCTTTGAGAAAATATCCATTATTCATATAGACTATATATAATGTACCTATATGCATGCATTATTAGATAGCATTGTTACGTGTTATAATTGATGAAGAAAAAGATAGTATGATCACAAAAGTTACGTACACACATTTTTACTTTAATTCATCACGAAGACACCGATCTTCCACTATTTTCCTTATCTCCTTTCTCCTTTTTTTTCCCGTTATGACTGCAAAAGTTACGCATTTTATTGCTTTTCTCGTTATCTTCTTTGTACTTTTTTTTTCCCTCTCTTCATTCTTACATTCTTCTCAAGTACACCTGAAAAAAACTATCTTTCAAGTTTGATATGTATTGCATTTACTGTTACAAATTTTGCACCAGAAAATAGTTTCTATTTCGGAGTAATCATTCACTTTCTATATTGAAATCGAATAGCCTGATAGTTTTCTTAAAGTACTAATTTTCATATGTTTTTGGATTCGTATAATAGACTATATAGTACTTTATGTAATAATTGTAATTAGAATATTAACTTGGAATCCCATTCTCGATGGCTTAAACCAATGACTAGAGCCACGTAACGAATATGGTTTCTGGTCCGAAGAAACTATAAACCGTATAGACTGAGATTTTTAGAATAGGAAAACAATCGATGAATTATATTCTCTTTATCAAAATAAGTGATGTTTGGGTTAAAAACACAAAGATTAAAAAATAATAAATATTTTATATTTTATAAAAATCCAATCAATAGAAAAAATACTGCAGAATTCAAATGGTCATAATTTATTAAATTAATATAAATTATACATAGAAATGTGAAAAAATCAAATATTTTAGGGCAAAAATTTTGTTCTAAAACATCACTTATTTTGGGATAGAGGGAGTATTAGAATTGAAAAATAAACCTGAAAATAATCGATGTACTATATAAAACATAAAAATTAGTTATTACGCATAGCTAGGAAGAAAAATCAAAGAAATATCGTATAATGAGCAAATAAAAAAAGACGAAGCTATCATGTCCTGAGATTCTTCTTGTGCACGAATGATCATTAGACGTTCAAAAAAGGGAAAAAAATAGAATTCGAATATTTGTAATATTGCTTCATGAAGAATACTACATAGTAAATATTCTCTATATGTTACAAAATGAAAGGGGGAATATAAGAAAAACAATATTAAAAGAGGCATATATATTTTATATACTAGTTCCTTTTATATAAACCGCATGTCGTTCAAAGATTCGAACTTGAACTGAACTGAGTCTGATTCTCTTATTTCGCATTCCCAAAAAAAAATAAAATGAAAGCAGATTCTTTTATGTTGGTTAAATATACAGTAATCATAAGTACAACCACGTGATTAGTAAACTTGTACTACTAATCCTAAAATTAACACAAGATTTTGAATGATATTCCAAATTTTTTACATTAATATTTCATCAATTTTCAGTTTAAAAATATTAAAAAGAAAATTTACACTTATATTTTTTTTTAAGTGAGGAGCAAAGACCACATAGTATATTGTAAGAGAAGCACTAACAAAAATAAAGTATAAATAAAAAAATTTATATAAAAAAATTCGTTATTGCCAATTATGAATAACTTAAAAAGCAAAGGAAGGTGATGGGTTTCTCTTATCATTGCTTTTGTTCCCATTGTGTGGTATTACGAAAAAGGAGCTGATTTTTTGTTGTTGGATGATTAAAGAAAGGGAGTAACTTTGTTTTATTTATATATAATTGTTATTGTGGTGTCCTTTCCTTTTGTAGCCCAAACAAGGCAGAGGATATTCTCACGTCACAAGTGCGCATGACCTTCATTGTTGTATTATCAAACTCCATCAGGCAGATCAGTGACCTCTTTCACCATATTTACTTCACTTACTTAGCTCTCAAACAAATATAAAAAGAATTAAGTCATTGCTAATTTACGTAATTGTTGTATATGTGTTTCCTAATTACAGCAGAAGTTATCAAGATTTGAACTATAAGCACCATTAGTTCCCAAGGTATACCTGCAATTGAGGATGTTTTGGGTATGAACATTTCTTCGTGTATCTCGAGTATTAATCTGAATGTAGCAATATGAATTTGAAAAAGGTAGATCTTGTTTACCTTAAGATGATCAATACTTCTTGTTGGAATGATAGGGTTGATGTGAAGAATGAGGATGCTCAACCAAATTCCATCCATCAGTAGAGTTTTTATCCTTTTTTACATCAGGAAACTCCACCATGTCGCTGGGATCTCGATTTGGGACATTGTAATAACTACTGTTCCACTACAAGACAGATATGAAAGATCAGAATTTCATATCACATACTTTACATAACTAGCTAAGGTTTTAGTCCTTGAGACGAATCCATAACTTAATGAGAATTCAGGAACCATAACTCATACCGATGTTGGCTGAGTATGAGAGCTGTTCAGCAAGGTACTGGAACTTGAGGAGTTCATATTCCACACGGATTTGTTCGGCTCCTGTCTTTGCTTGTTGGAACTGTAAACGTCAGAGATGTAAGTATGTTGTGCCTAAATCCGGATACAAAGCTATATGATACAGATAACCTAACTGTTTTTTCATGTGTCTCAAGTCTTCATATAGTCATATGAAACAATGTTAATTATTGGTGAACACTCGAAGCTTTACCTTGACAAACCAAGAGAAAGAGCAGACTGAACTTCCTTGAGAGAAGATAATGTGGCCAGCAACTTTGCAAATGTTTCAAAAGTTGAGGATCCAAAAGGAACTTCGAGTGACAGGGAACTGTATCCATACACAGTTAAGTGAGCCACACTTTGCTTGAGATGTGCAATTCCTCTCTGAAGATTTCTAAATGTTTCAGCAGAATGAGGAGAGGCAGAAGAAAGACTGACAACGTCAAGGTCAAGGTCATGATAATCATCTTCTACACTTCCATCTGATTTCAATGAAGTGACACCAAAATTGGTTGTATCTCTACTCGTCCATGAACTTTTCCCTTCGAATGAGTAGTAATCATGGGATGGTACAAAAAGGGGAAACTCATCGCTGCCAATAAAAAATAAATAAGATCGCTTGAATTCTCTAAATAATGGAGACACAAACAATACCTGTCATGTCATATATAATTTACCTTGGAGAAGACGGATAAGAGTTCCAATAAGAATCTCGTTGCCATATTCGTGAACAAGAACCCTGAGATAAAGTAATGCCGAATGTTAATCATACTTGGTGAATCAGTTTCCAGATGATAGTAATATAAAGTCAATATCAACGAATTATCTCCCATATTTATTTCCTACGCAAAACATTATGCAGTGAGTGTGTGTGTTATCTTCAAAGACTGAGGCAACTGTATAGCATAAAATTGATTGAAGGATGTGTTGGCATCTACCCCGAAACCCAAGTTATGGAGTGCAGGCACTGAGAGCTTATGGACAACAAGATTCAGAAGCTGCACCATGTACCTGATCCAACCACCAACCATGGAATTTTAATTCATCAAACTACCAAATCAAATATTAAAATTAAATTATGAGTACAATGGTCTGCAGGAGACTAATATGCACTTAGGAGACGGATCTCCATATATTTTAAACTATTCATGTGCCAAAAAATGACTGTTTAAAGACGAGGACATGTTACCCTAAAGAGGCTGCAAGCTCTTTTGGCGGAACAGAGAGTGGGTTGAGACCTTGTGGTAAGAGAGCATTGCAGATTTGATCATACTGTCCACTACACCCATCTTTGTTCTGCCCCTCTAGTTTCACCTGAAAAGAGTAAGATTCAGTAAAACCATCCCAGAAAAATGTGTTAGATAAACAAGATGTGTTTACCAACTTCTTTTGGTACAGAACTCCATATGTTCTATGACATCTGTAATTTAATAACTTCATAGATAAGAGCCTAAAATTTGATCTCCTTACCCTGGATAGAGGGAATAATTTGCATATCTGTTTCATAACCAAAGCCTGCTTATAGAGGCGTTCTGAAGTAAGCTCGATCTGTAAATCACAAATGCTGGCTTAGTGTTCATAATCATGGATATGAAAAAATTGAGACACAGATACTGACTATATGAGTTCTAAAAAAGGACTAGTTCGAGCATAGAATTAAAGTATGCTGAGATGAAGATCTTACATATACCAAGTAGTGATTGCCAATAGTATCCGAATAGTGGTTCTCCAATTGGCGAACACGGTTCTTCTCCAACTGCAGAAATGAGAGAAAGATAGAGAGATAATACTGTTTACATTATCCATGGAAAAATCAGCTTCATACTTAATCCTTTTCAAGAGAAAAGGCAGGGAATGAAAAGAAAAAAAAAAGTCACATTACAGCAACGTTAGTTGATTCGATAATTCCATATCTCTCTTTCAGATTGCGAGATAGACTCCGAAATGTGCTTTTGCCTGCATCATAAAGTAGGTATACTTAGACATGGTATTTTATGCAATGCCAAAGAAATGAATTTCAATAAGAAAGAGAGTATCTTCAGACTTTGCTGCAATTTCTCCACTTGTAGTTGGAGCTTCTCCCGCAACCTAGCAAGCTTCTCATTCTGAAGCTCAATCCAACAATGTTGACTAATTGCTTTCTCCTGGTCAGCAGCGAAAAGCACACGGGCATCAGACATTATTTATGCAAGAAAAGCAAATGAATTTCAGATCAGAAGACTTCAAACTCAACAATGAGCGCATGTTAAACCTTTGTGACAAGCAAGCCACTTAATCTCAAGTATGAAATCTTCCGACGGCTCTTCAACGAGTCCAACGTAACCTTATATTCGTTTAAGCTGCACAAAGAGCCAAAAAATACACAAGTAACCACCTAATCTACAGAATAACACCATCAACTCGGAACTTGTTCGAATTGGAGGATCTCACTCAACGATCATGTCAAATTATCAGAAATTGATTCCAAAAACCAAACATACCTGCGATTAACACAAGCTACGCAGATCGAGACACGAAACGAATTGAGGCAAACAGCACATTTACTAGATTTCTCCATCGATCCTTCACCAACGCAGAGCAAATTCCCCCAAATTCCAAGGGCTCAGCGATAAATCTAACGCAATCAATCTGTCAATTACACAACACACTCTAATCTGGAGTCTGAACACCAATAATAAACCAATCCTAAAGTTCGAGTGCATAGCTAAACAAGGAATCGTTGAAATCCCAAGAGACATTGAGCATAAAAGTTCGAGCGGAGAGAACTAACCGGTAGATTTGACAATTCAGCCGGCGCCGGAGAACTGTAGCTTCGGGTAGACGAATGAGGATGAAGCGGGAAGATATGAGAAGCGAAGAAGGTGGATTGAATTTGAAGGATAGCGTCATTGCGTGTAGCAGTGGAAGCTTTACGAGAGAGAGAGAGAGAGAGAGAGAGAGAGAGAGAGAGAGTAACGAAGGAGAAACGACTTTTACGAATTCAAGTTACGTGCACATCACCTTCCTCTTCTTTTCTTACTGTTTTACACTTTTCAACCCTTTGCTTTTTTACCTTGTTACTTTTACCCTATAACTCTTTTTCTTTCTTTTGTTTTTGGCCTCTTAACTCTTTATAAATTACTCAATCACCCCCTTATTATCATGCCTTGTTAACTTCACTTGACTATATGATTTTCAGTTAATTTTATAACAAACATGACTGAATGATGAGTCAAAGTTTAATCCTAAAAGTTATAATATTTTATTACCAAATTGTTTATGGTAATCTTACTTCCCAAATCCAACAAAATGTTCTCGTCGTAAATTTAGTTTTACATATCTGGCTGAAAACTTAAATTTTGCTAGGAGTTTGATCAAGTGTATTAATTTCACTACCTACATATGGTAGGATTTTGTTAAATCTATAAAACTACGAGAAAATAAAAAGTATGTTATATGAGAGAATAAACGAAAACATATACTTTGATGATTTATTACAAAATAACTAATTAGATATGTCAACTTGGTACGGGATAATATTTAAGGTAATTATGTTGTCGTTTACTTTTACTTTTTTCACTTTTATTGTTTTCGTTTTCTTTAACAACAAAAGAAAATTAGTATAACTTTTTTTCTCTCATTTATTAAGTTAATGTTTTATAGTTGTTTAGGAATGACTAATAAGTGGTTTACAAAAGCTCTTAAAGTTGGGGACTCTGCCGCCGTGTAGTAGCTTGTAATTTTTGGGAATAGTTTTTGTGCGACCCAATTTTAAACCCCTAGATTTTGCATGATTTTAACGTTAGTGTATGCTACGAAATCTAATGAGAGCCAGTTAAACTAAGTGTTTTGATTGTACTTGACTACTTGTATATATTTTTTTTGAAATATATAAAATTGTGATTAGCTGAAAGAAAAATCGTTAAACACAGTGACCATATCACAACCAGCACTTAATTCTCCCATTTAGTACCCTCATAGATATTTTGTGGTTTATTTTTTCATTACTCATACTTTTGAACATCCACTAAAATTCTTTCTCTTCTTATAAACCCCACTACTTTTCCTTTAAAAAGCGTTTTGCTAAATCTTTTTTATATTTTTGTGTCTCTGTATATATATAATAAACTGTGTGTGATTTGTCGTGACATTTACGAAGAGTGTGCTAAAATAGTTCCTTTCTATGTTTGTACAGCGCCGAATTCATATTTGAATAAAGACTGTTAACAACTGAAATTTATAGTATAATGGTTTATTAACATGGTCTAGATATGTTTCTATACGAGTTTTTCAGTCACATATAAGAAGATAAGTACCGTCGATGATACAATTTATATGCTAACTATTTTAACTCAAACTCCATTTTATTAATACTATATTAGATATTACAAAAAAAAAATTAAGTACCGTCAATTATAATTATTAAGCTAAGACCATGTAGAAAGTGTCAAATAATTAACTTTTGGTTATTTTATAGAAGTATGAAATATCGTACAGATCACTTTTAGTTTGGTTTGGCATAAAATTAACTCATGAACTAGATACAGTAATTAAGAGAATGCGAGGCCGACTGGTAACAACTGTAATTTTTGACTATAGAAACTTTAGCTATATAGATTTTGACTCTTTTGCTGTAAAAACTTTGATTGTAAAATTTTTTACTATCGATTGGTAAAGATTTGACTGTAAAAATTATATTTTTAAATAATATAAAATATACCAAACATAATGAAATATATAATATATATTTTGTTCTATAATTAACAAAATTTAAAATTTGTTTATTGATCTTAAGTAAATTGATATATGTTTAATATTTGTTTCTTCTTTTTTATATAAAGAAATGGATCTTAAAAAAATAAAATAAAAATCAATTATTAATTAATTAAAAAATTTTAAAAATTAATTCATCAATGAGTTTTATGGAAACTTTTAATACATGTGGAGAAAAAACAAAAAAAAACTCTTGTCTTTATTTTTATTTGTTTTAAAGTCAGGTTTACGAGACTTTAAAAAATAACTGTAATCAAAGAGTAAAATAGAAAAGTAGTTCTGCGAAGACTTTTAAATTAATCAAAACAAAAAAAACATGATTGATAAAATTTTAACTGTAAAAACTTTTAAAAAAAATTACAGTTTTAAAAATGCTCGCTAATCAGCCCCTGCATTTATCCAAAAGTTCCATATGCTACATACATATTTATATATTTCTCATATTTTACATTGGACGCTACAACGTTTACAGACTTTATAAACCACCCAATCAAGAAAAAGAGAAGACACTAGAAAAAGCCATAAAAAAAGGTTTATGAAAATAAATAAGAAACGCAAATATAGAAAATACGAAAAACATTTTATATCTTCTTTTATCACTCAATCGTCATGGGATCCGAAACTTTAGCAGAGCTTTTCTTCATACCGGGCTTTCCAAAAAACAACCGTCCGAATCGTCTACTCCCACCCGATTTCACCGGCGCCTCCATGAAACTTCCTCCGGCGATCTTTTCGTCCCCCTCGCCGGTAACCGCCACTGGTTTCGCCGGTTTCTTCATACTCTCTTTGTGAAACTTCCTCACCGTGTAAACATCTGCTATAGCTAGAGACATCTTTTAACAGTTTAGAGAAATAGAATAAAACTATATATGTTTCTCTGAAGAAGCGGAAGGCAAAACACAAAGAAACAAAAGCTTTTGTTTGGTTTTTATTTAGAAAAAAACTTATATTGGGAAAGATGAATCTTGTTGTTGCATTTTTGGGGGAGAGGTTTGGGGTTTTATTTATACATAAATTTGGTGGGTCCATTTTCTGAATTTAGTGGGTTTATTGCCACGTCATATACGTATACATTTACTGTTGTATATATGTATTTTGTACGCGCGGAATTTTTTTTTTTTTTAATGTAGTTTTTTGCCGATCAGAGTAAGTTCAAGAACTCATACGATATTAATTACTACAGAAATACGACTATTTTTAAAGATAATTAACAACGGATATATAAACTATTTTAAGGAAAACAATTATAATCAATTATGAATATATTTTATTATTATATTTTGCATGATTTTAAAATATCATGTAGACATACGATGGTTAATTATACTTATATGTATTAGTTGTTTAATTCAAGAAAAACATTTCTTTATTAAGTATCTTTCTTCAATTTAGAATGTATACGAGCAATTAGCTAGTTTACTGGATAAACGTTAGTATGTTGGAAATTGACGATATTTTGTTTAAGGAAATTATAATAAAGATATGAGAAAGAGGTTAATGTTAAATAAAAATCTTGATTGTGTAAAGGCAAAAGAAGAATTGAACTCCAAAGTAATTACTTACTAATATTTAGAAATTTATTATTTATAAATATAATACTCACATCATCCTTCTGATTATTATAAGTCAAAACAAAATAGTCACATACTAAAGATAATTGATGATGACAGATTAAAAATTTTCATTATATCTTATGCTCGAATGCTGTTGTTGTTCTGACTTCTCTAAATGTTTTTTTTCTAGATGGGACCAATCAATTAATTTCTTATCTAAAAACCAATCCAAATTAAACTACTAAAAAGGTGACAATAGTTTGCAAATATATTTTCGTAATTGATGATAAACTCTAATGGATGATCAGAATGTGAAAAGGCACAACAATCAGTAATCGACGTACAAAAATATATATCCTTAAGTTTTCAAACGAGTTTTATTATTGTTGCCTAAGTTTTCATTTATATTATATGAGATTAAATTTATGAAATAAGAATTCTGATGTCCAGAGCAAGGTCGTTATATATTCATAGAAGAGAATACTATTTAAAAGTTAAACAAGTCAGGTAGCAAGAAATTGTATTGTTCATCCAAATTCAATTATGAATACACAACTCTACATTTTCCAAATACTTTACTAAGGTTTTGTAAATAAGGATTATGTGTATGTATTATAGATGATTATTCGGACTCTAGATGTGGATGTAAAAAACTCTAGTAATTTTTAGAGCTTGCAAAAAAAGATTACGAATAGTTTCAACATGGTTTCATGACAAGTTTAGTGGGAGTTGGCAATATGATGACTTGGACCAACTAATAAATCTGGCCAGGAGAGAAGACAGTTACTAGCTAGTTAATTATTAACTTAATCTATATTTGAATTGAATATGGATATCTGCTGTCATGAAATACTATTTTTGTTGATAAAATATACTATTCTAGTACTAAATAAGTTATATATATTTATAGTATCATTTTTAGCGATTACACTTCGTTCTAGAAATTGCGAAAGCGCATACACTTTTGATTTCAGATTTTGGTCCAATAATATACTGATTAGCAATGAGTTTACTTAAACAGGAAAACTAGAAATGCAAAGTTATTTCTATGGTTAAGTAAATGCTACTGGAAACCAGATTTTCATAACGTAACTTAAAAAATTGATCGTATAGTAGTAAAATATGATGGCTGTTCGAAAGTATGAAAACAATTAATAAATAAATCTCAAAAATAAATATATAAAATAAAATACAAAAAAAAAAAACTCAAGATTCGAGTGATAGTCCAAGAATATATTGGAGAAGGTCTGAGAGGAATCTGACTCGGCCGCCATTTTAGCTTATCACTCATCTAATAGTGGACTTCACACTCATGACTCATCTAATATATTTAATCATTTTATGAGCATTTCTTACTTTTTGTTTTGTTGTTTTTATTGGTCCGAGCTTTATTTATTTTTCAGTCACGTTTCTTATTGTGTTTGGACTTTGGATATTTCAGACAATTCTGTTGTCGCACGATCTAAGGGCGATCGGTAACGACTGAACTTTTGATTGTAGAGACTTTAGCTGTATAGATTTTGACTGCAGAGATTTTTGCTGTAAAACTTTAACTGTAAAATTTTTTACTATCGATTGGTAAAGATTTGACTGTAAGAATTATATTTTTAAATAATATAAAGTATACCGAATATAATAAAGTATACAATATATATTTTGTTATATAATTAAAAAAATTTAAAATTTGTTTATTGATTATAAGTAAATTTATTTATATGTATTGTATGCATATCATATTTGTCCGTTCTGACATAATTTTAATATTTGTTTTTTCTCTTTTATATAGAAAATGGATCTTAAAAGAATAAGAAAAAAAAATTAATTATTAATTAATTAAAAGTTTTTAAAAATTAATTTATCAATGAGTTTTATGAAAAATTTTAATACATGTGGGGGAAAAAACAAAAAAAAAATTCTTGACTTTTATTTTTATTTGTTTTAAAGTCAGGTTTACGAGATTTTAAAAAAATAACTGTAATCAAAGAGCATGATTGGTAAAATTTTAACTGTAAAAACTTTTTAAAAAAATTACAGGTTTAAAAGTGCTCGCCAATCGGCCCCTAATTATTTGAACGGTAATATCAGATTTTGTTCGATATATTCTTTATTCGTTTTCTTAAAAAATTGTCAAAGATCCGATACTAACTCCCAGTTATTTCTTTCGGGGAAAAAGCTTTATCCATACAGTATTCGACATTACATTTGTAATTCACCACGTGTGTCAACTTCAAAGTGACAATTATTGATCAAGTCGAATATAATTATAATCATTTTGATGCTAAATAAAGAAAACATAAAACCTTTTCACATAATTTTGATAAGTGTTAGAATCCATATGAAAAATACGATGAATGTCTCGACGAACAAACATAAAAATAATTATAATCATTTTGATGCTGAAAAGAAAACACAAAACACTTCCACATAATAATTTAGTTGGTGTTAGAAATCCCACATCATATTTAACGATGAAACAAATAGTATATAAGAGATAATTATCAATCTACTATTAACTAATCCTATAATCAGATTATATATTATGTCACATTGTACACATGTAATTTTGTGAAAAGCAAATTAAATCAAGAAAAATGTTATTATCACCTTAAAAAAAAAAACATAAAAGAAATATTTCTAAAGAGGTAGGATAAAACGTAGTAAAGGCATTTGCTAGTTTGGTATTACTATTTATCAGTTTATCATGTTCGGTTTTTTTGTTGATGATATTTGTAAATAATAGAAAACGACATTTTATTTGTAAAACATGTTGTGGAAAGAGTTTTCGTAACTGATGAATTATTAGTATCTTTGAAAATCGATTGAAGATCAATGGACGGTTAAAAATGTTATAAACGCTTATTTCAAATTCCAACTTTGTTTATATTAACATAGAATATACTCTTAGCTTTCTTAAATATACAAACATAAAATTTAAGGGTGGGAGAGTATTGGCTTCCAAAAGTTAAGTGTAGAATAAAACGAGGAGGCTGCCTGGCTGCGCCAAGATCTATATATATAAATAACATTTACAACGTTTTATTCTATTGGAAGAGAATCATTTTAAAGTCCAATTTAATCGTCTAAGTGAAACAGGCAACAACACACTAATCAACTTGCATATGTAATATTTTGGCAAATCAAAACATTTTAATTTAAAAAAGTAGATTAGTTGTTGGTATAATAACTAATTACCGTTGTCATTTTATCCTCATTCAAGTTTAAACATTCAAGTTTAAACATGTATAACATGTTGTTGATAGAACAAAAATGAAGGAATTTTAGTAAAGATTGATTTTATAGGTTTTTTTTTTTTGTTTCTAAAAATGTGATTTTCTAAATTAATTAATTGTGAAACTCTTTAAATACAAACATGGAAAATGAAAGAATACAAAAATTAGTGGTGAAATATCCAATGAATGGAAGTTGTCATTAAAAAAACTAAAAAAATATATAAAATATGATTAATTACAGTAAGTTTTTTATGGTTTTTAATATGTGTGAAATATCTTTAAAATAAATCTTTCTGAAATTTAGCATCTAAGTTTATTTATGTATAGATTGAATGAATTAAATTTAGCGGCAGGGACAAACCCGAGATTTGGATATCCCATATGTAATGGTGTGGAACTATGGATGGACCAATTCGGATCAAAATAGTAAATATTACATAAGATTTGAATGATTTGATATTGAAATAATATATTTTAAAGTTTCTAAATATCTGATATGTGGGCACATCTAATCATAGTGGTAATCTAATTTATCTAGACAAAGGTGTTCAGTCGAATAGTACTATTCCTGAGTTAGTTGTCATGAACTAAATAGTTTTTGGTTATGTAATCATTTACTTAAGTAGACTAGCACGAAATTTAACGACAGAAAACAAATGTTTGTTAGTAGGGAGTAGGGACTACGCATTGTTCTTTTTCATATCAATTTTTTAAAATTTTGATATAATTTTGCATAACAACTTTAATAACAACATGGCCCAGATATATAATGAATGTAAATCCAGAAAACACACATACGTTTATTAAAACAACTTGGTATTAGAAAATGGGAAGTATAATTGCCGTATGGATAAGGTGGTCATTTTATTTAATTTGAGCTTTATAATTTCTGTCAAATGGATGTTACATTTTTCTCGTAAAAGATGAAAGCGCCACATTCTTTTTCGATTTGTATATTAATTTCCAAAATCCACTTCGACTGGGATATAGCCGGTTTTAACGCAAGTATTCGTGCTAGACTTGTTTAGTATACAAAGTCAGTGATTATATAAATTAAAGTAGAACACTGATGCTAAAACACGTAAGGCGTCGTGATGCAGATGCAACTACGAAAAGAAGAAAAAAGAAACATAAACTATATATATGACCAAAGGAAGAGAATCCTTATCCCATCGTTCGTACGTATACCCCATTCGCATAAGTGCTCGGATTTTAAATATGAACTTTATCATATTTTTTTGGACTAACAATGAATATCGCCATCATATAGTTTATTATGGACATGGCTGATGGCTGATGGCTGATGAGAATAAATAAAATAAATTTAGAAACTCTAACTCAACTCCGAACCGGATCTTGAACGGTTAGCGTTCGGTTCGCTCTCCAAAAACATTTTCCCGCCACTTTCTATGAAGTATAAAAGAACCCATTCGTCCTCAATCCCTAATTTCTCACTCACTTTAACAATGGAGGTTACTACGGAGTCAAAGACGACGCAGATCGATGAAACCTCTCGCAATCTCTCGTTTACCACTTCCAACGCCGGCGATTCTAGCTGGGACAAAATCTCCTTCTTCCGTCACCGCTCACGGCAAATCAAACGAGACACTTGGCTTGTTTCCGTCTTCGTTCTTCTTCAAATCGTCCTCTTCGCTGTAACTATGGGAGTCAACGATTGCTCCAGTAACTCTCACGGTCACTGCGCCGCCAAACTCCTTGGCCGATTCTCTTTCCAGCCTCTAACCGAGAATCCTATGCTCGGTCCCTCCGCCTCAACGTAAGTAGCACTCTCCGGCTAATACCTGTTTGTGAAATCGAATCTATATTTGAATCCTTTAGAGATGAATTTTGGATGCTTCGTTGCTGACACCTGTGATTTCAGATGTTTCATTGTGCTCATCTTTAGTATCTATTACAATAGCTTACTGGAGTTTGTTGATTTGGATGACACCAGTTTCCACTATTGATGAGTTTCAGCTGATTTATAGTGTTTCAATCTTTGATTACAGCGATAAGTTCTTGTTTCCAATTCTATGTTGTTCTAGTGTGTTTATTTGTGTGGATCTTGGTGCTGCATTTTGTTTAGTGAAGCAATTGAATTCAATTTATAGATAGAAGTGATGCTTCTTTGAGTAAGTTTCATAAAATTGAGGGGAAACAGGGGTAATTTGAGCTTCTAAACGATTGAAAATAAGCTATGGACTTGTTATATTCTTGTGAGTATGCAGGTTAGAGCATATGGGAGGTCTTTCCTGGAATAATTTGACGGAGAATCATGAGATTTGGCGTATTTTGACATCTCCTTGGCTGCACAGTGGATTGTTTCATCTGTTCATAAATCTTGGGAGTTTGATTTTCGTAGGGATATACATGGAGCAGCAATTTGGACCATGTAAATTAGACTGCTTGACTTTTGGTTACTTCACCTAAACTATTTTGGATGGAATCTATCACCTATATAATCCACCTTTCTTCTGCTTTTGCTTTGGTCATGTAGTGAGGATCGCAGTAATATACTTTCTCTCTGGCATCGTGGGTAGTCTGTTTGCTGCTTTGTTTGTTCGAAATATCCCATCAATCTCTTCTGGTGCTGCTTTCTTTGGGTTGATTGGAGCCATGCTTTCTGCACTTGCAAAGAACTGGAATCTATATACCGGCAAGGTCAAGGATTTCTTGTGTTCTTTTTATCCCTGGTTAATTTCTTCTCTTACCTTTGCTGATTGTGTTTGGTTTTTGTTTGCTGCTACAGATTTCAGCCTTAGTGATAATATTCACTATCTTCACTGTGAATTTCCTGATAGGCTTTCTCCCTTTCATAGACAATTTTGCAAATATTGGTGGTTTCATATCAGGATTCCTCCTTGGATTTGTGCTATTATTCACCCCACAGCTGAGACAGATGCCTCCATCTAATAAGGGAAAATTGTTTGAAGACGATATGAAAAGATCCACAAGGCTTAAAGAACAGTTTGACAGACCGGCATTAAGGATAATATTCCTGGTTGTATTTTGTGGAATGTGAGAATTTCCCTTAAATCTCTTTCAGCTCTAGCTTTTTGTTCTCTCTGCACTTGCATGACACGGAAAATCTTCTTCTATCTCTGTTCATTAGGCTTGCTGGGGTTCTATTAGCAGCGTGCTGGGGCATCAATCTCAACCGTCATTGCCATTGGTGTCGCTATGTTGACTGTGTTCCAACCAAAAAATGGAGCTGCAGCGACATGACTACATCCTGCGAGGTATCTTCATCTAAATCATAACCTTTGTTGTGACCCTGATTCTAGAATTCGAGTCTTTATATATGCAAATCATAGTTCGATTAGTGATTACAACATTGTAAAATGTGAATATGACAGGCAATGGTGAGTGATGCTCAGTTAACACTAACGTGCATGGCCAATGGAAAGTTCCGGATATTTCCTTTCACCAATATCTCACAAGCCAGGACACAAGACCTCTGCACACTCGTCTGTTCTTAAACATGACCAAGGTTTCAACTCCTTTATACATCTACTATACTCACTCCCACACTTAGATAACTGCATATACCAAAACTCTCACCTAAAATCACAAATCTCTTAAGATTCTTTGGTCCATTCCGGTAACTTTTGTAGCATAGCCTTAATGGACAAGTGGTAAATACTTGTAAATGATACTATTGTCTTGGTTCTTGATTCTATGAATCTGAATACTAAAGTCTACGAAGTTTGGTCCCATATGAGGACCCAGTAGCCACATTAGTTTCTTACACAAACTTTACACAATCCACATCATATCTACGCACACATGACACACCAGTATGTATAATATACAGCTTCTCCTTTTTTTACTTGAATGTATATACTTTTTTTCTTTCTTTCATTTATTTGCTTTAGGAAGAGTGATGAATGATGATGATAAATAGGTGTGGCTTTGTGAGTGTAGTAGAATGAGAAGAAAAGGGCCGACCTTGACTCATATATAGATAGGGTCACTAAAATTGATTGCTATTATTTAAGGGAATTTTGAAATTGAGAAATGTGGTCATCATATTAAAATAGACATAATATATATTTATTAGAAGCCCATACTGTGGACCTTAACCTCATTAAGCTACTCAACTGCCTACTACATCTCTATTTGTTTAATTACTCACTAATAAATATGCATTTTACTCATGTATTTGTTTGTTTGTTCTGTGTAGAATTATTCCTTTCTATTTTGTTATATATTCAAGTCACTTAATCTATGTATGTCAGAGTCATTCTATATTAGCCATTGTTGATTTGTAATATCGCATAATAATATTGCAATTTCTAAGAATTGATCTAGATTTCTTCCAAGGTAACGAACTCGTTTTCAATTCAATTAAATGCTGGGGTGTGTAAAAAGCGAAGGACCTATACTGTTTTGTAATCAGTTGACTTTATAACTTTATCCGGTTTAGAGGGATATGAAGCCAGAATTGGAGCAGATGGTGGCTGGGAAAAATTTGGTTTGGCAGCTTTATCTAAAGCGTTGTATTTTGGAACTCTTGTTATTCAGATTTTTAGCATTTGCACACAAAGTAAATTAATCAAGATTCTTGCTTTGTTGAAACAGATTCCTAAATTTATTTATTTCCAATACGTATACAAAAGCACTTGTTATGTTCAATGTATAACAGCTCTCTCATCCTTTCTTTTAGTTCATACTATATTTATCAATAAGATGGAAAATTAGGACCACATCAACAAGTTATTTAAAAAAACTACAATTTCATGTGCATCAATGATATACACGAAAGTGGAATATGACAACCATAAATTTATACCATTTAACGTTGAAATGGCATATACCTTTGCATCCTAATTTCGGCTCAACACTTTTGCTTTTAGATTTTTAAAATATATATAAATCGAAAAACTAATCTTAAGCACAATTAAATAATCAACTCTTCCATTTCAAAATGGTTGACGGAAAGTGAAGAAAGTATGGACCATAAACAGTTGTTTCCTTATCTCAAGCCATTACTGAGAAAACGAAACATTCTCACAAATCTACTCGTCTTCTCTATTGCTGGATCGATCGCTGCGTACATTGTAATATACATACATCTATATTATACTTTTCAATTGACTAAAAACATTTAGATATTTTGCCAGTTACTTTATTTTATATAAATATTCCTACCAATATCAATATGCCATATTCTAGAATTTTCCTGAAGTTTTTTATTGAGTTTTATTTTGATATGTTCGTTTTTAGTTTTTTTGCTATATCAATTAATGACTCTTTTGTCTGTTTGATTTGTGTGGACAAACAAATAATATTATAAAATGTGACCAAAAAAAAAAAGTATTGACAAAAGAAAATAAACAAGGGTAATCGCGAAGACAAAATTATTGAATCGCTCGACGCTTCCATTAGATTTGATGGCCCCCTCTCCCACATCTCACCACTCAAATTTCACATTTGATTTTAGATACACACACATCCACAAACGAACACATGCGTAATTAATTTGGAGTCACTACTTGTTGACCAAATTATTTTTGGACTCTTGTTTCATTGATTCGAATACAACATTTTCTCTTGTCTTATAAGGGATATATACGCATTTAAATATATTTGTCAAAAACTATTGATGGATTTGGCCCCTTGGTTGTTTTTTCATGATATGACATAAATACCAATATTGTATAGGGATGATTATAATTATATTATTGGTGGGTTAGGAATAGTGTGTTCGAATGGAATAAAAAAGCGTCACCAAAGCTCCGATTCCATAGAAATATGTCATATGTGTGCTTTGGGGTTAAATCCGAAAAAAAGGAGGAAATTCTATTACCATGAAAAAAGACATATTTAAAATTACACGTGGCTTCTAATTTTAAAATTTAATTTAAAATTTAGTGTTTAATCTATGTTTAATGAAATAAAGAGATATATGGGATATTGCATATTCTATATATATATATGGCGTCTCTCTCATTTGGTCTACAACTCTATATAGGGGAAGAAGGTTTCGTTTATATTACTTTTTTTTTTCCCTTTTGCATTAATTTAATTTTTATCCGATCTACTTAACTATTTTTATTAAATATTCCATTGGGGCAATTATATGTTATATATAATATCTCTGATCAAAAAAATAGTTTTTAATTTAGTACTATTTCTTTTCTTGGTATCCGCCGTCGAATGGGTCCGAAATACCACTTTGGAGGTATGAACTTGATTGATTTTTCATTTCTTGTATACTTTAGTTGCAATATATTATAATTATATATGTGAACGAATCTAATTGTTATACAACATTATCTCTCTCGAGCCGTTGAGCCATTAGCATTGATTATACAAATCATCATACAATCAAGTTTATTTGATGATTTCATTTCGTTAGACTATGGTATTAGGTAGTGGCTACAGAATATATGTAACTTACGGATGTACACGTATCATTCAACTTTTGTTTTGCTTCAAACTATTTTTTACACAAACTTATACTTGCAAATAAATAAGACAACGAGGTTTAGAAGTTCTAAACCAAATGAGAGTTGTTATTCAATTTTTAGTTGTGTCGAGAAGTTAGATGCAGTGAGTTATACGTATAACTGGTAAAGCATGATATGGTATTAGATGCCCTTGTAGAAAATGCTAAAATCGTATACTTAATTACTAGCAATATTCGATTAGTTATGTATTGAAAGCATGATCATTATTCTTTCTACTAATCATTAACTACTAAATTTATTCGGACAAAGAATCTATCTAAGAAATCCCAAGCAGAAAAAAAGAAAGAAAGATATGAGCAACTTCTAGAAAAGGAAAAATATTATCTAACTTTATTTATGTCTCAAATGTATCAGAAATAGATGATTTACTATATTCTTCTTTTTCCCTAAAAAAAAATATTGTCTCTCTTTTTTATTTCAAAACCCTCTTGTAAATGCCTTTGTTTTGTACGTTTCCAAAATTCAACTCTCTTTTTTTTTTATTTTACCATAAGAAATTGAAGTAAGAAAATATGAAAAAGTTGAGATATTGGTATTATTTCCAATGATCATTTTCCTCCTCTATAGGAAACAACCATCATTGCTTTAAACAATCACTTTCATCCTTACAAAATCTCTACTTCTTCTCTTCTTCTCACTCTCTTTTTCATCTATACATACACATACACATACACATACACTTACACACACATCCAAATCTCTATATAACCTTTTAATTCTCTCCTTGCCAATTTTCTTATCAGTCCACCAAACACACAAGCAAAAACCAAGTCTTCTCTTATTTATTTTACGGGTAAAAAATGGATGAGTCTTGTACAAACTCAGTAAATGGATTCTACTCGTTTCTAAACAGATCAATGGAAGATCTCGAAAGGGTTTATCTCTCAAGCAACTTCATGTCCGTACAGTTCATACAGAGAGTGATCTGTCTTCTAAGAACCTCTCATTCTCATCTCACACTTCTTGTCCAGAAACTTAACCTCCCTGTCGGCGACAAGTGGCTCGACGATTACATGGACGAAACTTCCAAGCTTTGGGACGTTTGCCACGTCATCAAATCCGCTATCTCCTCCATCGAAAGCTTTTGCTCCTCCGCAATTTCCATAGCCTCCACTCTCGACGGCCACTACCACCACCGTCGTCTTCTCTCCCCTCAGTTCTCCCGGCAGGTACAATAGTTACGATAAACAATATATATATTTTTTTTTTGGACTGTCTCAAATTATTTATAGGTCCTAGCGCAAACTTTATATTAAAAAAATACCCATTAACAAACAAACAAAATACTATATCAAACATTTATTTGATTAACTAAAAAATACATTCAATTTTTTTTTTTTAATATTTAAAATATCTTTTGAAGTTTTCTTGGTTATTCTTGAAAAGTTGGAATATATATGATATGGGACAGGTGTTACGAGCGATATCTGGATGTAGGAGAGAAGCGGTGGGGATAGAAGAAGAGAACAGAGCATTAATGGAGAATCGTATTCAAAGGTTTCATTTTTGGTCGGAGCAAGTTATGACGACGACGGCGATGGAGTCATCATCCAAGATACAGAATGGTTTCAGCGGTTTCCGAGGAGTGATGAACACTATGAAGAACATAAACTCGTTACTTCTCGTGATCTTGATGCAAGGTCTTGTTTATTATATCCCCGGAGACACGACGGTGACGGTACAGCCGGGTACGATGGTGAGGTTAAAGCAGAGAATGACGGCGGAAATGGAGAGGATAGGGATGAGGAAAGGGATGATGATGTATGAGTATAGGAGGAGCAAGACAGCGATGGAGGAGCTCAAGGCGGAGATGGAACGGCGGTGTTGCGGCGGAGGAGGAGAAGAGGAGGAGGCAGCGGTGGAGAAGGGGTTAAGAGAGAGAGTTGAGAATCTGAAAGGGTATATTGGGAATTTGAGGAATGGAACAGAGAGTATTGTTGCTCAAATTGATGATTTCTTTGATGAGATTGTTGATGGTAGGAAAATGCTTTTGGATTATTGTAGCCACAGGTGAACATAATAAACACATAAGCAGTTTTAGTCTTTATTAGGCTTTTTTAAAAGCGAATCAGTTTGTTAATCTACTCTGTTTTTTTTTTATAAGTTCTATAATATCTAAGCCAAAATATTACTGTTGTTGTTCTTTATACATTCGGAATATGGTGGTCATTACAAATACTCTTTCTAGAAGTTAAAATGTGGAAAGTAAAAGATTCGATATGAATCCGTTGTGGTAGCTTTTGAATAAAAATTGAGTGCAAGAGAAAGAGTTTGTGACAGTTGTCTGGTCTATACGGAAAAGAGTTGCAGGAGGATGGTAATAAGATGGAAACAGCAAATGATTAAAAGACTTTGATTTGAGTTAGTTGCAAGACAGTGAAAGAGTGAAAGCATCTCTCTCGTGCTCTTTTTTTTTTTTTTTTTTTGGTTCCATTTGATTGTTGTTGTTTCATTTGTTTTCTCCAATCCATTTGTTACATACTCTTAATTTGTTTTATTCGGGAAAAGATATACTTAAATGATAATTATAGAAACAAATATTTAAAATATAGATATGAAATAATTCAATACTATAAAGTATAAAAAGAAATTATAAGGAGATGGGAGAGAGGTCAATATCATCAAAATGAATTAACAGAAAACCAAAAAGTAAACTGGAAAGTAGTTACCAGAAAACTTCAGTCAGGCTTTGCCTCTTCCGCAGCGGACACCACACCACTCCTCATGTTATTATTCTTTCATACTTTTTTTGTTTTTTTTGTTTTTGAGATAACATTTTTGTATATCGAATAATTACATTTTTCGTCGTCCTTGTGTAATTTCTTTTATCCAGAGAGTATGATTGAAGTCAGAAGCAGCAAGGAATGATTTGTGTTTCCCCAAAACGTGACCATATTCTGAAATTTTATTATTTACTTTTTGTTGTCATAACACTCTCAACTTTACGTTACAGGCTGTAACTTACAGCTAAATTTCCAAGAATGGATTCTTCTATCTTTATCATACTATTACTATTTCAGGAAACTTAAAATCAAGACCCCAAGTACACAAAAACATTGAACAATCAGATTTTGAGATACTTCTACCAAATTTACAATCCCAGTTTACATTTTACTGATTAACATATAATTAAATAGGTTTTGAATGTAAAGACCCCTATCGTGCAATATGATGAGAGACATTGAGCCAAATCTAGTTAATTATTAGTGTGCGCCTCCACTTAGTTTATGAGATGTTACAAGGGAGATTTTTATAAATACCCTAGATTTTATAAGAAATTTGAAAAATATACTCAATTTACAATAATTTGAAAACTACACTAAAAATAACCATAATACCCTTTTATTTATCTAATCATTGTTTTATTTAAAATAATATATATTAATTTTTAATTAAATTTGAAATAATAAATTTAAATAATTTAATTCGTAATTAATGTTTTATCACTAAAAAATAAGAAAAAATATTTTATATATTTAAAATAATCGTTATATGATATTTTAACTAAAAATAAAATAAAAATATTGTAGATAATATAATGTAGATTTATACTTTCTTCAAAAATAAATAATTGTAATTATATAATTTATAAAAAATAAAATAATGATTTATATATATTAATATTTTTGATAGACTTATTTCATTATATCTTGATTTATTAATAAAATCGATTTTTTGAACTATCGACTTATATTTCGCTTATGTTGACTTAATTTTCTTATTCATCGACTTATTTTAACACAGTCGACTTATTTTTTTTGTTCATGGATTAATAACTTTTTTCCATTGACTTTTTTATTCATAGTATATTTTTTGAACTGTCGACTTATATTTCATTTTTGTCGACTAAATTTATTTTCTATCGATTATTTTAAAAGAGTCGACTTATATTTCGTTTGATTGATTTTTTTACATTATCAATTTTTTTTTATTTTGTCGATTTGTTCATTCTCGGTAGACTTATTTTATTTTTTTGACTAATTTTTAACAGTCGACTTATATTTTGGTTAGTTGATTTGTTACATTGTCCATTTTTTTGTATTGTTGATTTGTTTTCTTTTAAATCGATATAATAAATTTTGGTTTTAATATTTAAATAAATTATTTAAAAAATAATTATTTAAATTATATATTATATCTTCATAATTAGTTTAAAAATAATTATAGTGAATTTAAATATTGACAAAATAAAAATAATCGAATTTTTTTTAATTATTTATATTTAAAAGTCGTAATTAATAGCACTAATTAATAAATAATAAATATTTTCCAAAATTCTTGTTAAATCAAACAATAAATTCTTGTTTGTTATAATAAAAATTATATATTGTTTGTTACAATAAATTCTTGTTTGTTATAAATAATAAATTATATAATAATAATTAATAATTTATATTTTTTATTTGTTTGTATGTATATAACTTAAATATATTGTTAATTAAAAATAAATTAATTGATTTTGAGATCATGATCCACGATCTAGGAGTTAGTTAACAATACAATTTAAAATTTTAATTAATTAATAATGATTAGTTATCAAGATTAATAAATTGCATCGATTACCAAATTAAGTGATGAAAACTATTATAATTAATATCACATACGATAAGTGATGCCAAGTAATATGAGGTTTGCATCGTTTGATAAATGATAAATTACAAAGTTAAATATATATGTCAATTCTTTTATGGATAAATTAGTTTTATTTAGTATCAAAAATATTAATTGATGTAATTTTTGTATCATTTTATTGATTGATATGAATTAAAATCAATTTTTATTGATACAAATTTTGTATCATTTTATAAAGTGATGTTAACAGAAAATAATAAATACATCAATTTTTTAAGTGATGTAAATGTATATTTTATATCAATTTTGTTAAAGTGATACAAACTTATATAATTTAAATCAATTTTATTAAAATGATGCCAAACAAATTAAAAATAACATCAGTTATATAACTGATGTTAAATAATATATATTTGTATTATTTATTAACAAGTAATTCGATATAATATCATTTACTTTAGTGATACTATTTAAGTGATACAACTTAACCTTTTTTTGTAGTGATTACTAAATTTATTTCTTTTAAATTCATTATCATCTAAGATTTGAATAAAAATATCAAAATAAAAATTTATCCTTTAATTTTAATTTAAAATAATATTTATAAAAAAAAGTTAATTAAATTTATTTTCTGATTTTTTTTAATTATTAATGAGGGTAAACGGTCATTTTTACATAAAATAAGATAGATTTCAAATAAACTAAAATAATAGTATATTTTTCAAATTTCATGCATAAATTAGGATATACACACAAATTTTTTCATGTTTCAATGTCTTTACATTTTTTTATCGGCCAATAAATTTTAGTAGTCTTAAATTAATTGCTAATCAAAGCAATTTAATATTTGTCTGATTAATAATTACTCCTAATCAAACCAAACCAACCCTAACTAATTACTGTCAAATAGGCACTGCTATAGTCTATAGATGATCCGTTACAAGATTTAATGAGTCACACACACAACAGAACAACAAAAATGTAGGGACCTTGAGCTTCTTCCTTTATTTATTATTATTAACTAAAACTCTCTGGTTGGCGCCGTTAACTTAGAGGGATTTGACTAAAGCATAGAATTTTTTACTGTAGTTACTGCAATAGAAACAGTCTTGGTTAGGTAAAAAATTCAGACATTTACCCCAATAGAATAGTTAACGAGAGAGCGAGATGTTCATCAAATCAAATGTGTCTGAGAAATTGGGAAAAAAAAAAGAAGGTAAAAACAGATTGTCACGTCACGTGGCAAAGAAAAAAAAAACACTAGAGTAAAGTCAATGCAGAAACACATCAGATAGAGATAGAGAGATATGATAGTACTACACTACTGCTACTACTTGGGACTTGGGAAATTCCAGCGAAGATCCACCACTTTTTTCACCTTTTTAACCTGTAAAACACACACACAAACAACAAAAATAAAGTACAAATCATTCCAGACTTGAGATGTTCAACATTATTATTGTATATAAGCAGCTTCAAACTTTCTGCAAATCAAAATTGTGAATGGAACCATACAATAATGCTTTATGAACTTATACAGTAATGCATAGTTCAGATGGATGAAGGAGCCAATTCTGTCTCCTCAATAATGTATATTGAGACCAGAAATGGGAAACAAAACTGTAGAGATAATTAATTGCAGCGCATACCAATTGCAGTGAAAGGACATGGTTTGTAATGATAAGAATAACTATATGATGAAACCGGAAAGTTTAAGCTTTGAAATGTTAATCCAAGTAATGTTTACATTCCTAACTCCAATTACCTCAAGGCAAGATTACTGAAGAGATAGAGATAGTTTTCACAAGTCATAACATGCGTTTTCTAGTCCTATACTATAATAGTTCATTGGGAAGGACGAGAAATTAGCTTGTGCAACATAGTAGTAAAAGCTCTACCAACTGATTCAATATATTATTGTACTTACGAGAGATCAGAATATACCTTGGCAGCTTTAGTCTGCTTGACTGTTGGAGTCTTTCGGCACCTAGAATCTTCACAGGCTTGAGGACCACGTGTCAAGGACAATTGTGTCTCATTGTCGCTGGACTCTTTGCTGCCATCCTCTTCACACAAGCCAGACTCTGCAAGACCACTCTCAGAAGGCTCCTGCACAGTAATGATTTTGCCAAATAACTGAATCGAGTTAGCTTTTGCTGAAATGGGGCCTTGGTTTCCAACCGGGTCATTTCCAGACGACAGATTAGTGCTGTTGCTATTAGGCGATAAGTTTTCTGATGGCGGACTTCCAATATTCATCTCAGTCGACACTTTTCCCAACCCAGGAAGCGGACTAAAGAAGTTATTGGTGCATAACTGAGGAGGATTTCCTCCAGTGAATCTGGTTGGATAAGACCCAAATTCATAATGCCTGGCTCCCTGCATGCCAGCAGGAAATGTAGTATACGAGTAATAGGGACTTGGATCAGGTGCTGCTGCACTAGACAGTCCTCTTTGAGAATAGAGGATTTCCCCGTCATCTCCGCTCAAGAACCCTCCGGTTTGGGGATAATTCAATCTCTTAACTGGAGGGAAAGTGGGAGGAAGTTGAGTTGCATTTGCAACAATTTCCACTTGCCAAGGATTCACCCTCTTCACATTTTGCAGAATCTCAGGTTCATCCCATGTGATCTAGGCAAGTTCAAAACAAAAAATGATTAGACGAAGCAGAATGTACTGGCAAAATACGAGCATCTTAAGATTAACTCTAGTTTAAAAAACACAATGTACAATGCGTGGCCAGAAAAGGATAATGAAAAGCAACTCTACATCAGGGAAGCTGAGTTCAAAACAAGATCAAGACATTCCTGCAACTTCTCCTTGATTTTTGTCAAAGATGAATCTCAAACAGCTAAAATTAAGGGACACACCTTTCATTTTCATATCTAGATTTCAAAAGAGCACAGCAATCTAAATATAACACAACTGGAACCTCACACATTTCAAAATCCCAATTGACATTTGATTAACCAGAATGAGATTTAAACTACTCCTGAAAGCCTTGAGATATGAGATCGATTCTAAATTGTTCCATCAGCTCAACATTAGAGAGATAAGAAGGGGCAAAGACCATTCAAAAACATCATGTACCTGAAGCAGTTTCCAAGGAGATCCACGCCATGGACCAGTTTCTTGATAAGTAGAGGAAACAATGCCTTGAAACCAAGTGATCCGGGAAGAATCCTCAGTCTCCATAGCCATCTTCACTCGAATACCAGAAGTCCAGTAGATAGACATTGAGGACTCAACATCTTCAGCTCTCACCACAAAATCCGACCATCCAGCAGTCGGATAATAAACCACCTCAAATGACAAACCCTGAGCTGCTCTACTCATCGCCTCAGAGACAGCTTCAGCCGTCAATTTCCCCTTCCCAGTCCTCCTGAACATCTTCTTCGCACTTCCGTCATCTTCCTTAGCAACGCTTGCGCGACTCTGGTTGTAATAACCGTTGTACTCATCTCCACCATAATAGCCAGTTCCTCCGCCGTCACTTGAAATCGGTGCTCGCCTTACACCCATAAACATTTCATTAGTCGATTTCCTCATAAACACCACCGAATCACCAGCGATTAGCTTCTTATTATTCACGAATTTGCTCCATCCGGTGGTTAACAAGTGGCGCCTCGGTGTACCGCGATAGATGTGCCGGAAATCCCAAACATTACCGTGAATATCGGCGATGAACAGCTTCTGAACAGGAGGATCGGCTTCAAAATTAAGCGCAGGGAAGACGGAATCAGCACAATAGCGAGGAACAGAGAATCCACCACCATTGTTAGCATCAGAGGGAGTGAGAATCTTGGCGAAGGTAGTCACCTTGTTGCTATCATCTAGATCACCTTCGTACCCACCGAATCTTGAAAAATTCGCTGGGTTAAATTGCTCCGGTGCAATTGGTTGAAGATGGAGGTGAGCGAAAACCTCATCGGTGATCGGATCGGCGAGTAACTCGATTGAAGAGATGAAACATGGAACAGGAAAGGGAGACGAAGGGGGAGTAGACATGAGAGGCGATGAAGGACAACAGTGTTCAACATGGCCTTGAGGGAAGTAATAAACCCTAGAAAAGATTGAAGGGATCTGAACGGAAGCACCAGCACAAGCGCGCCAGATGCTTGGATCGACTTCACGGTGGAGGATGTCACCGGCGGCTGATTCCGACGGCGGTGACATGGTGTTTTTGTCTACACTAACGAAGTCAGCGAAGAAGAAGACGAAGAAGAAGAAGAAGAAGAGGTAGGTACTGATAGGTGTTAGAGAGAGAGAGAGATTAGACCGTAATGTCTGTGTCTCTGAGAGATATATAGAGAGAGCGAATTGAAAGGGAAGAAAGCGAAGGGATAGCGATTTACTGTTACGGTTCTACGGGATTTTGCTTGATCTTGTTTTACAAATTACAGTTTATGCCACGACAACAAACTTTTTTAATATCGCCTCTTCTTAACCGTTCGATCTTTAGCGCGTGCATCTTACTCTCTCTTTTTCTCATTCAGGTTCAGTTAATGATGTTTTTTTTTTCCTTTTTGTTCGACGATTTTTATGTTAATAGCATTTTCTGTTGGAACACAAAAAAAAAATCTTTCTTACTATTTCCTTGTGTTTTACAAAAAACGAACCAAAAAAAAAACACTAAATGAATCATCAAATTTAATGATCTTAAGGGGTACATTTATGTAGATTTTTAATATGATTAGAAATAAGTATGATGGCATACCAATTATATTTCTCTACCTTAAAAAGTGATTTAACACTTTGAATTATTTCTTCTACAACACAGAAATTTCACAAGAAATACAAAATATTGAAAATAATATATTTAAATTTGTGATGAATTATTGCAATTATAGAAAGGACAAATATAATTTGTCTTATAAATAAGACCTTTTTCATGTTCTGAGGAAACAGATGTATTAAAAATTCACAATGTCTATTTTTCATCTTAAATAAAAGAAAACATTACCTTGTTTGTTGTCAATATTTTTTCTTGTTTATAACTTAACTTGTGTTTTCTTACGGATTTTAATGTGTAAAAGAAAGTTTATTTATTTCTCTACAAAATCAAAGAAAATCCAAATGGAATAGTTTTCAAATTTATCTTGTTTTGTGCAGTTACAACTGTCTTACTTTTAATCTTTTCTAGTTTAAGAACAAGATATTTTCAGAAAATATATAAATATCCAAATAGAAAGGAAACAAAAAACAGAATAAGAAGAGATCCCTAAGTTTTAGGTTCATTATTGTTTTCTGTTGGAACACAAAAAATAATGTTTCTTACTATTTACTTGTGTTTTACAAAAAAACGAACAAAAAAACACACTAAATGAATCACTAAATTTAATGATCTAAAATGGTATATCTAAGTAGATTTTTAAAATGATTAAAAAAAAGTATGATATATAGCATACTAATTATATTTCTCTACCTTAAAAAGAGACTTAGAACTTTGCATTATTTATTCTACAACACAGAAATTTCACTAAATTACTTTCCTTAAAGACAAAATCTTTAAAACAATTTATTAAAATTGCTGATGAATTATTGCAGGTATAGAAAGACAAAAATAATTTGTCTTATAAATAAGACCTTTTCATGTTTTGAGGAAGCAGATATATTAAGAATTGACAATGTTTTTTTTTTTTTTTACACTAAATAAAAGAAAACATTACCTTGTATGTTGTCAATACATTTACTTGTTTATAGTTTAACTTTTTGTTTTTCTTACTGATATTTTACATACAATAGAAATTTTATTTATATCTCTAGTCTCCACAAAATCAAAGAAAATCCAAATGGAACAGTTTTCAAATCTATCTTGTTGTGTGCGGTTGCGATTAGCAAGCTGTTTTCAAATCTAACTCTCTCCTTTTCTCTTTTAATTAATTTTCAGGTTCAGTTAATGATGGTCTTTTTTTTCCTTTTTTGTTTGCGATTTTTTTTTTGTTAAAGGATTTTCTATTTAAAACAAAGAAATAAAAATGTTTACAGATCCCAATGTCTTGTAACTCAAATAATGGAAGCTCATTACATATAAACCCAATTTGAAACTAAGGTCATAGAAACAAGATTGAACCAAATCGTAACGATATGTTGAGATCGAACCAGGCATTAACCAGAGGAGTAACTAGACGGTTGGGGAGATGAGAAGAATAACCGAAAGCTTTGTAGGACCTGAACCATTCATGGATCGAGTGAAGATAAGAAAAGGGGCTCGTTTCTTCCACCATTAGGGTTTCACCGAAACCATTGTTGAAATAATGCCGAAGCAGCTCGGGGATTCTGATGCCTCAGACTAGCAATTCTGTTTCGAACAAGCAGATCAATGGAGGAGACAAAAAGCCATTGTTTGCGATTTTTATGTTCATTATTGCATTTTCTGTTGGAACACACAAATATATTTCTTACTATTTCCTTTTGTTTTAGATTTTACAAAAACGTACCAAAAACACACACACTAAATGAATCATCAAATTTAATGATCTAGAAGGGTATATTTATGTAGTTTTATAAATGATTAGAAAAGTATGATGGCATACCAATTATATTTCTCTACCTTAAAAAGAGACTTAGTACTTTGAATTATTTCTTCTACAACACAGAAATTTCACTTAACTTACCTTTTCTGAAAGACAAGAATCTTTAAAGTAATTTAATTAAATTTATGATGAATTATTGAAATAATAAAGAGACAAAAAAAATTGTGTTATAAATAAAACCCTTTTTCATGTTTTGAGGACGCAAATGTGTTAAAAGTTCACAATGTCTATTATTCACTTTCGATAAAAGAAAACATTACTTTGTTTGTTGTCAATATTTTTACTTGCTTTTTTCTTACGGATTTTTTATATACAATAGAAAAATTTATTGATTTCTCTACAAAATCTATAAATTTATCTTGTTTGTGCAGTTGCAATTTAAAACAGTTTTCTTAAACAGTTAAAACAATTTAAATTTATCCAAATAAAACAGTTTTCAAATTTATCTTGTTTGTGCACTTGCAATTAGCAAGCTAGTCTTACTTTTGATCTTTTTTTAACTTAAGAAAAATATAATTTCAGAAAAGATATGAATATCCAAATCAAAAGAAAAAAAAAGTTAATCCCTGATTTTTTTATCTTTTCTGTTAATAAAATTTTGGGAAGTGTGGGGGAATCATACGGGGGCCCATTAAGAATGTCTGTTGTGATTCCTATTTTCTTAAACAATAATTTTTTTTCTATTAACAATAAGAATCTGAATTATAATAACAGTTAATACTATAAATTATATTGGGATACAGATTCTTTGAAATTTTTTTGTTGCGTAGTCATGAAAAAAATTTCTCCAGAAAAGCACCATAAAATTCGAATTTTTAAGTTAGTTAACACTAAAGAAAACTAAATAAATTTTTGTTGATCATTATGTTTTGGCCAATTAAATATATAAAATTACATTGTTACACTTTAAAAATTTTAATACAAATGGTTACAACAGCCCTAACTAATGGGACCATTTTTCGTTTGTACTGTTGTAAATAGGCAACTTGTCTTCGTTTACTTTTTTATTTGGTCAAATTTCAAAAACAAATCTCTCAAAATGNTTTTCGTTTGTACTGTTGTAAATAGGCAACTTGTCTTCGTTTACTTTTTTATTTGGTCAAATTTCAAAAACAAATCTCTCAAAATAAATATAAAAAGGGACATCAATGACGCGTGGGAAAAAACAGATAGATGGTCAGTTAAAGAATGTTTGTTGTGATTTTAAAAATCTGTTTTTATTCGAATAATATTTTGACGACACATAAATTGAAAAAGAAAAATCTAAAAAACAAAAGGCAGAGAGAGAGAGCGCTATATTTATTGTGCTCCGTTCAAACGGGCCTCTGCTTCTGTTTTTCGCATGTTTGTTTATATTATGTAAGGCCCACTTATCACATCATGGTTACTTACGATATTAAATCTCAACTTAACAATGACACTTATACCAACAAGTCACTGACCAATGAAACCTTCTCAGACAGACTCGTGCGCCTAAAGAGCATATATTATTTGCCAATGACGTCTTTCGAATTCGAGCGACGAAACATCACAAGATTCAAAACCATCACAAACGACGAAACAGCAAAGATAACTTTGAGATATATAATAGCATTTTTGGTATTTTATAGATTCTTTATTAAAACACTGCAAACAGATTTGCCCAATAAGAAGAAGAATTCTAACAACTGACCCAATAATAAATATAAGAAATCCCGCAACAGCAAAATTAAAATAAAGAAAAAATGTCTCATTCCTCCTCTTCGGACTCGGACTCAGCGCTCTGGAGCCACTCCGCAAAAGGCTTAACATTCTTCCAAACCGGCGAGCTTTTCTCAGCTCCTGTCAGACCCTTTTGGTACCATTCCAACACTAACTCTTCCTCAATGATGTCTTGGTCGTACAATGCTTTTAGAACCAGAGCCACCTCTTTCACCGCTTCTTCGTTTCCATTCTTTCCACAGAATGTCCCGATCGAGTTAAGCAGATGCATCTGTGATCCATCCTCTTGTGTTGTTGCCACAGCAGCTAAGTAATTCTTCTTCTTCGTCACTTCTTTGGCGAATCCCTTGCCCACACCATCAAAGAGAGCATTGAAGAGTGCGTCCATGACGTCTTGGGGAGGATCAGAGAGAGAGGAGAGGAAACTCTTGAGCTCGCTTATTGGTGACCCTTTCTTTAGATATTCTTTCATCTCCTGCACGAGATTCTTCTCCTCTTGCGGAGGATTCTCAGTTTTCACAACATCCCCGTTTGATTTGCTTTTGGGCGCCTTTTTCTCTTCTGCTTCTATAGCAGAGAGCATCACCATTTCCGCAGTTACAGCACTCAACTGTTCTTTCATTCTTTTCTCAGCAGCTTCTCGGGAAGTATCGGTTTGCCACTGGACACCATCATCATCATCTTCATCTTCATCCTCATCCACCTCCAGGACATTTTCATCATGCTTCGGGCTAATATCCTCATCAGAAGAATGGGTCTTGGATGTCTTAGAAGAAGCATCCTTCCCGTTAGTAGTTGCTTTCTTCTTAGCTTCCTTCTTCATTTTTCTCTGCTCCTCATCGGCTGCCTCGCCTTCTTTAAGCCTCTCCTTCTCAGCTTTTCTCATTGCTTTCTTGTCCTTTGCTCCCTTCTTCTGCTCTGGTGGGTTCTTGAGAATGAAATTAGTCAATTTGTCCCTCATGTCAACCTCAGAGATAAACCCACAAGCAGCACACTTGAGATTCACCATCTGCGTCTTTGTGATTATGATCTCAGTCTCCGGGTTTCCACATCCATAGCACTGGACATACTTCTTAATGAAATTCTCGAGAAGCCCAGCAAGCTTGGACGTGTTGTGTGCTCCATTCACAAGCGATGTCCCGGTCTTCTCATCAAATTTAGACTGTGCTCCAAGCTCACAACCAAAGTACTTGGTCGTGTAAGAAGGTGGTCTGGCCAAGGCTTTGGCAATCTCAACATTGTTGATAATGTTGGTCTTAATGCCATTACCTTTGCCTTCAGTCTTGGTAACCATCTTAGGCATCTTGTACCTGTAGAAGGCATCATTACGGTTGGAAGCACCAATGTTCTGCAGCGCCATCTTGAAGTTTCTTAGCTCAAAAACTGCTCAGAAAGAGGAGGGGTCTCCGGTTTGAAGATGCGTGAAACTAAAGTGATGGAGGAACTAGTAGTCCTTAATTCTGGCTGTAGGACAGTATTTTCCAAGCAACCAGATCGACAACAAAACGGAGAAATCTTGTCAGACATAAAAGAAAGCTTCAAAATTCGTTTCTTCTCTTCCACTTGCAAGTGTCCTGTAAACAAAAACTGATTCAATCACCATTAAGGCAATAAACATACATGAACAGCAAAACTAGACCAAACGAGTAAGGAGTAAGCCGATAAATAAAAACATTAGGCACAAATTCGGATCTGTATCAGACCTAATCAATCTAAAAGATTCTCATGAACACTTCAACGAAACCCAGAATTGAATATCCCAAACAGACTTGATAAATATTTGTTAAATTCATCATTACGAAATTTCAATCGCTAGCTCAAATCATATAAAGAAGGTTTCGACGCTTACGAGATTCAAAAACAAACCCCTCTAACAACGCAAACAAATCACACAAGATTAAAACAACAACAACAACAAATCTCGAAGATTAAAGCAAAATTCCTAAATACGACTTAAGGTGGAAGGATCTGGAGAAATAATACCTCTTAGAACTGAAGAAGACGAGGAATCAAAAGATCGACAAAGGAATTGGAGCTTTTCTGAAGAGAGGCGTTTGGTTTAAATAAGAGGAGAAATTAGGTTTAACTTATGAATGAATTTAGGAAATTCATTTTTTTTTTTCTTTTTCTATACTTTTCTATTTTCCGTTTCAAAGTGTATTTATTTCCCTTCTCCGCAAGTAAATTATAGTATACTACTATTTATATGGGAAATCAAAATCTAATTCATCTTTGATACGTGCATAGGTCATATTTATTATTAATTGATTTATTTATTATGAAAAAATCATATCATTATTATATCAGCATTTTTTTAGTTTAAATTTTGAGATTAATGTACTAAAATTAAATGTAAATAGATGAGAAACAAAAGTAATAAATATATTTGATCTTGTAGTTATTTCCTTACAACAATGTTAAAATAACAAAAACAATGATTTATTATGAGCATTATTAATTTATTATCTAATACTACAATTGCATGTACGTTGTAATTGTATCAAGATTATGATTTTATATTCTTCTATTCCTGTTGTGTGAATCTCAAAATATATGATTACAAAATCAATAGATAATGTGTACTTAACACAATCAAATAAGATTTACTTTCAAGACATGTGTCACATTTAGTTTAACTTAAAAAAAAAAAATTATAGATGAATGATGATTGGACTGATTAAATATGTTTAGGAAAGTAGTTATATACGCTTGGCTAATTATTATATAATAAAAAGACACAAACAGATTCAATTAGACTTAACTCGAACAAGAAATAACAATGAGCAGAGTGATTGATAATGAAAAATCACGTCTCGGTTATCTCAGGCTTTACAAGTTTGATGTGCCTTCTGAGTCTAATGTCGGAGTTATGGTAATAAGTTATGCAGGATATCAACTGTGTGTCAACGACTTAAACTGACGCGATACATAGGAAGAAGACGAGGAAGAGTTTCAAAAGCTGGATTGTCCAAACCATTCGTAGATTCGGTCGCTTCGACCTTCGCGATGATGTGCAAAGATTCCAACATACGTAATCAGATATTCGACTACATTGTCTCCAATTTCTCGTTCAAAGATCTTGATATCGTACCTCCCGCGTGTCCTGTCCTCGTCTTTCACTTTCAAACTAGAGAGTTTGGTGAAGATAATGTCCCTGAGTTTGACGTCACAAGTGTTGTTTTGTCCACATTGAGAACCAGAAACTCTGTTCTGAGTGTTGAGGATGCAAGACTCGTACCAATTGCTTCACCAACGACAGAACTCGTTGATTGTTACCAAAGTCCGGAATCATGTTGTCTGTGTGAAAAAGGGTATCCGAAAGAAGATGAGATTGTTCATAAAACAAAATGCAATCACATCTTTCACGGGACTTGTATCTCTCGTTACTTGTTACACACTCCTCGATGCCTTGTTTGCTCCTTTGAGTTGCCACCTGTCGACATCCGAACTCTTCTCTTCTTGTAAGATTTAGGGCTTGTTTTTGAACTAGGTGGGATTGTTATGAATTTTAAAGTATTTGCTAGTAATACAAGAGGTTTTATTTATTTATATATTTAGGAGATTAGTGAATTGGTAAGATTTTACTATTGAATTTTAAGTGTTAAGTGTGATGTCACTATGGTAAACAGTTTGGTGGAATGAGCTTTATGTTATTATTACGAAGTATCAATTATTATTACTATTATTATCAAATTTTACTAATTATCAATTATTATTATTGCACATGGTGGAATGAGTTTACGCTATATGTGATTAACCGTACCTTACACACATTAAATTGTACTAAACATGAACAATTCAAACGGTAAACTATCTTGACTTGGGCCTAATTGGATCGAGTAAGGTCTGATTAGTGATATGTGTTAAGCCCATAATATGATAGCTAAGATGGGAGGCTATTTGTTACGTATCTGAAAAGTCCCACAAACCGCACATCACGGCGTGCGATGTGAGTGATGCGGTCCACGAAACGACATGCATTCTTCCGCCTAACCATCTTTGACGGTCTGGTTACTTTCTATTCAAAATTTTTTTTTTTTTTGACAATTTGTCTCTAAGACATTCGTCTAGATCTCGTTGTTATTAAAAAAATTAAAGAGAAAGAAAGACTAAACTTATATTATATGCCATCATTGATGTACAATTTATAGTCCTATCATTTCACATAATTTATGTAATATACTATTAGACTAATTAGTGGGGATATGATATGAAAAAAGATTTAAGTCAATTTCATGGACTCCGAAAATTTTAAAAAATTTCACACAAATTCGAATGCTAAATATTTTTTTTTTGTTTCTAAGGAGTATTTTTGTTTGTATTTAAAATTAATGACTTGGATATTCGACGGTGTGAAAAACATTAAAACTGGATGATAAAAAGTCAAAAAAGTGTAATAAAACTTTTTTGTTGTTCGGAAACTTACTAATTATAATTTTGGGTCTCTTCCCACGAAATGTTCTTTGATTAAGTCTCTCTCCCTTTAAATCTGCACATCTTCTAATCTCACTCTCTCTTCTTCTTTCAACCTCTCCACGATGAAACACAAAGTCTCCAAGAGAGTAATATCTCTCAAATGGGTTCCATTTCTCTGCATCTCTTGCTTTGCTCTCGGAGCAATCTTCACCTCCAGGTTTCAAAGTTTCTTCTTTTATCTTTGTTTCTCCTGTACTAATCTTCAGACTTATTCTTCTTCTTGTTCTGCCTTTTTTTGTTACTGTTTGATTTTTCTTAATGGGTTTTGCTTTTGTTTCTATTTGGGATTTGTGAATTTTCAGGTCATGGGAGCCGTCGTCAGATTCCGGAAGTCAGCAAATTTCACAGCGCCTTCGTGATCATGAACTTCAGATTGTGTCAGACGATTGTGCTGATAATAAAGTATGCTTTTTAATTTAATTTAGTGATTTCATGAAGAATTGTTTTGAAACTTTTATTACTTTTCGATAAAACCAAGAGTTAAGAGTTCAATTTTAATGATAAAGCCATAGTTTTTTAGAGTTCAGCTGAATGGTTTTACCTATAGAAATTTTGAAGATAAGTTGCGATGATTGATTCTTTGTAGACTTTGTTTCAAAGATTTGGGTTTTACAGTTATGTTTTTTCATATGATTTGCTCAAATGCAGAAAGCTACACAAGAAAAAGATGTAATTGACGAAGTTTTGAGAACACATGAAGCAATACAGTGAGTGAGCAAAATGAGTTTTTATTTTTGTTTGTTTCTTGTAAATCAACTTGCTTTCTCTCTTTGTGTTATAGCTTTTCTCTATGTCTTTGGAGGGTTCACAGGTCGTTGGATAAGTCGGTTTCTACACTTCAAATGCAGTTGTCTTCTACAAGGAGCTCTCAAGAGACGGTTGATGGCTCAGAAACAACCAATTCTTTAACGGGAGCAAGCCCGAGGAAGAAAGTGTTCATGGTAATGGGAGTTAATACTGCTTTTAGCAGTAGAAAACGGCGTGATTCAGTCAGAGAAACGTGGATGCCTCAAGGTTTTGTTTTAAACTTAAAGCTACTCTACTTAACCTTATAATTTCTTTCATACTTACCGCTTCTTGAATCTAGTTAATGGCTTTGGATTTTTCACAGGGGAGAAGCTTGAAAAACTGGAACAAGATAAGGGGATTGTCATCAAATTTATGATTGGACACAGGTGAAGCTGCTTCTCTTTCTCTCTCAGAATTTGATATATTTTAGGAATGTCATGTATCTTAGATTTAGATTGAGTTTGACTCAAGTGTATGCAATTGTGTTGCCAGTGCGACGTCAAATAGTATATTGGATAGAGCTATTGATTCAGAAGATGCTCAACACAAAGACTTCCTTAGGCTGGTGAGACAATTCTAGATCTCTAAGAAAGGATACAATTTTTCCGCTGTTCTTTCTCTTTAAAATTCTTATTGGTTGCAGGAGCATGTTGAAGGATATCACGAACTCTCAGCAAAAACCAAGATATTCTTTTCCACTGCAGTAGCAAAATGGGATGCGGAGTTCTATATCAAGGTTGATGATGATGTTCACGTCAATCTCGGTAAAACAAAAACCTGCTTCTACTCTTTCCTTTTTCTGTTATCTCCTTAAATGCAGCAATCAAAAAGGTTATAAACTTTGCTTTTCAGGTATGCTGGCTTCCACACTTGCCCGTCACCGCTTAAAACCGAGGGTCTATATTGGGTGTATGAAATCAGGGCCTGTTCTTGCTCAAAAGTAATTCCACTTGCATGAGTCCAGCTTCAAATCTTTCTGGCGTTACTGTTTTAGAGTATTGTTAAAATAGTTTATTAAACTGTTTTAGGACAGTGAAGTACCATGAACCTGAGTATTGGAAATTTGGAGAGGATGGTAACAAATACTTTCGACATGCTACGGGACAGATCTATGCCATTTCAAAGGATCTTGCTAAATACATATCCATCAACCAGTACGTAATTCAACATCCTTATCATTAAGAGCCATCCAGCTTCAATAACAATCATATGTTTGTTCTAAAAACTTTAAACTTTATCTGTAGGCCAATTTTGCATAAGTATGCAAATGAAGACGTGTCTCTAGGGTCTTGGTTTATTGGCCTTGAGGTTGAACATATTGATGACCGCAACTTCTGTTGTGGGACTCCTCCAGGTAAAGCTGTATAACATCACACAAACAGATTTAAGCAATCTTCCTCTTGTCTCTCTTGTATCATAGGATTTACATTCTCACAGATTGTTATGTTCCATTGAATTTACATTCTCACAGATTGTAGATGGAAGGCAGAGGCAGGCGATGTGTGTGTGGCCTCATTTGAATGGAGCTGCAGTGGGATTTGCAAGTCTGTGGAGAGAATGAAGATAGTCCACGAAGTGTGTAGTGAAGGAGAAGGAGCTGTTTGGAATACACTACTCTAGAAGATATTTCAGTTCTCAGTCAGCTAAGTGGAGCCAATATTAAAGTTATACTCACAAGTTTGACAGAGTGCTACAAGAGAGAGAGAGGCAAATTTTGCATAGAACCAAAGGTATACGAATCTCATACTGGAGAATATATTGCATACCTTTAAAGCAGAAACCTTAGTTGTTGTGAAACCGTTGTTGCTTAAGTTTTTGGCTTTGTTATTTCTTCTACTCGAGTCAGATCATGTTAGTGAATCATTAACATAAGGCAAAATGAGCTATAACGTGTTAAGAAAATGCATAACTAAAGAATTTTCAGACAACTATTATTCCCTTGGTCAGATTTTAGACACAACTGATGAATATTTACACTTATGCAACCCTTTTTTTTCCGCTCCTTTGTACAAACAGAATTACACGTGACCGATCCTTCTTTATATATAGTAACAAGGAGCATTTTTCTCAATTCCCTGAATCCAATCTGAAGCCTTTTTTTCTATAGAGATGCTACCCTCAAATCTCAAACAGTACCATAGGCACAGTTTGTATCAGTACCCAAAAGCTTCACAATAGCCTTTTTAGCTGTGTTTTAGCTGAGTCACAGTTGCAGCCATAGCTTTTTTGTAGCAATACCATCGGTTCTTTTTGCTTTAAGCCAGTTGATGAATCCTGTTTTAGGGCGCAGAAGGTGATGTCCACCAATGGCCAGTATCTAACTAGGGTAAGAGCAAAGAGCCCATATTGTGTGTTCTCAGCTTTACCCGTTTTTACCTGACTGATCACCTGAAGATGTCTTCTGGTTCGCTGGCTTGTCAGATGAAGCTGCCTTCTGGTTTCCCGGCTTGTCTTCCTGAAGGCAATCAACAGGAACATAAAAGTATCCCTTTGGGAGCCGCCGGTTCTTGAAAGAAGCTTCATCTGATGTCATCACCAGCTCTTTTGCAAATGTTTCTACATGCTGCTAATATCAGTTATCAAGACAAACAAGTATAAGATCCTATGAATGTGCTGAGCTGAGCAGAAAGATTCGCACTTAAACAACAATCCATGTAACTTACGACAAAGTGAATCTTCTCACCTTCTTAGGCTTTGACCCTTTATCTCCATCCTCTGAAACACTAGGTGAGACTATACAATGTTTTCGGGGTACGGTTTTCCCAGAAAAGATCTGTCTTTCGGTTGGCTTACGGGAAAACCGACTCTTGGAAGTAGCACTGTCATCGGTTTTCTGATCAGAGTCCATTAATATGGGACCTTTGCCACGGCGCTTAACAGAGACTGTGCTGTCAATGGTGATATCATCTGACCTCTGTATTGCTTCACTGCCATATATATTACTATCAGGATGACATTTTATTGATGTTGTAGCTGAGTCCGACGAAACTTCTGGAGGAGAAAATGGATTACGGACATGTAATGAACGAGCAGCATGATCCCTTTTGGCAGCAAGTATTTCATGTGAGGAAATAGCCAACTCTCGCTGCAAATATATCAGAGATCAGTAAAAGGTCAAGCGCCCATGTGTTTCATTTCAATGAAAGGAAGATTTTGGGTTTAGGCTTTAGTTTCACATATACAGTACCTTTAATTTCTCCCTCTTGACTATCCGCTCACACAGAAGGCGTAACCTCTCAAGTTCAACCTGGAGGAGATTTAGCAAAGTCCAAGAATTAAAAATAATTTGATAAGAGATAAGAAGGTATTCGCTTAACACGGCAATGGCAAAATCATTTTGCCTTTGCTAAGAACTCCTACCCTATAATGCTTAAGACTTTTCAGCTCCTCTGCCCCATGCTTCTGAGAATCAGCCTGCAAGTCAGACAAATATAAGCAAGCTTATGATGCTAGTAGGCCATAATAAAGATGGTAAAAGAGATAAGAAATAAGACCTTTGCCTTCTGCTCCAAGCTGTGCTTTTCACAGTAAGCCTTATGCGGAAGTTTCACACCACCAGTCATATGAAAACCCGCGCTTCTGGCACAGAAGGGGTGGAATGTCGTCTGGCAGTTACCATAACTACACTGTGAAATGATAACATAAGCTTTTTGTTCAATCTTTGTCCCAATACTTGAAATAGATGTCTTCAGATAAAAAAGCAAGAATGGGTGACTACCTTAATGCATGCACCATATATCCGTTGGCATACGCAACAAGTGTCCGTGTTCTTGGCCAGAGACTCCTAAAAAGGCACCATACATTGAGCTTTAGCATTTTAAACAGTTTAAATGTCATAGTGATTCAATATTATAATAATATAAACCCACCATTCCTTGAACAGGATTAATTTGTCCCCTTCTGAAGGTTGATTCCAAGGACCACTGCAAGAAATTATACACCAAGTTATTTGCAATGTTCAATACTGAATATATTACTCCAAATCCTGCTGATAACTGCTGCCGTAGAATAAAACTTCACCTCAGCACAAAAAGCATGTACCCATTGCCCATTTGTGGCTTTCCTAAAAGCCCCAGTTCTGCCACCACATAGGTTACATTCTGTAGAAGAATCCAGCTTTTCCCGAAAATTGAAAGAAGGTTCCGAAGATGACTCCGCACATAGCTCACAGTACCAGGGACCAGTAGATTCTTTAGCGCATTTGTAGCAATCCATGTGAACAGCAACCTATAATTGGAGCCTGATTAAATACCATACTGTGCATAAAAGCTACCCCTAGAAGAGATAATCATGCCTTAATAATTATAAATAAATCACAGGAAATGTCTATCACCTTGCAACTAGTGCACACTACAATCAGGTTCCATATAGTTTCAGAGCGTCTGCAGATGTCACAAGTTCGTGGATTTTCTACTGAAAAGTCTGGTGTACGATGATCAGAGCGCTTCTCAGATGGTGGCCCGGAAACAGGTATCTTTAAAAGTGTTTCCTTTGTCTGTGGCACTAGATGAGAGCTACCAACAACTTTACGTCTAGAAGTGCTTATCTGTCCGATTTAAAACCAGTAAGAATCAAGGATAAGAAACATGGCCCAACTAAAATTAATACTTGGAGGAAAAAAACTAAATGTAGCAACAACCTCTTGTTGTGCATGCTCTTCTGACATATCTTTCCTAAGCGATGTATTCCTAGAAGATGTCGCCGCTGCAGCAGTAGCAGCAGCTAGAACAGCCTGGGCTTGCTTGTGTCTTTTCTCTTTCCTACCTTGCTTTCTTGCTTCCCTGACATCATGGAAATATTTGTTGACCAGAACATCATCCCATCTTCGTCCATGTAGTTCATCAATCTCCAAAGGCAGTTTTTTGGCAACTTCATAGACTAGATTGTCTGAGAAAAGGGACCAATTTTAAGATACTATAACAGAAATTATATACTTCACAAAACATGAAAAACTGTGACCATGCAAAACAAATATGGACAATAAATTCACCAGAAAGTTGCTTTCTTGAAACTGCGGTGCCAAGTAACTGACGCTGATAATATAGAAGTTCCCCTTCCACTTCATCTTCAGGAGAAAGATCCAGTATGCCCAATTTCCTAGCTTTAGATAACTGATGAAATGTGTCTCCACAGTGTGCACTCTGATTTTGGTGATTACGACAGATAGTGTGATCGCCAGCACCCTGCAGATGTTTGTTTCCTTCTTCAGAGCCTGCCAAATGTTTTAATGTTACCAAATGTCCTAAAAGCTGTGGCATGATTCATTAAGTCACTTGTTGACAAAAAAAAAAAAAAAAAATCATAAAGTCACTACCATCAGGTTTGGTTGATATCCTAGCCACATCAGTATTAATGCTGCTTTTCAGGGTCTGTCCTTTGCCCAGTTCTGACAATTCTTTGTGGATATAAGGATGAGGATTGAAACCAGGATATGCTTCATGATCACTGCATATATGAAAAGGAAGTGATTTAGTAGGCAGAATGTTTATGTAGTCAAGAGAACAACAAAACTCTCCCAATTGTGTTTCTGGAGCTTACAGGAGATCCAAGATAATGGGGTTTGGACAGTTCAAATTTACACGATTCTGAAACCTATTTGGCCCCAAGGAAAAGGCATTCTCCAGCATGACGCCAGAAGAACTGGAGTTTGATTGTTCTCCATGATCATCTACGCAAAAGATAAAAAACAAGATCAGCAGCAGCTTCCATAAACTAAGAAAAGATAAATTATTAAGTCTAATAAACATTGATCGATGAAAAGACATCATCGATAGAAACTACCAACTTACAAAAAAAAAGGCTACAAGCTTGGCGGATAACTATATGGAATATGGAAGAAAAAAATAGTGGAAAGTTAGAACATACCAGAAGGAAGAACTGAAAATTTCTCATGATGAACTTCCTGATCAAGCACAATCGATTTCTGTATATGAGAAACAAGACACAACATCAATTATCTCATCAGGAGGTCCTTGTGCATAAAAGAAAATACCACCAAGCTTGCGTTTGGCCACACTTGATGATAAATCTAACATGCCTTTAATAACTGACAAGTAACAACTATTTGTGATGCGGATCATGGGAAAGCATCTAGGCTTTAAGAAAAATATTAAGATCATATCAGTTGGGATTGTGTGATTACCTGTTCTTCTGGAGAATAATCAGGCGCTAAACTCACACTTCCTTCTTTCGTCAAAACTGATCCATTGGCTTTAGCTTCATCAACCACAATACCATTACCAGTACAATTTTCAGTATATGTACATATTGTATTAATCTCTGTATTATTACAAATGTTGCTTTCAAGTGTTCGCTCTATTGAAAAAGACTTAGTGACAGCAGGATCTAAGATGTCAGAATCTAGCATCACTATGCCTTCAGTACAGATGGCTGCCCCACACTCAGATTTAGTTATGTTCTTACGTTTAAAGTTTTCGCCTTTATTCCCAGAACCCATGTGTGCATGCCGGCTAAGCCAATTAACTACTTTGCCTAGTAAATCAGGTAACAAGTCTCCGTCCTGCAGCCCAAAATTTTGAAATGAATACACAGAAACTCACAATGAGAGCACACATGTTTACAACAGGTACATGAGAAGTTTATGAGTTACCGTAAGTTTGGCACTCAAAGCATCAGGATTGACCCCAATCTCTGCAGCCACATCCTTCACATCCACTTTCCCCAGGTCAATCAACTAAAAAAAGTGTGAATCAGTGAGCAAGGGAGTCAAAAGGAATAGACAACCCAAATTTTAAGAATACAAACCTTTTTCAGAATCAATCCAAAACTAAGCGACTTGGACAGAGTTCTTTCATCTTCGTTGCTTCTCCCAGTCATCCCTGATTCAACGTGGTCTGTTGCAGACCAGTTAAATTTTGAATGTGGTGATTCTAGCTCTCGCAATTCGCTGTTTCTCGAAATATCAGAACCTGTACCCGGTGTTCCTACGTCAACTCCCATCTCATCATTACTAAGGTGACCTTCTCTTACAGATTCTGACGGAAGATGACATATAGGAGAACAACTATCAACAGCATTACTTTCTCCTCCCTCTAGGGACTTTCCACTTTCTTGACTATCTGAATGCTTTGAACAGAAAGCTCGCAATTCAACCTACAAGTTTTTCTCATATTATTATAGAAAAAAACAGCACGCACTACGACTTCATTCAGTAAGGGATGGAAACTTACAGTATCACACCCATGTTTTCCCCAGACCTCTAGTCTATTCCCTGCCTCCCTTGCACATATAGGATGAAAAGATGTTCTGCATGTTCCTATGATCAATAGATTGTAAAAGTATCAATTACTAATCTGATATCCACCAAAGAATGAAGACAAAATAACTTGAATCAAAGAAAAGTGTGCCAAGTAGTTCCATGATGAAGCTATCAACTTAGATAAGTAAATCAAATAGGAACATCAGATAGCGGTGCACAGAGAAAGGTAACGACTTTGCCTAATTATTTTAGTAACATCCAAGCAGTGTGCAATAAAACTTTCAAAGCAACCCAGCATAGCAAAATATATGCATATAAGAAAAATAAATAACTAGATGTGACAGATTTACTTCATCAGAATAGCAATTATCACAAATTAGCCTAGTAAGAAAATGAAAACACTGCACTGTGATAAACAATGTCGACAAAGCGTTTTCAGTGAAAATGATCCAGACAATTGGACCATCCGGAGCAGGCAGAGCAAGGACAACGACTGTGAGCACAGCAGTAAAGCCATATGAAACCCAAATTCAGGTGAAATTTTGGCTTTCTGTAACGGACTCAGATTATGGACAGCCCGTACACACCCTTTGTTCATACGTGTAGTTTTTTGCACATTTGTTAAGTTGTTCCAAAGAAGAAGCATCTTAAGTAAAATGCCCAAACTATACAATAGACCATGTCATTCAAATTATCAAAGCTACCCATGCTCAGAAGTAGACTGGCAACAATACATACCATTACAACAGCGAATGCATGCACCAGATTTCACCTTGCACAAGTTACACAATAACTTCCTCCGAGTTTCTTTTATTCCAGGCAAATTCAAGATGGGCTCCATTTTTTTCAAGTCTTCTATATACACCTCAGGCATCCACAGAGAACAAAACAGATGAGCAAACTCCGCCGGCCCACCATTCTCAGTTTTTGTAAGAACAGGTTTCAGGATGCCACCCTTTTTTGGACAAAGCAAACATGGTCTTTCTGGATCACCACGACCATTCTCCAGCTCACACCAAGAGCACAACCAAGATTCATCTGAATCTTCAAGCAGGCCATAGCATTTTTTATGAACTGTAGCTTTGCAGGAAGTGCAAACAATCAACTGGTGATGATATTCCTCGGCATCACCAGCGCAACAAAAATCACATAACAATGCATTCCCTTCACAAGGAGCTGCAACCATTATTTTCCCCAAACCTGCATCACCACCAAGAAGCTTCCGCTTTTTGGAGGGCCTTTCTGATGTCAACAAAATCCTATTTCTATTACCTAAAACCCATTCTAAACTGCCAGAATAGTCTGACCCGGGGGAGATTTCATTCCCCACAATGTCAACACCCATTGCCTGCCCAACATCCTCGTTTACCTCTTCTTTTTTTACTGTGCCTTCGGATATCTCTTTTCTGAGAAGGTCCTTACTTTCTTCCAGAACAACGCCATCTGCACAAACAACATCCTCATTCTTTGCACTCGCATCGGTTTCCCTATGTTGAATATTAATAGATTCGTATTCCACCGATGGAACTGAAAAGCAATTTCTAGAAGATAAAGATCGTAGAGATGCTAAATCTGACAAAGTTTCTAAATCAGGCAATTCTAAACGCCTAAAGTAGTCCTCATGTTCAACCCAGATACTCCCACTTTTCAACTTATCTCCTTGCCTAGAAGACTTCTTCTTCTTCTTTTCCGTCCCAGAATGAGACTTCTTGTGCCGTTTCTTATTATCCGTATGGTTCAGCAAATTAGCTAACCCAACGGGTAGAGTAGGCACACGTAACCCTGAAGTGGAACCATCTTCAGGAACATCAAACGGAGACCTCTCAGAAAGATTCTTGCTAGCCTGAGCTAGGAAACCGATTTCCAAAGAACCCATATCCTCAAAACCCTTGTTCCCATTCTCATTATCTAGCGTAGCCCTACGAAATGGGCGACAAGGTCTCTCTTCAGCACCACAACCTCCGTCCACTCCCCTACCCATCATCTTCTTCGGCCACTGGCATTGGTCAACGTTCATAACCGACACAAACCACCAACATAAACTCCCGCCCAGACCATGAAGCGAGAAACACTTAAACCTAACCCAAAATATCCCAAATCCTCCAAAAACGACTCCGCCTTCAATTTCACCTCCCAAAGAACAGGAGAAACAGCCAAAGAATCAAAACCCTAACCCTAATTTCCCGAGCCTAAAACCTAACCCTAGCCTAGCTCCCCCGTACCAATCTTGGCGTCTTTCGGATTAAGAACGATAGAAGAAGAAGAAGAATAAGAAGAAGAATAATTAAAAGCGAGGCTAAGATTAGGGTTTCTTCTTCAAATTTCTCTGGTTCATGTTCTTTCGGATCCTTCCCACGACTGGTTCGGTTCTTTTTTTATTTTTTCCTGAGAGATTTTTTCGCGTTATTTGCAGGCAACAGAGGAACGGTTCATTTTTTGGCAGGACTTTTTTTTTTTTTTCCCCACCTTTTTATTCAGAGAATATGATAGAGAGGTGTGAGGCGTAGGGTAACACTCGTGCACCTCCTTTGTTTCGACACGTGTTCAATTTTTACTCGTTAGATGACTCACGAGATACGACCACGTTAATTCATTCGTACGGATATGCTTTTTTTTACCTCCCCACTCTTTAATTATTATTTGATCCTTCTTTTTGTAGTAAATGGAGATTTCGGTCATACCTTTTTCAGAAGTTCAGTTACATCCAAATAAGATTCTTTTTAGATCCTCTTTTTTTTTTTTGGAGCTTTCATATAGTTTATGATGACACCACTATATTTTTGGTTCTTGGATTTGCTTTCATATCGTTGGATTTGATCTATTTCAATACAATATAGATATACTTTGACTATGATTGATTTAGAAGAAAGAGAATTTATGTATTAATTGCATGTGATCTAGAAGCTCTATATTAATATGAAAATGACTCTTTCTGCCCACTAATTAATCTAGAATCCGTTTATTTACGATGCTTTGGCATTCAAATTTATTGAGTGGCCAAACTAGATGACTGAAATAGAATTTGGCTGGCTTAATTAGTGCATATATAATTAGGGAGCTCATGTTATTTGAACTATTTATGTAGTACGTTAATTCAAACGTTCTTTGTGAAATGTTATAATTACGGTATTGATATCAATGTTTTACCAAGTTTGGACCATTGTTTTTCCACATCTAGGACCACATTGTTTTTCGGATGTCCCTTTTAGAAGATATATGATGTGTGATATAAAGCTAATGTTAACGAAATTTCATCGCATCACCAATCAATAACAAAGTGTATTCTGAGGTTTACGTGTTTTTTATTTACTTTTATTAGCATCATGTAATCAAATTTTACTAAAACGTTCTAGACTCCTTTGTTTTTTCCAACGTTCTCGACTCCTTTAGAAGTGAGTAGGTGACCCTAAGAATTATGTTATCAAGAGTTTTACACACACACACAAACGCTCGACCCTAACCCAAATGACCATAATAATGAACAGAAAAAAAATAGTCGAGCAGCCATTAAATTTAAATGACAAAGCTATAGCGCTAATTTGTATAGTTTTATATTTATCAGTTACATAACTAGGTGCAAGTGCGATACTTAGGACATCTTCAATGATTAAGATACAATATCTTAACATCAAAAAAGAAAAAAAAATTATAAAACTTAAATATTTAATTAAATTTAAATTTGTAAATAATAATGACCAATAATATTCGACAAGTGTATTGATAGTTTTTTAGTAAGAATCCATGGGTTTTTATTTAAAAACCCCCATAAATTCTTACTAAAAACTCTCACATTTTCCACATTTAAAAAAAAAAAAAATGATTATTTTCTTGTTTAGAAACCCATTGATAATGCTCTTATTAAAAATTCATTATCTCATTAGTGTCGCCATTGAGCTTTCTTTATTTTAATAACGTTGTCCAATTCTTTACAGAGCTTGATAATCTTTATTAATTAATTATTAATTTTATTCCACGTATCATAATGTATGTGATTTTTACTATTTCACGAAGAAACACTATAGGTTCCATATGAGCATTTTGACACACGATATGTTATAATGGTGTGTTTGATGTAAACAGTAAACATATATTTGTCGATTATAGAGTACTTCCACTATTCTTAACTAACATTTATTTTATAATCCACGCCTATGTATATTTTTATTCGAATACTGCAATTCATGCTTGAGAGCCTTGATTACACTGTATTAGAGAGATCCACCATGAATAGTCATTAAGTAGTAATTACGCATGCTTCCTAGAAAAACCACCCTTAAATACATTCCACATTCACCAATATGAACATCTTCAAACATACACAAAAACATTAGAAGAATCATATCAATTCTCTCCTAAATAGTTATTTTACACGAACCATGAAATCACAGACATCAACAGATTCTAAATCAACCGGTTTAGCTGTTGCTATCTTTTTGCTCTTGTCCATCCAAATCCTTTGCCCAGCTGGTAAAAAAAAAAAAACTAAATTTTCGAATCGTAACCAAATTACATTTTTATTATTATTATCTCCAATCACAACCTCACATAAACAGAAAAAAAAAAAATCAAATCCATTTATTCAAACCGAACCGGACCATTTGTTAGATATACTGATTTACTCGGTTTAATTCTGCTACAATTGAATTGTTTCATAAACCGGATTGGTTTATCACATTGTGACTTAATTTTGTTTCTACTCTCTTCTAGGTGTTGCAGGGGACATCACCGGAGTTTGTTACGGCCGAAACGGCAACAACCTCCCGACGCCGGAAGCTACGGTAGCTGTGGATTTTGGTCTAAAATTCACTAAGTTAATCAAAGACTCTAAATGGTTTGGAGGGTTCAAAGGAAGGAGAAGAAAGCAAAGACACCAGATCAAATGGAAGGTTCACTTTACCAGATCCTAAAACAGAGATCAGCTTTTGTCGTCTCTTTCGATTTCAACAAGTGACGTTCCTTTGTCGAAGAAGGACAAGAGCTGAAGAGACAGGAGCATACGATGATCAGACCCGACATCGCCGTCTCCATGCCTACACAAGACAAAGCTCTATCAAAAGGAATTGGACCTGACTTGAGAATTCAAGAGTCACTTCATGTCGGGTAAATCAGATTCTTCTCTTCTCTATATAAGAGTTGTAATCAAGCCATGAAAAGCTTAAGGTGTGAAAGAGTTGTAAGAGAGAAAGAGTGAAAGTTGTATGAACCCTAAAGACTCTAGATTGAGCACAGATTCTTAGTGGATTTCCGAATATATCTCGGCCAGAAGTAGCGATTCCAATTGGGATCGTGAACTGGATAAATCTTGGTGTTCTTTTTTACTTTTTCAAGCTTAAATTTCTTACAAAAGAGAGAACGGGAGAGTTGAGAGTTGAGAGAAAATTCCTTCTAAGTCTTAAGATCAGTTTCAAGACTTTAGGAAGTTTGGTGTCAACTATCTTTGGTTCTAACTTTCACAGTAGCTTTATACAAGACCAACAAAATCGACGCAATTCGTATGTACGAGCCATTCGCCGACATGCTCGAAGCGCTCCGTGGCTCAGGCCTCTCCGTCGCGTTTGATCCACGAAACGAAGAAATCCAATCGCTAGCACAAGACCCAGCCGCCGCAACCAATTTCGTCTCAACCTGGATCACACCTTACACAAATGACGTCTCCATCAAATGGATCACAATCGGTAACGAAGTATTGCCCGGAGAAATCGCTCCATTCGTCGCCGCCGCGATCATAAACGTCAACGCCGCGCTAAATGATTTCGGCGTCTCGGGAATCTACGTCACGACGGTTTTAGCGATGAACGCGTTGACCAATTCATATCCACCTTCCGCTGCAACGTTCCTCCCAGATCTAACCGATATCATGACGGAGATTTCATCGATACTCTCTCAGACGAATTCGCCTCTCATGGCGAATGTGTATCCTTACTTCGCATACGCGTCAGATCCAGATCACATCTCACTCGATTACGCGAGTTTCAAGTCCCAGACGCCTATAGTGATCGACGGTGATTTGAAGTACAACAACATGTTCGAGGCGATGGTGGATGGATTCTATGCGGCGTTGGAGAAGATTAACGCCGGAAATGTAGTGGTTATGGTGGCGGAAACTGGGTGGCCAACGGAGGGGAATCAACCGCACACGAGCGTTGATAACGCCAAGGCGTATAATTTGGGGATTTGGACATGTGGAGGATCTATGCGGACGCAAACGCCTCGCCGGCCGGAGACGCCGGTGGACGTGTTTCTATTCGAGATGTTCAGGGAGAATCAGAAGGAAGGTCCGGTGGAGCAGAGCTTTGGAATCTTCGCACCTGATATGACTCCAGTCTATGACGTCTTTTGTTATTAGAGTTCATTTTCCCGCTTACATTCTAAAATATTGATTTTTATAATAACTTGTTTTAGACAAATATGTTTAAAGTTCTTTGTGGATTTACTAAAGGTATAAACAATAAATACACTCAATAACTAAATTTATATATGCATTTACTTCCTATAAGATATCAATTGGTGATTGAGATCATTAACTAGAACATTGAAAGAATTAGAGAGGGTTATTGGATGCGAATTTTAAAAAAGTTTTGATGAGTTAAAAAATATATAAAAAGTAAATAAATGAAAGATTTCAAATGATTACTAAAGAGTTTTGTAAAACTCTTTGATTAATTTTTCTAGAATCATAAAAAATAATTTTGAAAATACTCTGAATGATTAAATTTTGTGAAGATTATGTAGAATCCATAAACCAATAACATAATATTTTAATCTAATATAATAAAATGAGATTATTTCATAAAAGTTGAATAACATAAAATTTTTATTGACTTTATAAATCCATAAATTCAATAACTCTAGACTTATAAAGATTTTAAAGTACTTTATACAAATATATAAACCAAAACATCAAATTGTAATGGAGTTTTGAAAAATCTTAATTAAATAACACTAGAACTTTAATTACATCTAAATTTTTATAACTTTTTTTAAATACACAAACCAATTATACCCCTTAAAGTTAATTAAACTACCACATAGACAAGTCGAGAGAGAGTTAGCAAATAAAACCAACTAATTGAAAGCAGAAAGTTAAATATCTACACTAATCGAATTTTTTTGTCAATGTAACTAGACAATATATTAATGTTTCAAAACACGACGTGGGGTTTTAACCAAAACATGACAGTTATTGCATAGTCGTGGTTTCAATAGTTTTGAATGATCTAGTATGACGTGGGATTGAGTGCTTTAAAATTATTTTGCAGATTTTCTACACATTTTGGAGATTTTTGAGATATTTTGCAAATTATTTTGAGATATAACATTATATTTGGTGGTTTTTGAGATATAACATTATTAATAGACATAAGATTGACCAGCACATATTTTGCTAATTACTTCATAATCCATTTAATTAACACCAAATATAGATCACGAGAGTAATAAATTAGTCCTCATATATATGTACGGACGAACACTAACATAAACACAGGAGCCACAAACATGATCAACTCAATATTGTTGTTACTAGTAACTCTGCTCTTTCTTTCATCCAGATTCACCAACGCCGGAGAAATGACTCAGTTCGTCGGAGTCTGTGACGGAAGAAACGGAGACAATCTCCAATCTCCAGCCCAAACAGTATCTCTATACAAAAAAATCAACGTCGCTGGGATAAGACTCTACGAGCCTTTTCCAGACCTCATCGCCTCATTACAAGGAACTGGTCTTCTCGTAGCCACCGGACCAAAAAACGAAGCGATCCAAACCATAGCAGAACAATACGAATTCGCCTTAAATTGGGTTAAAACGTTTATAGCACCATACCATAACGTAGCTTTCAACTGGATCACTGTGGGAAACGAAGTGGTCCAAGGAGAGATCGGACGGTACGTACCACAAGCCATTAGGAACATAAAAGCTGCGTTAACCGAAATCGGAATCTCAAGAATCCACGTCACCACCGTCGTATCCACAAACGCACTCGCTAACTCTTACCCACCATCAGCCGGAGTATTTAAACCGGAGATAACCGAGCTTATAACCGAAATCGTATCGATTCTAAGCTCTACCGATTCACCACTCATGGTCAACGTTTACCCTTATTTCGCCTACGCATCCGACCCTAGCCACGTGTCATTAGAATACGCAACGTTCGGTTCGACTTCACCGGTGGTGACCGACGGAGTATACCAATACACGAACATTTTCGATGCGTCGTTGGATGCTTTCAACGCGGCGTTGGAGAAGCTCAACTACGGTAGCGTGAAGGTGTACGTGGCGGAGACTGGTTGGCCCACGAGAGGGAATGTTCCGTACACGAGCGTGGAGAACGCACGTGCGTATAACAATGGGTTGCTTAAGAAACTAACCACAGGTAATAAAGGTACACCGAGGCGGCCCAATGTTCCTGTGATGACATTTTTCTTCGAGATGTTCAATGAGGATTTGAAAGCAGGAGAAGTTGAAAAGAGCTTCGGATTCTTCACTCCCGATATGACACCTGTGTACGATATGTGGAATGTAAGTGTTTCTAGGCTTCTAGCTAAGATAAGGTAGGCCAGTATTAAGCCTTTTAACAAAAAGAAAAAACAATTACCAAATGTTCTCATTGGGTTGTTTGATCATCCAATCTAATTTTAAGACTCACAAGTTTGGATTTTTTTTTTCTTATATATTAACTATCAACTGTTTTGTTTTTAATAAATACCTGCACAGTTAGGTTTAAGTTATTTCTTATTTGAGTGCATTTTTTTTTTTCGTCTTGTTACAGTTTCTTATTAGTTTTTTTTTTTTTAATCTATGAATGGACTTATAAGAAAAACAAAGTATCACACACACGATATAGAAAAATAAAAAAATTAAGGGGGAATCTTATTGGCCTCTTCTAACAATATCAAACAGAGCGAATGGGCTTACGGCCCACTAAAAGAAACACAGTGAATGCGCGAGATATCACCATCGGTACGAGAATTTGGATGAGAAAAACAGTTGCGTCAAAATGACGACATTTAGGAATCCAACCGCAAGTTTAAAATCAAAAAGAAATAAAAGAGTCTTTGGCTTTGTTTGCGTACGTCAATTTGTAGAAGCAATCTCGCTTTTTCCCTTTTTCTTCTGTACATCATCCTTCAAGCTCGGAGCTCTCTATCCCTCGCCGGCGATCTCGTCCGCTTAATCTCCGGTATTGTTTCCCCCGCCGTCTATTCTGTTATCTTGTTGAATTTCTTCATCTCGTTCTGCGAAATTGTCTAGGTAGGATTCGCTAAAGGTCTCCGATCTTCCTGTTCTTATAGAGAGATCTATCTTAGATTCTCGATTAGGATTCCGTTCAATCGTGATCTCAGGTCATTGTTTGTGTGTTATCAAACATTTGAATTGTATGATTCGTCTCGATCTTATTATTTGTGTATGGATAAAATCTGCCTTACCATTGATGTGTTGCTTACTTTTGCATGAATTATTGATTTGATTTACCAGAATAGCTTCTCCAGATCTGGAAGTGTCATTGCCTTTGGATCTAATCGTGTCCTTGCTTGTCATTGCCATTTACGGATCCGGTTAATGCTCACTCTATTGGATATAGAACTATAGTGTAGTTATCTGGTAGCTTATGCATGAGATTCGAATCCGTGGTCAATGGCCATTTAGATCCTTGCTTCTGTTTGGTTCTATGAATTCTAATCCATAGTCAACTGGTCACTGAACGGTATTAATGATGATTCGTTTGAATTTTGCTTGTTGGTTAGTACTTCGCATGGATTTTATAATTGAGTGTTTTAAATAGGTTTTTGTAGATCAAATGGGGAAAATCAAGAAAGTGAATCACGGTGCTCACATTGCTACTCCTTATCCATCACCATGTTGCAAGAAAGAATGGGCTGGCTCAACTTGCCCAGTATGTTTGGAGTCTCCACACAATGCTGTTCTTCTCCTGTGTTCGTCCTATCACAAAGGATGTCGTCCTTACATGTGCGCAACAAGCAGCCGTTTTGCCAACTGCCTTGAGCAATACAGGAAATCATACAGTAACGAAAACTCAGGACAACCCGAGCTTTTGTGTCCACTGTGTAGAGGTCAAGTGAAAGGTTGGACTGTTGTGAAAGATGCTCGGATGCATTTCAACTCTAAGAGAAGGAATTGTATGCAGGATAACTGTTCCTTTGTAGGAAACTTCCGGAAGCTCAAGAAACATATGAAGGAAAAACACCCACATGCTTGCCCGAGAGCCATTGATCCAGCTCTAGAAACCAAATGGAAGAGGCTTGAGAGGGAAAGAGACAGAAGAGACGTGATAAGCACGATAATGTCATCAACTCCAGGTGCTGTTGTGTTAGGAGATTATGTCATAGAACCGCATAACCGAGCTGTTTATGATGAAGAAGATGAAGAAGAAGATTACAGCTCAGATGACTCACTGAGCAACGGGATACTGGATCTAGAATCATGGCAAGGACAAAGCCATCACATTCGGTTTCTCGATCTGGAATCAAGCGATTTTGCATCCTCTTCCAGCTCCCCTGCTTCTCCTAGCCGTTCGCTCCGCCGTTTGCTCTTTCCAAGGAACCAGAGAGGCAGCAATAGAGGTCGGTAACTCTAATTTAACCGAAGCAAATTCATGATCAATGTCCTCTGCATATTTCTCAACTCTCTCCACGATTACATTTGACTTAAAAATTGCAGGAGCAGTATAAAAAGGCTAACATGACTAGCCAATTAGCCATACACAGGGAATTGGAAAAAAACTCGCAGTTTCCCTTTCTTTTATTTATTTTCATGTAAATTATGTATTCTGTGTAATTGTATCATCGTTTCTGCATTGTTGTACTCACCTGAGGCATGATCTCTTATGCCTCTTTTCAAATTTCGATTTTATGTCCTTTTTTCTTTCTTTGTATTGATTTGATCATTATTCTTCCTCAAAGTTCTGGAAGAACAATAAAAAGGTTATGTGAAAAGAAAAAAAATGTACTCACATCTCAGCCAACTTGGGACAATGATTCTTATTTTGTTTTCACGAGTCTCTTCTACTTCGTAAGCAGCCGCGTGATAACCCTCCAACCATATGTTTAACTTTATTCTTCATGCAGAAAACATAAAACAGGATTAATTAAGAAATGTTTAAATCAGAACTACAGTAGTTGCTAAAAAAAAAAATAGAAAAGAAAAATCGGAAGTACCCAAAGATCTGAATTGTAATTAGTGTTGCTCCTTGCTTCCCCTTCTTCTTTATCTGGATCAAACTGACAGTATCTCCACGTCCTATTTTTCCGGCGTAATGGCCGAAGAAATGGTAACTGGAACTTACTAAACATTTTTCTTATCCACCTTCTTTTCTTCTTCTGCCATTTTTATCAACACAAAACAAAAATGTAAAATTAATTAACATCCGAATTTTTCCTGGTTTAAAACAGTTATTTACTTATCTATTAAGAAGAAGAAAAACAGACAAAATGTAGAGAAAAATACTCGCTGTTTATTAAGAAAAATAAGGTTAAGTTAGTGGTAATCTACTATGACCAATATCATAGTCCACATCACTAATCAGATTATTCAGACGCAACTGTTTTACTCGAGACGACACATAAGTCATGGCCCATATCTGGCCCAATTACATTCTAAAAGCTCATAATGTCAAATAAAAATCCAAACAAATATGAAAAAATCAGAGAAACGTTACCTTCGGGTACGGCCGTTCAGGCTTGTTGTCACTCTCTCCGCCGTCGCGTTTCGAATAACCGGTAAGACTCTCCGCTCTCAATTGACGATTATACGCTAACAGATTCTCTCTCCGATCATAGCCACCTGTCTTTCCAATCTCACGCTTCCTAGTCCGCTCAATGAATCTCTCACCTTCATCTTTCTTACGTCTCCCTTGAAACGATCGGACGGTCTTCGTTTCACGATCAACGTACACGGTGATGATCACACCGTACATAATCCTGGGATTTTCATCTCCCATTTGCATTCTTGTGATTTTTTAATTTATTTTTTTAAATGGCTTCTACAAACTCGAGTAATCTTTGATTTTGCTTTTAATTAGGAAGAAGCAGCAAATGAAGTAAGAAACAATCTCTTACTTAATCAGAATTACACGTGTCAATATCTCATGCGATCTTTCCATTTGTAAGTCTAACTACTCCACAGTCAACGATCAAGATGCTGACTTCCCCATTTACAACACTTACATGGGTCTAATGGGCTTATGATAACACATATTGTTTTGAATCATATTGGGCCTGAAATATATACTCTTTGTTTGTTGCCAACCAATAATACACTTATGAAACAAAATCAACTACTAATGACTAAATTTTGCATTTGTTTGATTTACTATAGTTTAAGATATATATACTATGCAAATAAAGAGCTTTGAAATGATATTAAAATGCTGACAAGAATCTCACAATTATCCATTATAAAGAAGGAAATATTAAATTAATTTGATTAAATAACAACAATGTTCCAAAAACTTTATGATTATCAAAGAAATGTTGACAAAAAAAAAAAGGATTATCAAAGGAATTGTATCTTTGTGGTTAAATAAAGAAGAAAACTATTTGTGATCCTTGGACCACGGCCGCTTAATGTATTTGATATGCTTTTAAACCAGCAAGGGTTAACTCCAATTATTTTCCATCAAAGTAAAAACACTATAAAACTAATAGTGCTTTAATTGACTATAATTAAATAAAATCATAATTAGTGTCTTTTTTTTTTTTTTTTTTTTTGACACAGCCATAATTAGTGTCTGTGTTGCAACTTTCCACTTCACTTTACTGTCTTGAGGATTCATTGCAATAAAAAAAGTATATAAATAAAATGAGTGAACAGACAAGAAAGGGAACACCTAGGGGAGGCTATATGCGTTAATATGACCCTTGCTATTACGAAATGTGAATGTTAGTTATATAGCAAAGTTTTCTGGAATCTGCTCTGATTTTCATGCAGAATTTATTGTTTTTATTTTTGACAATATTTTAATGATTATAATGTTCTTTTGCTGTATCTCATGTTTTTTTTTTCCTGAAGATACCAGAACGCATGTGTATTACCATCTGCGTAGTTTGGTCATTCAGGGCGGTATATTGACCTAAAAAGTATTTGACCATTCCAACCAAACTCTTTTTTTCCAGTGGGCTATCGGCTATGCATATGTTTGTTATATATATCAGTATAAAACTGTCTACGTAAATTAATTTCTCTTAACAAATTTATTTGCATTTTTCATTCATTCGACTGTCTTAGCTATTTTGTATTCTATTGTATGTGTTGGGTATACCAGCGACACATTTACTAATCACATTATCCACAATGTTTAAATCGCCACACCCATTGATTTTTTTTGTTAATTAAAAAAGAGTATTTGAAAATACTAATATATAAAAGTATGTGGTTACTTTATTCAATGTTTGTCTAGACTGAACTTCACCGATCTTGGATCTTCCACTATATGATGGGTTCATAACCTTTTATTTTTATGTATAATTAAACTAAACTTGTTGATTTTGCCTTTTCTTTTCATTTGATACAATTACTGTATTCTATGAAATATAGTTCTTCTTGTATTTTTACTGGGTTATTTTACTTGATTTCAGTTGAAAAGTAGTTCCGGGTAAAATTCAATCACTTGTGTCTAATGTTTTTAAGCCCGACCCAGACAATGAACCGGAGTAGTGTCCAGGTAGAGCTGTCATAATGGGCTGAAATCCGCGGGCCGGACCCAACCCATCCCATCATGGGGTGGGTATGGGCTCAACTTTTGATACCCATAAAAAAGCGGGCCTAACGGGTCGGCCCATTGTGGGCAGTGGGTTTAGCGGGTAAAACCCATCGTGGGTTGCGGGCTGGCGGGCGGCCCGTTAATTTCCTCACCTGATACATAATACATTCATACATATATTACATTATTATATTATACATTAACAGTTTAACACACATATAGTCTAGGAGATATTCACTAATTGACTAATTCATTTGTTATAAGTTATAACTTATACGTCTTTGACTTTGTATATATATATATATATAACATATTTTAATATAAATAATATAATATAATAAAAATTAAATTATAAAAGTAATAGGAAAAAGAAGAGAAAACCCTAGTGACTAAACGAAGACAAAACCCTTTTGATTGTGTTGAACATCTCGTCTTCTTCCATCTTCCCCAATCCCATCGTGCCTTTGCTTCCAAAACAGAGCAAGAAACACAAAGACTAAATAGAGTCCTACATCATCTTCCACCCATCGTATCTTCGTTTACCATACACACTTCGTCTTCGTTGTCGTCGCTAGGATTCCGTCTTCGTCACGAAACCAAGAGAAGAGGTAAACATAGAGATCGTATGCTTTGTATTCCGTCATCATAATTAAAACCATGATCTATTTTATCGTTCGTCTCAAATACTCATCAAAATTAAATAAACAAAACTCTAAAACAAAATTTCAAATTTAGTATATGTTTGTTTCGTTATTTGCAAGTGATCTTTGGTATAATAAGTAATTGATTGACGTTCTGATTTTTCTAAAATAGGTACATGATTGTCAAATCTGTTAAGTTATGTGTTTAATGTTATTCTCATCAATAATTTGTGTAACTTTCTTCTGATTATGTAAAAATTGTTTTTCTTCTGATTACAGAAATTTTGCAAAATGAGAACTCTCGACTTGGAATCTCAGAGACTTGTTGACATTGCCAATGCTGAAGAAGAACGTGAGAAATTTGCTAGAACAGGTTCGTCAAAACCTCCTAAGAGAACCATCTCTGAAACTGAAAGTGATGAGGAAGAAGAGTCACCAAAACCGAAAAACAAAAAAACGTAAAGGAAAGAAGAAAGAATCACCAGAACAGGAACAAACAAGAAAGCAATATTCAGACGTGTGGAAATTTTTTACAGTGATAAAGAAGAAAGATAGCTCGGGGAAAATTGAAGAGAGAGCACAATGCAATCATTGCAAGAAAGATTATGCAATGAATTCACACAAGAACGGTACTTCGGCTTACAAACGTCACATACCAAAGTGCAAGCTTATTCCAAGAAATGGCAATGTTGGTGATATGCTGATCGGTATGGAAGGAAAATTGCAGGCTAAGAAGATCGATCAAGATGTTTTTCGCGAGATGGTAGCTATGTCTATTATCCAACATGATCTCCCCTTTTCTTATGTTGAGTATGAGCGAGTTAGGTCGGTGTGGAAGTACTTAAATGCTGATGTCAAGTTCATTAGTCGGAACACAGCCGCATCAGACGTTTACAAATTTTATGAGAAGGAAACATCGAAGTTGAAAAGTGAATTGGCTGGTCTTCATGGTAGGATTTCTTTTACTTCTGATCTATGGACTGCTATCAGTCATGAGGGTTACATGTGTCTAACGGCACATTATATTAACAAAGATTGGAAGTTGAAGAATAAAATTCTTACGTTTTGTGCTCTACCGCCTCCACATACTGGTATGGACCTAGCGATGAAGCTTATTGAAACATGGAAAGAATGGGGGATTGAAAAGAAGGTATTTTCTATTACTTTAGATAATGCCACTAACAATGATATCATGCAGAACATTGTGAAAAATCAACTCGTGATGCAGAATGATTTGTTGTGTGGGGGACAATTTTTTCATGTGAGGTGTTCAGCGCCCATCCTTAATCTCATTGTTCAAGAAGGGTTGAAAGTGCTTGGTGATTCTTTGCATAAGATCAGGGAAAGTGTCAAATTCGTTGAATCATATGAACATCGTGAGAAGTTGTTTGAAAGATGTGCTGGATCAGTTGGTATAAAACTTAAAGCTGGTTTGTTATTGGATGTGCCAACTCGGTGGAATTCAACATATAAGATGCTTGATAGGGCTGTCAAGTATCGAGCTGCTTTTGATAGCCTTAGTACCATTGATACAAGTTACAAATATCTCCCAACCGAGGAAGAATGGATACGAGGGAAGATGATGTGTGACTTTCTGCAGCCATTTGATGAGATTACTCGTCTCATGTCAGGTTCCAATTATCCAACTTCAAACTTATATTTTATGCAAGTATGGAAGATCCAGATGTGGCTGAATGAACATGAGACTTGTACGGATAAGACTCTTAGAGATATGGTTATGGCTATGAAAGTGAAGTTTCATAAGTATTGGGAAGACTACAGTGATATTCTTGCAATGGCTACAGTGTTTGATCCAAGGTTAAAGTTGACGCTTGCAGAATTTTGTTTCTCAAAAATCAACAGGAATACTTGTCAAGAAAAGTTGAAACATGTGCGCGGTAAGTTGGGTATTCTTTTTGATGCATATAAGAGCAAGCCTAAGTCAGTCCCAAGTTCTTCTGAAATGCATGAAACTTCTGGTGGGAATATTGCTAATGAATTCGATGAAGAAGAAGGAAGTTTCATCAATTACGATGTAAGTAGTTTACTTCTTTTTTAATAGTGGTTTCATACTTTCATACATTTTCTACTTACATGGTTTTGTCAATTGTACAGGATTTCTTCACCTTTCGTAAAAGCAATGTTATTGCTAGTGGGAAATCTGTTTTGGAAGTGTATCTTGACGAGCCACCATTAGACGTGAAAATTTTTGGGAGTTTGGACATCTTGAAGTATTGGAAAGACAACTCTGAGCGCTTTGGAGAATTAGCTTACATGGCTTGTGACCTTCTTAGCATTCCTATCACGACAGTCGCTTCTGAGTCATCATTCAGCATCAGAGCTCGAGTTTTGAATAAATATAGAAGTTGTCTTCTTCCGAAAAATGTTCAAGCGTTAATCTGCAGTCGAAATTGGCTGCGGGGATTTGAAGCCTACGAAAATGGTAGGTATCTATATTTTTATAACTTTTTAAACTTAAATACTAAATATAAAATTGACTGCTATTTTTTGTGAAATATGCAGAGGAGAATGGTGAAGCTGAGAATGATAAAGCTAATCATCCTTCTTCTCAATCAATTATGGGTGGCCGTGAAGTTTAATATTCGTGATTCGTAAAGAAAGAACTTGATCTGTTCTTGTCTTGACTAAATGACTATCGTTTTTTTTTCTTATCGCGACTAGTGCTTTTTTTTATTTCATTTGTTTTACATGCTTTTGGTTTTCACTTGTTTCGGGCTTTCGTTTGTTTCTGGCTTTCGTTTGTTTCAACTTTCAAGTTGTCGAACTGCTATATGTTTCTTTTGAATTATTTGAATTAATGTCTTAGTTGTTTTTTTAACAAGTTTATTTAAGTTTTAACAGCATTTTATTTAAAAAACTAAAAACAAAAAACCCGCGGGCAGCCCGCGAAACCCATAGGATATAGTGGGTCGGGTTTGGGTTCACCAATATCAAACCGCGGTCCTAATGGGCTGGCCCATCGCGGTCCTAGAAAAATATAATCCATGACGGATTGGGTCAAATGGGTTGGGTTGGCCCGCTTTGACAGCTCTATGTCCAGGTCACCGGGTCATCCGGTCCACCCGAATCAACCGCGGGTAATAATTTTAATGTATTTATAGAAATTATATATATATATATATATAGTTTTATTAAATTAAAGTAAAATATATTGGTACCATGTTTAACAAAACATACGAAATCCAATAACAATAATAAAGTATTTAATTTTGTTAATTTCAAATAGATTATTTATAATACAATATAATCGATTATTAAATTAATACACAAACATTAGAATGAATTATTACGATATTTAAATTATATAGAGTTGATGACAAAAAACTAGGAAAATATAAAAATGATTATATTAATATATATATAATATATAAAATGATTATGACGGTCACATAAATTAGATTTTAAAAACAAAACATATATAAAACGATGAACTAGTTTGTTATGTATGAGTTGGAAGAGATGATAAAAACCATTTATATAACATATGTAAATGTGTTAATTTGTATGTCTTGATTGAAAAAATTCTAAATATAACTATAAAACTTTATAATTTATTAACTTATTCTCTAAATCAAAAGGATTTTCTTGACCCGATACCCGGCCGGTTCAACCGGTTCACCGGATTCCGAGTTAATGGCGGGTTTTTTTGGGTTTTATCAGTTTTGAAATTGACGGATTTTAGCACTTAACCCAAACCGAAATAGCATCCGGGTCACGGGTCAACCGGACGGACCGGGCGGTCCGGGTCGGGCGTGAAAACACTGCTTGTGTCTAACTTCCCAAGTGCCATATTTTTAAAAATACAACTTTATATTTGACTATAAACAGTAAAAGTGTCCATTTATACCAATTTGGCAAATATCATATGGTTATATATATATGTAGCCGCATGTGTCATGTGGTGTCAAGTGGTTCATTATTTCGTTATATGAAATGAAAAGTGCTGCTTAAATATGTTTAAGTGCTACTTAAAGCGAATAGCAACATGAAAACAAGAAACAAGAGGGATTATAATTATGATTATCCGCCAGGATAATTCTGTTTGAATTGACGCTAAGTCAAATAAACACCCATTTTGGATATATTGTGGCCATTGACTGATAAACTATTAGTTGATACGACAAGGAAAAAAAAAATCAATTAGTAGAAAGATGAATTAATTCAAGATAAATACATACTTAATCTTGTGTCCGTCAATTAACATTTTTATGTGCGACATGGTTGTTTTCCATTTATTTCAAAATAAATACATACTAATATTTATATACATTTTTTTTTGTCTTCAATCTACAGTTTTATATCGTACGACATGTTTATTTATACTCGTATAATACTAGTACATGTACAAGAATATGAATAAATGTAAATGTAGTGAAAGTGGCTCAAAGGGACACGAAAGGGTCGTCGTTGTTTCCCTAATCGCATCAAGCTCCCCAAGTTGCCTCCATTTATAATTCCTTTATTCAAATATACGGTACAATTTTCTTATTTTTGTCTGTAGTTATATATTAATTGATAGTAAACCATATAGAAATACAGATTCCAGAATTACAGAATTATTATTAGAGATTCAGTGGTTCACCGTACACGATCGTGGCAAGTAAAATTTTTACTCGTAAAATATCCAATTTAGAGATTACGTGTGTCAAATCTCCATACCATATTTTTAGTGGTCGTCATTACTCTAGATAAATGGGGACAAGTAGCCTTATATATGTTGGACTTAAGCTATATATTGCCGTCGTCAAAACGAAATGAGACTATGTTGTCAATTTAGCTAGTTCCGTTATGGTTTAGAAAATCAAAATAAGAAAATTGTGATATTTTGCATGATCTGTTTATATCATATTGCTATATATCATTGGGATCAGTGGATGCGATATTCTCGGAGTAATGATGCTTTCGTTCGATTAGTTACGGACCTTACGGTAATAAATTTATATAACGTTTTTGTTGTGTAGTATTTGCTTTGCGACTATTTTATCTTTTATGATGATATATGAGTTATAACTTAGAACAATGTCTTATTTTCAAATTAATATCACAAACTTAGCGTTCGCGTTTAAATGACACACATATTTAAGAGACAATATAGGTTGACCTACGAATTTAGATAGCTCAAGATCCTCACCCAAGATGTAACTTTTTTGGGGAATAATTGTTAAGTAAAACTAAATAACTAATATTTAAAAATCTAATCATTTTTTTGGTTTTCCACTGAAGACAACATAAACTATAAAAATAATGAATTAAAGAGTTACTAATCTTAAATTAATGAAAATTAGTGTATATAAACTTTTTACATATAGAGATGAAAATTGTCGTTTTTACAAAACAAAAAAAAACAAGAAGAAGAGATGAAATTTGTCTAAGTCTATTAAACTGAATTGATATTATTGCTGACAAATTATTATTTTATGATTAAGTTAAGCGTAGTGATCATTAAAAAAAATGTTCAAGGCAAGATAAACTACACGAATACTATTTAAAAAAAAACATTATGGAAAACAACATAACTATTAGTATTAGTCTTATATTAGACAAGATGGTTATAATAGTTTAACGATGGGATGGGAGATTTCAAGAACCACCAAGAAATCATCGGATGTTACAAAATAATAAAATTGAATCGAAATGCAACAAAGAAATGAAAATGAAATTAAAAACATTAACCTAAATGAGGTTATATGGAAGATTGAATATATAGCATTTACTTATGTCATTTTTTAAATTAATAAAACTCAACTTCTCCATGTATTATTATTATTATTATTATTATTACTTCAGTTTTTTTTGTTTTTTTTCTGGCAGCACTTCTACATATAATTTAAGCCGTGCTAAGTTGATTATTACTAGTTTAGAAGCTTTAACCAAGATTGACTCTTGAATTTATTTTATTACACGGCATGTAAAGATAAAACAAGCGGGTCCATACGTTCTTACACAAGTATCAATTATAATTAATAATCTAATAATTAAAATCCGTTTTATAAAAGAAAAAAAAAACAAAATGAAAATCCAAACAAATGACAAAACAATATTGACGACCCGTCCCTTTGTTTGGTTGCCCCGTTCGTGTATTTGCTTGGCCGTTGGCGTTCCCATGCGCCACTTAGCCTCCAAAGTCTTCTCTCTAATCTCCTTTTTTATACCATAATCTCTATTAAAGTTATACTTAATTACGCTTTGCTTCTTAATCGTCATGTAATCCATAAAAATCTTTGAGATATTTACTTTCTCGACTTAAGTAATACATTTTTCCTATATTAAAAAGGTCAACAATATGCTCACTATCATATCAAACATAGTATATGTTTTAGCTACCCACCGGATTCGCATGCCCATATTTTCTTATTATTACACTGACGTCTAATTTGACGATGATTTTAAGAAATTGAAGTCAATAGAAACAAAATCTACCTGTGAATATGCTGATTAATACACCTTTCTGTAATATATAGGTACACGTGATGCAACTTAATCTTGAGTCATACATCTATCATCTATAATATTTTGAATTCATTAACATACAAAATTACAACTTAAATGTCTTTATTGTAATCGCACCATTATATATATAGACACATATATGGAGTATATATAATTAGGTAATATTGTTCTCGCTACATTCAACTTATGCATATTTCAATAAGTAAACCGTTTTGTTGTTGTGACACATTGATATATATATATATATATATATATATATATATATATATAAACATTGCTGTGGTTAGGATGGCAGACAAATATAAAATTTTATAGTAAATTTTATATTTTCTATATCAATATTAAAGTAGTACCTCTCCTTGTTATTTCGTAAGTTAGCTAGAACATTCCCTAGCAACAAGTAGTGAGTGAGAAAGAGAAAAAGAACTTAGCATTGTTATACAACAGTCCATGTTTGTGGCTCCAAGGGAAGGTTTATCTCAGCTTTTTTTTTTTTAAGGGAAAAGGTTTATCTTGCCCGTGGTTACTCGATTCTTGGTCGTATTCTATTTATTAAACTGTGTAGCTTCAAGGGAAGGCATGTGTTTCTTCTTTTTAAGTGCAATTTTTTTTTTTTTTTTTTTATCACGTAAACTACTTCCTGGAAGTTTCATAATAACTCCATTTTACTTTTCCAATTTCAATATTGGAGTACATTAACTCTAAAGAAATGAGCATATAGAAAAGCTATGTCTAATCATGCATGAACATGCTATTTTATATTCTAGATATATTTTTTTATGTCAATATGAACTTTGGTACACGCTAAAATAAATTACAATGGTTTAGGATCTTGTTATTTGGCCACAAATAATTCGGATACCATATATGTGGAATATCTAACAAAACTAAATTATCAACATAAATTGATTAACTCATACTAATAGTTGCTTTTCACAACAAATTTTGTTGGTTTAGTATAATGTAGAAAGGTAACTAGCTAAATTATCATCAAGACTAGTAAACATTCGACAGTTATCGTAAAGAAATAAAATGGATATTCAAGGTGTCGTGGTGACATAACCTACTTATAATCGAACCTACTTACTTTTTGTTCACTAGTTAAATTTTGCATTTGTATATCATTCTAATTACTACATGAGTGATAACTGATAAGTGTAGTTTTGCTGTGTGACTTATTGCCCAGAGGTTTTATAATGACAAATATATATATTTAATAAAACCAACAAAACAGATAAGTTAGTATAAGAAACAGTTCATTTGATCGAATAACTAACAAAACTAAACTTTTCTTTGTTTTAGAGTTGAGTGTTGTTGAGAGAGGAAGGTATCATTGTACCCTCCCACAATACTTACTGCCCACAGATCGAACCCCTAGATCCGCATTTTCTAAAACCTTAAATTCGCATTATTTAAAAAGAAAATATATATAACGAAATAAAAATCTCCCGCCTTAAAGGCCAAAGCTTAGGATCTAGGTACTGTAGGTAGGTCCCTCGACTCAGCGACCACACAAACTCACATTTGTCATAATCTCTCTCTCTCTCTCTCTTATTTTTAGGAGTATTTATAGAAATTATTTTATTAAACTCATCTCTGTAACGCCCTATAAATACAACCCTATAACACCTCCTTATTCAGCAAACCAAAGCATAAGAGAATAACAAAAGAACAAAAAAAAAATAGATTCTCTCTCTCTTCTCACCGATTCAATAGCTTTACTACTATGGCGACCTCCGTCGATAACCGCCATTATAACACCGCCATGAACGGCGTCGTTCACGCTTTCAAACCTCCTCTCGTTCCTTCTCCTCGCTCATTCGACCGTCACCGTAACCAAAACAAGTCTCTCGACGTCATCCTCACTGAGACGATCGTCAATGAAACCGAAGTCGCCGTCGTAGACCGTTACGACGACTCATCAAGCGACGACGAAGACGAGAGTCATAACCGTAACGTCCCTTACTACAAAGAGCTGGTTAATAAATCCAACATCGATGTAGAACCGTCGATTTTGGATCCGAGAGATGTATCAACGGCTGATAATTGGATCCATCGTAACTCCTCCATGCTCCGTCTCACCGGAAAACATCCATTCAACGCCGAAGCACCTCTCCCTCGTCTTATGCACCATGGATTCATCACTCCCGTCCCTCTCCATTACGTCCGTAACCACGGCGCTGTTCCCAAAGCCGATTGGTCTGATTGGACTATCGAAATCACCGGACTCGTTAAACGTCCGGCGAAATTCACCATGGAAGAGCTAATCTCCGAGTTCCCCAGTCGCGAATTCCCGGTAACACTCGTCTGCGCCGGTAATCGCCGGAAGGAACAGAACATGGTGAAACAAACAATCGGATTCAATTGGGGATCCGCCGGAGTATCGACTTCTCTCTGGAAAGGTGTTCCGTTAAGCGAAATCCTCCATCGATGCGGGATCTATAGCCGGAGAGGCGGGGCGTTAAACGTATGCTTTGAAGGAGCGGAGGATCTACCCGGCGGCGGAGGATCAAAGTACGGAACAAGTATAAAGAAAGAGATGGCTATGGATCCTGCTAGAGATATTATATTAGCTTATATGCAAAACGGTGAGCTTCTAACGCCGGATCATGGGTTTCCGGTTCGGGTCATTGTACCCGGCTTTATCGGTGGGCGTATGGTTAAATGGTTAAAACGAATCATCGTTACGCCTCAAGAGTCTGATAATTACTATCACTACAAAGACAATCGTGTCCTTCCTTCTCTCGTTGATGCTGAGCTCGCTAATGCTGAAGGTTCTTTTTTACTTTTTTATTTTTTTAACCTTTTTTAACGGGTATTAATTACAGTAATATTTACTTTTTTTTTTGGTGTGTGTGTGTGTTACAGCTTGGTGGTATAAGCCAGAATATATAATCAACGAGCTTAATATAAACTCGGTGATTACAACACCTGGTCATGAAGAGATATTGCCTATCAATGCATTTACCACTCAGAAGCCTTACACATTAAAAGGCTATGCTTACTCTGGTAATTTTAATTAAAAATTAAGAACTGCGTTCGTTATATATAATTTAGTGATTATGTAATTTAATTAAAGTCAAAAAACGCAGGAGGAGGTAAGAAGGTAACTAGAGTAGAAGTGACTCTAGACGGAGGAGACACGTGGAGTGTGTGTGAGCTTGAGCACCAGGAGAAACCGAACAAGTACGGCAAATTCTGGTGCTGGTGTTTCTGGTCAATTGACGTTGAGGTTCTTGATCTCCTCAGTGCCAAAGATGTTGCCGTTCGTGCCTGGGACGAGTCCTTCAATACCCAGCCTGACAAACTCATCTGGAACCTCATGGTAATCCCTCTCTCTTTCTTATTTTTTAATTACACAATTAATTAGTATGATTTAAATACTTTAATTCTGTATTTTTTGTGTAAAATTATTCGATTTTATATTTATATTCGTCCTACAAAGTTGGAGCTACTGATGATTTTTTATTTTTAACGTGTTACCTACCATCTTCACCTTTTTTCGGAATACTTTAATAGAGCACTAATCAAAACATGGAACTAAGACCAGTTCTTTAATTGTCTCTGTTGTACAGTTCATTTTAGTGGTTTAAGTATTATTATAATCTCCCTTCATGCGGGCAATTATATATTAAACTTCGACAAGTCTCCGGCTAATTTGATTATGATTTCTGAATAATAACTATTTTAGATTTTACGATTATAATAAGACACAGTTTTATGATGTTTGACTAAAGCAATAACGACGATGACTTGTGTTAAACAGGGGATGATGAACAACTGCTGGTTCAGGATTAAAACCAACGTGTGCAAGCCTCACAGAGGAGAGATAGGGATCGTTTTCGAACACCCGACCCGACCCGGAAATCAATCCGGTGGGTGGATGGCAAAGGAGCGCCAGCTTGAGATTTCCTCTGAGTCCAACCAAACCTTGAAGAAATCTGTTTCATCTCCTTTCATGAACACTGCCTCAAAGATGTATTCAATCTCCGAAGTTAGAAAACACAACACTGCTGAATCTGCATGGATCATCGTCCACGGTCACATCTATGACTGTACACGTTTCTTGAAAGATCATCCAGGAGGCACGGATTCGATCCTCATCAACGCAGGCACTGATTGCACTGAAGAGTTCGAAGCCATTCACTCTGACAAAGCCAAGAAGGTTTTAGAAGATTACCGTATCGGTGAACTCATCACCACTGGCTACGATTCTTCCCCTAACGTCTCTGTCCACGGTGGCTCGAACGTAGCTTCTTTGCTAGCTCCAATCAAAGAGCTCGCTCCTACAAAGAACGTAGCTTTGGTCAACCCACGTGAGAAAATCCCAGTCAGACTCATCGAGAAGACTTCGATCTCTCACGACGTTCGTAAGTTCCGATTCGCCTTACCTTCCCAAGATCAGCAGCTTGGTTTACCCGTGGGGAAGCACGTTTTCGTATGCGCCAACATAAACGACAAACTCTGTCTCAGAGCCTATACTCCCACCAGCGCCATAGATGCCATTGGTCATATCGACCTAGTCGTCAAAGTTTACTTCAAAGACGTCCATCCAAGGTTCCCCAATGGAGGACTCATGTCACAACACTTAGACTCGTTACCAATCGGGTCAATGATAGACATCAAAGGTCCATTAGGACACATTGAGTACCAAGGCAAAGGCAAATTCATGGTCAGCGGCAAACCCAAGTTTGCCAAGAAACTAGCAATGCTTGCCGGAGGAACAGGCATTACTCCAATATACCAAATCATTCAATCCATATTGAGTGATCCAGAGGACAAAACCGAGATGTATGTGGTTTACGCAAACCGAACCGAGGATGACATACTTGTCAGGGAAGAGCTAGAAGGATGGGCTAGTAAGCATAAGGAGAGGCTAAAGATTTGGTACGTCGTCGAAATTGCGAAAGAAGGTTGGAATTACAGTACCGGGTTTATAACGGAAGCTGTGCTTAGAGAACATATCCCCGAAGGTTTAGAAGGCGAATCGCTAGCACTCGCGTGTGGACCACCGCCTATGATTCAGTTCGCGTTGCAGCCGAATCTAGAGAAGATGGGTTACAACATTAAGGAGGATCTCTTGATCTTCTAGATCTGCTCAATTTATATGTATCGGAAATTTGAAAGTCAATAACAAGTATCGCTTATGTAAATACATGGTTATTTGGGTAATTTTGTTAAGAGTATTTTAATTCCAAATGTACATTAATGTATAAATTGTGTTTGTAGTCTATGTTTGTTGATGATGATGATGATAAGTGATGAAAGCATGTAACTCAAACTTTTCGTGTCTTGATTTATCTTTTTGTTTTGGTTACTGTCAGAAATTTTTATCGTTAAATTGAGTTTCCATAATGATCTATTACTGGTCGTCTAATAAGTTTGTTATAGTTCACATCAAGTGTTATTCATTTAATCACGCCTAGAAAACGTTTTGTCGTTTAAGACCAACTAGTTTGAAGTTAGTTACCACTTGTGGCCGTGTTGCTTTCAGCGTCAGTGACTACCAAAAACGAATAAAAACATACAAAAACATGTTTTATTACAACTTATAAATACACATATTATCATCGTCAACGGGAAATTGCATAATGTGCTAGAGCTAGTGTTGTCGGTTGTGTTCGATACGGAAAGGAAAAAGATCTAAAATGGAGTTTCGATTTGGCCCCAGAAGATTCGTGGTTCATACGCATTTGTCAAGTACTGATAATAATTTCTTATAATCCGTTGGGGATATGTAAAATTTTTGGATCTTTTGTCACATAAGACGCTTATAGTGTGACTCAAAAACAGTTGATAACGAAAGTAAATACTGATAATTCCATATTTTTTTGTCAAGTGTTGTGAATTCGAGCAAATAATAGGAGAATGTTAATGACAAACTAGTGTTTTTAGGCGAATTCCTTTTATTTAATACCTTTATATATATATATATATATATATATTGAAAATAAAATTTATAAACTTTAGACTCTTTATGTAAGTATATAAAGCTCGACATAATAGCGTACCATACTAAAATAGAATTAAATCACTTTGAAATAAGATAAATAGCGTACAAAAGCCATTCAAAAAATATAGATAAAGATTTACCATTTCTTATCCATGAACAAAGAATTATAAAGAATCACGAGTTCAGTGATTTATTTACAAATGCTGCTAATTGAAAGCTTAATTATTTGCTTTTCTAGCTAATCTCATAATTTAAAATTTCATCTAGACTAATATGCAACCATTTTTTGCAACTTCCCACTTTAAATTCTACCATCTAAAAACCGAATATCAATATCCAAAAGAAGTGGAATATATATCACGGTCTCGAATTGCCTCAACAATATTTTGTAGAAATGGAGAATAAAAAAGACTATATGGTTCTCTTATTATTTTTTCTTATAAGATATACACTATATTCTAAATGCATCGATCTCTAGCGTAAATTATGAATTTGCCTCTCTAACTTCTATAGAAAATTCTTCAAAGCCATATGGACATGCATATGGCACGTATTTACATTTTAGACCATGAAAGAAGTTCTAATAGAAGAAGGAAACTTCCTAAATAAAGTAGAATAAAATAAAATGGATAAAAAAACAAAGAAGGTGGTAGGCAAAAGAAAACGTATGGCCGCGACTCGTAACAAGGGACGTCCCGACCACTGCGGAGACGGCGAGACGCTGACTGATTTTTCTCTTTTGTTTTCCTAAAGAACGTTGTTTCGTGCTTGTAAGGGTCAAATACCATATCCAATCTCTATACATATTATTATATAAATAAAAATCCCCTCTTGTGCTTTGTCTTTATTCGTGATATGATCTAACTTATAGTAGGCTCAAAATTATATGTCCTACCTATGTCTTTACTTACCTCGGTCCCTAGCTAGCTATATCAACATTTGTGAAGATGACGTACGAAAATTGAAGAGTTGTTTTCCTGGCAACTTATTGTTTTCTTAGACATTGAGCAATGCTAGATATTAAAAGTTGATACTCTCGTATTAAATATGCTAGTTGCACCTAGATCAAAACTTGATAAACGTTTAAATAAATTTTTCTTTGTAAGTTTTTCGATTTACGTGGATCGTTATATAGCAGAAAATATCGATGTAGATGTAGTCATTCTGTAGTTACTCCTTTTTGTTGCGTAGTACTTTTTCTTCATCCTCTTATGAAGAAAAATCCAAATAATTTAAGGAAAATTTTGTGTAATTCATAGTCTTTTTCCTAACCACAGATCTATGTATGTAGCGATCGTCACCTTCTTCGTCATCATATTCCTCTTTATCATAACAAGAAAAGATCGTGTTTGTAAAACTTAGTTGGGCGCTGAAGTCGTCATTTGTCCTGTCGATATCGAGCGTTCCGTCATCCACAAATAAGTTGTTTGATTCGAGATTCCAAGTCCATAAACTTTTTAGATGGGTCGCGAAGATTTCTAACTTCGTACAAGTGTCCATTTCTATTTTCTAATATCTACGTCTTGCTGATGCACACGAGCTCTATAATGTCAATAATCCACACTATCGATGCATGCAATAATTATTTTGGTTTTCTTGTAAAGCTCCAACATTAAGAGTTAGTATAAATTCATGAAACCAACAAAAAATGAGTACATATATAAACCCAAACTAATTGGTTTGTTGCTCAACCTAGACAACCCATCACTTAGGCTCCGAATGGATTATTCCGCCCCGCACATATATATTTCTAAAATATATGCATATACATATATATTATACGTTTTTGCTACTATTTGAACCGAACCGCACCGTACTTTTTCCGCAGTTGTTCCGCACGTTACCATTTGAAATCTTAGTACGTGGATCGAACTTGAACCAGAACGGTAAAATTTATAATTTTGACCACATAACAACATTTTCCAAACAATTACAATAAAAACCATCATTTCTGATTTACTTTTTATTTATGTATTATTCAATGGGAGTATATGATCGGACAAAGCGCTATCCGGTGGCCATATTCCCATTGTTCACTAGAAACATTATGTTTAACCCATTGAATATATTTTTTAATAAAAAGGAAGAAATTAAGAATCTTAAGGCCCCCTTTTTCAAGAATATTTTTGATAAAAATAACAATTTTATGGAACCACCGGTAGAGTTGGTCCGGTTAAGTTCAATGATTTTGAGTCTTAGTTTTGTCGTTTTATGAATTCATTAACTATCTACATTTCATCTCACATTACTTTAATAATTACGAATCAAAACAGGATGATTAAGTTCACCAAAGATGTCCCTTATGGCTATTAAGAGTCAGACGTAAAGGATGACCAGGGTCGTTTAGGCGTCTTATTATTAAACCATGACTCCACTAATTGCTTGTTAATCAGAATAATTTGTTTATTATGGTCTTCTTACTACTTAAATATTGATTAAGTAGCTCTCAGCCAACAGGCAAAGGATGCATTTTGGATTATTCAAAGATTTGTGGGCTTCCAAAAGCATTGGGAGTGGCTCCAACTACATTGGGAAATAATATTATTTAAATCTCCATTGCCACAGTCGTTGGAGTTTTTTTATTTTTCCTAGTGGGAGAATCAACGATCAGTGAAATTTTTAAATCCTACTAGGCGGAAAACAAATCCTAGTAAAAATAGTTTTTAGAAATGTACGGAACAGAATTATACTATATCAACATATATCTTTGACTCTATATTTACAAAAATATTGTGGGCTTTGGGCAACTTGTTATATCACTAATACAATTCGTATTATTAAAATATTTAACACTACTTTTTACAATAGTGGAATGAGCGGCACTGTTCATGCACGCTCTTCTCATTATACTTTGAAAATTACAAGTCAATGTTTTGCCAGTTGCCACTAATGTTGAAAATATCTACAAATATTTTTGTTGACATCGCTGTAAATAACTAATAATAGGGTTAACCCCTAGTATTGTCCAAGTTATAATTTTGTCTTAATGTGAGACGTAACATCTAATACGTCTGACCTAAGAGTTGGTTCAGATCACAAATTTGAGAAGTCTCTATCAATATTTTTTTTTGTTATTAATTCTAGAAATAAAATTGTTATAATTTTCACCATTTTAAGTAAAAACTTAATTAAGAGCTATTTTCTATTTGATATGAATCTGAAAATATCTTCTTTGAAAATAGTATGAAAAATAAATGCAATTAATACAGTATAGACCACAGATACAAAAATATGTCGCGTGCCTAACACATCCGAGTCATTGTCGTACCCTTTTGCCAACTTTTTGAAGTTTCCTTCCTGAAAATGACCACACATTTTAGATTGACATATGATTGTTGCATGCATATAATATTCGCAAAATGCCAAAATCTACCCTTAATCAAATTATGTGGTAACGGATACAAAATAAATTAGTTCATAAAATTTGGTGTCAATTATATAAGAATTTTGAAAATATAGAGTTTTCACAAGAGCTTATTCTGATATCTTTATCTATTTTCTAATCTGGACACTTTATTTTCAAAGAAATAAAATATTTTTTAAACACGTTGTAAGTGAAGTAAAGATATGTAACTTTTTCTTCTTTATTTTCGAAACCTTAAAATTGAAGGGGTAAATAAATAAACAAAACTATAAATTTTGTGATAGATATTTATAAATAAACAAAACTATAAATAAAGAAACTACATGAGTTGTTTGTGGAAAAAAAAAAAAGAACTACAGGAGTTGTTAATATTTCTTTGTGCTGATACACCGAAAGTGAAACGTGAACAGTTTGAGTACGAAGTTATTCACGAATTTTACAAGTTGTAATTAAAAGAGGAGCCCAAAAATAGTTTGAAATTTAACAGCATCAAGGTTGTTATCTATTGGACCCAAGGCCTCTCTCTAAATAAATTAAAAGCCCAATAATAGTTTTTGTTTTCAAAGCCCAATACGTCAAGAGGAGAAAGACACCGCGATTGCGTCTGCGTTTTGATTAGAAAACGCGGGCGGTTAGAAACTGATTCTTAAACCCTTTCATCACCTTCACCGTCAAATCTCTGAAACTGAGCTTCGACGATGTTGGGGTTACGAAGATCTGCGGCAACCTTGTTTGACATCAGCCAGTCTCTGCTTCGGAATGTTACGGTGAGTTCGTATCCAACATTTCAGCGCCACATTTTGTTTTTAGGATTAGGGTTTCAATAGATCGAATCGTTTCATCTCTTTTGAAATTTGATGATTTTTTATCCAATTCAAATCTCTTTGTCTGTGTATTATTTCTGGGTTTGTTTCAAAATTGTCTGTTTTGGTTTGAGATTTTGGCTTCTTGCCCATTTTCAAGTTGGTGATAAAATGGGAAATAACAGTGCTATGTAGGAGAAAGAACAAATTTTTAAAACCGAAAAGGTCTAGTGTATAGCTCAATGTCTCTATTATGAAATTGCCAAGGTGTTGTTGTAAATCGATTCTCGTAAAGTGTTTGCTTTTTTGGAGTATTCTCTGCTAGCTCTATGAAATTATGAGTTCTAGGAATGATAATTTTTGAGGATGCATCTTAAATGTTGGTTTGTCTTTGGCTCAGGTCGAAGAAATAGTTAGATTTACTTCTGTGAACTGAAGCCGCCAGATTTCTAACTCTGTCTGTGTGAAGCAAAGTTTATCAAAGCTCATTACCTTAATTTGATTCTCTGTTTGGATTATAAATCAAGTTCACCCATTTATGTCTTCTCTTTCTCTGCAGTTTCATGGCGTACGCGTCCAAGGAATTCGTGTGGGAAACGCAGAGGTTCCAAACAATAAGCCACTCAAAACCGGTCTTCAAGAAGTTTATGGAATTGGCCGCCGTAAATCACACCAGGTTCTCTGTGAGCTTGGAATCACTAACAAACTTGCCAGAGATTTAACTGGAAAAGAACTCATTGACCTCCGTGAAGAAGTTGGCCAACACCAGCATGGTGATGAATTGGTAAAAAATCGCTTTATCCAATTACATTTAACTTTCTTATCGTCTTAAAGTTACTCTTCTATCTTTCCATTTCTCAAAACCGTGTTTGGTGTTTGTTTGTTTCTGTGATTGTTGAATTTAAAGAGGAGGCGTGTTGGATCGGAAATACAGAGACTAGTCGAAGTAGATTGTTACAGAGGTAGTAGACATAGACATGGAATGCCTTGCAGAGGACAAAGAACCAAAACTAACGCTCGCACGAAAAAGGGTAAAAGCGTTGCGATTGCAGGAAAGAAGAAAGCTCCTCGCAAGTAGAAACCACAAACCTGTCTCTCAGTCCATTTTCTGGAACTCGTAAGTTGTAATCCATGTCGCATTGTTTACAGACATGACGTTGTCTTACTTTTTAGGGATGAAACTGATTAAATAAGCAGACATGACTTGCCAGTTTTATAGTCTTTTTTGCCGTTACCAATTCCATTGCAAAGGAAGAACTAAGCTTCAAAATTGTTCTGCAATACTCTAGCTTCTGTAGTCTCTTTGTGGGATTTGTTATCTTGAAAACATGATTGATATTGAGCCCAGTTTTATTTTTTTCTGTTTTGTCAACGAGTCCATTTCCAAATTTTATATTTAGCTTATTGGGTAGTAAGTGAACTATTTTCATCACTCGTTATGGTTATGTCTTGTGTTATTCCAAGTTAAACTATAGATATTTACGGAAAACTTAAGTTCATTAGTGGCCCAATTTACATAGCCCATTTAATTGTTTTGTAGCCCATTGACAAGTCGTGTAAGCAATCTACACGCCCTAACTCGGTGCATTCAACAACAAACAACATTCAACATTCAACATTCAACAATGCTATAACGTCAGCAAATAATATTCATATCAACAAAATAGACACACTATTTCATTATATTTGTTGATACAATACAAAGATATGATACGGGTTGGGACACGAATCATGGGGAACGAAATAACAAAATCGATTAAGAATCACAAGATATGAGACCAAGTGACTTGAAATTGATATATCAGAGAGATAAATTTGGGAAATAGACTAATCGATGACTACTAGACCCGATCACATTTATTTGCTTATAAATCGTATCTCCTCTCCACTCATTTGTTTGTCTACATGATCCTCCACGTAATCTTTCTACATGTTCTTACTTTTTCAACAATAACTTGAGTGGGGCTTTGTAATTTTATGGGCCCATTTTAATTGGCCCACAACCATGTGATTCATCTTTCTTTCTTTTTTGAAATCTAATTTTATTCTTGACAAGATATATGCCCTTATGAGACCTTTCATATAAAAAGGAAAAAAAGGAACAACAAGATATCTTTCCAAGAAAAATCCATGACCTATATAGTCGACAAATATAGATGAAATATGTGGCAAGAGTTTTAGATATTGTTTTGAATTATGAATTTGTATATAGTAGAAAAAATGTAAAAGGTATAAAGTCGTTAGCAAACAGAGAAAAAGCCAAACTTGGATAACTACCACGGAATGAAACAAAAAGAGAGAAACAGAAACAAAATTTTTAAAAATAAAGAGAATTATCATACTTTTTATCGTGAATATTTATTTATCATGTCTATCGTAAATTTGAAAAGCTTATTCCCATGATCAAGAGCTTTAATGTGGAAAAATAAAATAAAAGAAGCGTGAAATATCAAAGCATTTGGGGGAGAACATGGAAGATACCCCACAAAACCACCGCCATTTAAGAAGTTGCCACAAACCCAAATACAATCTTCAAATAAATATCATCCATATGTATTATTTTTAGATGTATAGTGCAGGATGTCATGGTCAAACTTTGGTATTATATGTGAAACTTGTAAAGTTGATAAGAATTACGTGATCTACGTTAATGTCGATTTGCATTACATCCAAAAGGTTGTCAAGTCCGTCAAGCTCCGTGTTGCTCATGGTGGTCAATTTGCATATGGTCTATAATGAAGCTGTTATCTAGAACTCGTTTTGTTTTACTTAGTAAAATGAATTGGTCCGCCCATCTTGACTAGTTGCCAGTATCCAAATTAGAGAAAATACATTAAAAACAACATTAATAACAGAGTTCGTTTTGTTCCACTTAATAAAAAGATTGGTCTGAACATGGTCCGGTCCGTTTATTTTAGTTTGTTCAAATGCAGCTATCGTAATTAGAGAAGAAAAAACACAGATAAAACAACATTAAGGTTCTATATTTGGTGGTTGGAAACAAAGAAGAATACACGTCAACATGTATCACGATGGTTTCTTCAGTAAGAGAAGACACCATCATTAACGTTAGGTTGATCTGTCTAATTAGTTGTCTAGCTGGCTGATTTCATTTATTGAGTTTTTTTTTTTCTCAAATTATGCTTCCATTTGTTTATAATTTCTTAAAATATAGTACTACAACATTCAGTTAATATTTAATGATTCTAGTATAATTTTCCAAGTAACATTGTATAATTTTTTTTTTTTATTAAGACAAACAATATAGATAAAACTGGGAAACACTTTAAGCAATTGGATTAAATTTTTAATTACTCGTAATTAAAAGTAATCAATATTTGTTTGTCTAAAATATTGTAAAAGAAACTAAATTGTTTTTTTTTTTGGTTACGAAAAATAGAAGTATACAAGAATGATAAGAAAATGATGGTTAAGAGAAGGTGTCCCCCTGTGGTAGAACCTTATGTTGGAATATGAAGTAATGTGCCTATTTAAAATACCAATGGCCACATTTGATATCTTTTCAATTTCAGACCAACTTAGTCCTTAAATTGAGACCACTTAAATTCCCATTTTTTCTTTGTCTTCATTTTATTTTGCCTCGAATGTGTCAAATTTTAGATCTCATGCTTGGCCGTTGCAAAATTCATATAGCATTAAATATTTTGTTAGTGTTACGAAAGAAAAAAAAACAGCAATCACATGAAAAATATTAGTATGAATGAAACATACTGTCTATAAATCAAACATTTATTTATGACCGTTAGGAATTAATTTTGGTTTTGATTTATGATTATGGGATGATTTGTTTGGCCTTTTAGAGGAGACTAATAAAGTGAGAATAAAGCCTAAAAATAATAGCTCAAATTATTCAACAAGAAAGGTAGCTAATAAATTAAAATTGGTGTTATTAAAGTATGTTAATAGGTCAGTAAGTAGGCTTGACTTTCACGTTGAACCGTGTTCCGATAATAGACTCCAAAAGTTTCCCGAATTTCATAATTCAAATATGTTGTCGATTACATGTGAATGGACATTTTTTAATCTATATATAAATTTTTAGTATAATTATATCAAAATAAGTTGTTATAAATCAATTACACTTAGATAAGTTAGTAAATTTGTTTTTAAAATAGTTGGGAACGGGATAACCAAAGTAGCAAAGCCCAAAAGGCGTGGTGAAGAAGATTCACCTGGATTCGGATTTTGTTTGCATTACCGTAGGTGGATATATAAACTACAGTGTGCTTTTTTTTAGATATAAATTATTTAGTTTTTTTTAGTGGAGTATAAAGATTTATTTATTAGGCAGACAATTAGACAAAATCAAACAGAACATGTATAAAATATACTTTATAAAATAATTTCACGAATATATATACGTGACAAAAGCAAACAAGACAGATCGACACACCTCTCATAAAATCAGATCTTACTGCTGTAGTATCTTCGCAAGCTTATTTCCCAAATCAGTAAATTTGATTATCTATAATATCACAAACGAGTAAGAAAATTAGTTGATATTTGTGACATTTAATTTAAAGGACTTTTTAGGCATGCAAGTGTTTGGCAGACCTAGCTTTGTCTTTTTCCTATTTTCTCGTTTAGAGAACCATTTCTTCTTTTATTTTTATTTACAATTATAGTTAATTCATGCAGACAGTAAGTACAGTTTTCACTTATGATATGTTCTTTTTTTTTTTTGTTCTCTCTGTTTCTCGAGAAAACTGTAGTAGTATATACTTTTTTGGTTTTGTTAATTTTAAGTGGTTTGAAGATTTACATAATATATAATATAATTTTTTTGTTTATACACTTTTTGTATAACTAAAATGAATGATATATATACTTTGCTTTGCATGAGGGATAAATGAATTTGTAACCTGCCTGTGGAAGCGGGTTCGTTAATTAATAAAGTAGCAGCAAAAAGGCTGTGAAAAATGAATATTGGATCTGGTCAATGGTCATTCACTGCTCGTATAGTTAATTAAACAATACTCCAGAAATGAAACAGTAATTAATTACTCTTTTTTATTTTCAGGCTATAGTTTTAAATAGAATGTTCTGCTTTGGAATTTGGACTCTAGGATCTGAAGAGAAATGGGCAATAACACTTATTTTGCTCATATATTTCTCGGAAACCTAATATTAGTAATTTATATCTTTAAATGATTTTTTTTTCTCTTTATGTATTTTGACTTTGTTACACTCTCTTGGTGGTTGGATTTCATCTACTTTATTTTTTTTCTTTTCAAACTTCATCTTTAATTATATAATCTCAACTCGCAAGTAAATAGTCTTTTTTTATCTGTACTGTATAATTTAAATCCGTATACATACAACGAATTGAGTTTAAACTTTGGATTATATGTCCCAATGCGACAAAAATTAACAATTCGGATTAGAAGTCTTCGGCAGGCCTTGCTCACAGAAAACTAAGTATGCATTGGTAACAAAACTTTGTTTATTATTGGAGTATACTTTTTCCTTTTACTCCGTTTCATCATCATTTTTAAAGGCAGTTAAATATTTATTAATGGGTACTAGTCTATGAAGACATCTCTTCAAGAAAATATAACAATTTGAAGTAGTAGTGTAGTACTATCATTTAATATATGCGTATTATAAATTAAGCTACGAAAAGACCACATAAGCCATTTTAGTCCTTGTTAAAAGTAACATGTTGAGGTGAGCAGTAACGATTATATTCTTCTTCTTGTGATATCAATTTTGTTTACTGATTAGATCGGAGGATATAGAAAATATAGTCAAACTACACATTATTTAGGTCCTCATAAAAAATTATATAAAATTAACAATAATTAAAAATGGAAAAGAAAGGGTAATGAGAGATGTTTTGTTCAGAGTATAAAAGAGACATGTGGTCTTCTCTCTTTGCTTTCTCTCCTTTTCATGGAAGCACAACCTCTATTCCAACCTCTCTCTCTCCCTACTTTTGACCATAGTATATGCTTATGTACCTTTTGCAAATGAATCATAGTAACATCATATCAAGTATATACATCCAACATACTACTATAGTCTTTTTTCTAATATATTTTAATGTATAGGCACGTCACTGGTCTATTTATTTCCATATATGAATAATTATCATCAGAAATACCTAACTATTTCCTTGTACAATTTGAGAAATTGTATTTTAAATGAATATCATTTAGCAAAGCATCTATGGATGTGAAAGGTATGGTGAAGGAGAAGAGGGATCCCATGGGAATATGGGACCTCTTTTGAAGATTTAATACATCTTTGGCTTTTACTTTTGTCCCAATGTAAACATAATTTAAAGTACTTCCACCATAAAAATAATCCAAAACAAATAAAATAACGGGGAATTCTATAAAGCAAATGGGTTTAGAATAAACTACCCATCCTTTTCATTAGTCTTGTACACTTATCTTATTCCCCATCTCCAAATCTCCCAAACCCATTTCTCTAAGCCTATGTACTTATCTTCTCCTTCACAAATTCTATATTCACATATATCTTCTTGTCACCCTCCAAAATAAAAATAAAAAATCCCCCACCCAAAATTTGTTTGATCGCTTCATTCTCCAAATATTATAAATGAGAATTCCGAATCGACATCTTTCCTTCTTCGAGCTTTTTTTTTTTCTGACAGTGAAATTACCCTTTTGCCCCCTCATGCCTCGGTATCTTTACGCCTCTCCAATTGAGGTAAAAAGCGAGGAGCTTTGGTTTGACCTTTCGACGATGGGGCTAATATTAGTTAGACCTTCATTAGCCGTCTTCGATGAAGATTCTGCTGATGAAATCTCTAAACCTTCTTGAGTAGAGTTTGGGATCAACGGCTGAGATTGAAGCCGGGTCAGCCTGTAGAGACTTGTAAGCATGCTCGATCTTCTTGCTTATGTCGTAATCTTGTAAAATGTCAATAACTCCAAAATAGAGAACCACTTCGTAGACCTCTCCGTGAGATGGATAGTTAGTCCCTCCAGAGGAATATTGATCAAAGTCGCTTCTTCTCGCCATTCGTTCTGCTCTTGCAGGCATGTTTGCGCCTAATCGAATCAACGGTTTCCTGCAAAGACAATCAAATTTTAGTAAAATGTGGGTAGAGAGTTGGTTGATCTTTAACAGCTAGTTTAGAAACAAAAAAAGGACCACATGATCTGTCTTGCCCCCACAATATAATTGTGTTTTCTATTCAATTGAACAGCCCCCACAAGATTGCCAAGCAACTTTTTAGCACAATAATGCTTAGAGATGTAACGTAGTCCTCAGATGAAATCATTTCTAGTCGGAAATTGAACCTATCATCTACTCTGCCATAGTAATTACCAATGCGTTCAATGCAAAAGGACTTTTGTTCGGTCAACTTCATGTGCTAAAGATCAAACCCGAGTAATGATTGGCGCGAATAAATATTCATGTACCTGCCAGCTAAAATGCGGTCCATATCTTGAAGTTCAGCCTCCAGGAAACGACAACCTCGCATGAATTTCTCGTTTTGGTATGACTCTATCTTACCTGCCCAATACAAGAACAAATATCATTACAATGGGCCAGGTAAACAGAGTAAGATTTGAGGATGAACAAGAAGTTCAACTAACCAGATCTCAAAACGAATGGAGAAAGCCCCATTTTGTCTCCTGTGTTGTCATCACGGAAATGAATACCAACCAAAAGGCTATAATCCATTATTCTCTCAGCTTCCAAGAACTCACAGTCGCGATTAATTTGCCTGGAAAATGAAATCCAGCCAGCTTAGTAATGTGTTGGCACTTCCAAACACCCAATTAGAATAAAGAATAAGACTAGGAAGTTGGGCAGCTTACGTCATAAGCTCTTGGTACCAATTTCTCTGAAGACGGAAAGCAAAATTGAGATCAAGGTCTTTTAGAGTAGTGGTCTCATCGATTTCCACTTCGGGTTTGGACGTATACCGTCCATGGGAAGACCCTTTGAGGTCAAACCGTCTCTGGATTCTATATTCGGAGCAGAACAAGTTCCCCATGACAATAAACCGAGTCTGGTAAGATGGCAAACAACATGAGAAAGTTGACCATAGAAAATAAAGAGTCTTATGAAATGTGGATGAACAACACAAACCTTCTGGCCACCAACAGGTTTGATACAATGCACACCGTAGAACCTAGTCACAAGTGTATTTTCATACTGGCAGACATGTTTGTAGTAACTTGGAAGCATTCGTAGAAGCACCTAAATAAAGAAAACAAACAACATCAGGTCAAGTTTCCTAAACTAACCACAGATAGTGGACTATATGATTAAGAGTGTAAAGTGAAGCAAAGAAAGAAAAATACAAAGGAATTCACAGACGACAGAAGAAGTCAAGAAAAGAGCCAACGAATAACCTTGACTTCTGATTTCTTCACTGTCTTAATCATAAATCTGTCATCTTGAGTTAAGTAAAAAAAACTTCCACTCTTTCCAGGTGAAGACAGCTCCCTAAGAGCATCGTTCCCACAGATAGCTAACATGTAGTCGGCAGGATCCACCGTAAAAAGCTCCCTCAGGCGTCTATCAAACGAAACACATTTCACCATAAACAGAGACTGAGAATATACATCACCAAACTTATGCACAATAAGATTAACACATTGAAAGATCATTTAAGAGCAAAACTGCAAAAGATAGAATACCTAAACACCAAAGGACAATAGTCCTTCCAGCGGAAATCCACAGATTGATGCGGCGGTGTGGTTTTAGAACCATCCGGTGGGAACCTTGTCCAAAACTTTTCACTCGGGTCAAAATCGCTCTGTTTGAGGTCTCGAACAATGGAAGCATGTTTGCCGACTGAATACCTAAATTATCGCACTTTGGTTAAAACAAAGATCCAGAAACTCATCATTCCTTGGGATTATGAAAAGTATGAAATTTTTTTACCTGATTCCATGTTGCAAATTGAGCATCAAATCGTATTTCTTATGCCCTTTAGATATGGTCTCTCCAGGTTTCTTTGCCTCACCGCTGAAACAGCAAGGATTCTTCCTAAACTGACGAAACCCATCTCGATCAATAGAAATCCTCTCTCTGTAAATCACCGAAGCTTCCACATTATCAACAATATCACAAGTGATATCTCCAGCTTCTCCATCAGATTCCCAAATACAGATTCTAGGGAAAATCTTCTCCCCACTAAAACTTCCAGCTCCACTTTCAACAGAAGATCTCTTCCTTGTCGCCACAATCAACTCATTCTTCTCAATCCCATCAAAGAAACTCCTCATGAGATTACTACTCTCATTCCAAGAGCCGATCCAAGAACTTCCATCAGCCCAAGTAAACACACCACTTCCTTTAGGAACACCATTCTCCCATTGTCCTTCATACCTATTTCCATTAGGCCAAGCAAGCACACCTTTACCACAAATCACACCGTTTCTCCATTCTCCAGTATACAAATTCCCATTCATCCAAACATATCGTCCTTTTCCATCCTGTAGATTACGCCGCCATGTACCTTCATAGTAATCTCCGTTGGCATACCTCTTCTGACCATGTCCATGTTTCCGATCAGCAACCCAAGAACCTCTGTAAGTATCACCATCAACTCCAACAAAAGTGCCAAATCCTTCCATCCTCCCAGATTTGAATTCTCCTTCATAAGTCGCACCACTAGGCCATGAAAACTTGCCTTTACCACTCGCTTTGCCACGTTTCCACTCGCCTTCGTACATACACCCATCCTTCCACAAATACTTACCGGATCCGTTCGGAAACCCGCCGGAAAACGTTCCCATATAGAGATCTCCGTTTGGTAACGGTTTCTCCACGTCTAACGGAGGTGGCGTGGGAGTGACGCGCCTCGTAGTTCCTTGAGATTTCGATCGTACCATCGGCGTTAAAGCAAGTAACAACAAATCGTCTCTTCTCTCTTCCGTTTCTTCGTCTCCTCCTCCCTCTAAAACCCTTCTCTTACAGACCTCTTCTAGAACCTTCTTCTTCTCCACAAGTAAAACCTCAGTAGCTTCTTCTTCTTCGCTAACAAGCGGTTCACGCATCATCTACTCATCAGATAAAACCCTAGCTGCTTCCCTAATCCTCCTCAACTTTTCTTCTCAAAAATCACCGTAATGGCATTCAATTTCTTCGCATGGATTTGGTGAAAGAAGAGGAGAAATCACATGGAGATTCCCAGATTGAGAGAAAAGTTTCTAAATCTGAGAAGAAACCTTAACGTTGGTGAGAGATTCCTACACAACGCTACAGAGGAAAGGGAGAATGAAGAAGTATCAAAAGAAAAAGGATAAAGAGACAGAGAAAAGAGAGCGAGAAGATAAATAAATAAATAAATTGAAAATTTTAATAATTGTTAGGGTAAATTAGTAAAATTCAATTAAAGTTTGCAGTAAACCATTGGGAACTGGACACAAAAAGCCCAACAGCCCGAAAAAACATTTAAAAAAAAAAAAAAAAATCACATTGTTATGACTTATGAGTTATATGACCAATGGTATTGACTTATAAGTAATCTGAGTATAATATAGTTAACAAAACTAACTACTGTAACTGAAAGTTTTCATTTTAAAGTAGCAGGAAAAAAAAATAACTGCGCTGTTTTTATTGGAAAACTTTCAAAAGAACTTGAAAAAAACAATACTCAACTGAGTTATTTAATATGTGTACTTTCCAATATTCATTTAAATATATATAATAAAAGTAATTAGGAGGAAAAAAACTATTGCAGAGGAAAAATTTCCTTTGGATTTTCATGTATGGAAAAAAAAAATTTGTTTGTCTCTTATTTTTTTCTTTTTTTCGTGGCTATCATTTTAATGAAAACATTACTCAATGATAATTAAAAAAACCCGGCAAAACTGACATTTTATTCTACTTTAAATCCATATTATGAATTCAAAGGAAAAAGAGTAACAACATTAACCATATAAATAAAGGAAAGCATAATTGTTTCATTATGAATATTTAAAAAATGTCAAAATATAGGTAATATAATGAGTTGTTGTCATATCATATGAATTCAAACTAGCATAATGTATTGTTGACAACACAACGAGTGTCTTATGCGTCAATTGCGTCGAAAATTTAAACATTTTAAAGATTAGTATGTCTCGGTTATATAGTATATAAAAAGAACTGTTACTATTGTGTACATGTGAATACACTCACAAAATACGGAAAGTTTTATGGATACATGTTCAGTTGTCCACTCGTCAACACACATTTGTGTTTGTTTCAGAAATAGTTACAGTTAAAAACTTCTTCAACTGTTATTTCATCATTGGATTTGTTTAAACTGTAGTTACGGTAATAATTAGAGTCATCAAGAAAACGCAAGCTCGAGACATTTGAGCCTATAGTAATTCTTAAAATAAAATTATACGATAAAGAAAATAAAAACAGTGCCGGCGTGCCCTACGTTGTATGGAATTAATGTGATACCCACGTAAAAGACCAAATGATTAGTTATGTTTATCTCCTTCTTTTAAAAAACAATAAACTACGAATCAAAAATTAATTATATTTGTAAATATATGTGAATCTGTGATCGATCATTAACAAATCGTTATCACGAATATAATAAAGTAATGAACCAGGTGATAATGTTTAGTAACCACATGATGAGACTTTTAATTTCTGTTCTCCGATGTGGCCTTATTATATGACGTCCGTCCGTCGGTATTCAAAGTTTCAGTTTTACTACCGCTGATATTTTTTCTTTAAATCGAAGCTTTATTGATTCATTTTTGTACTGTGTTGATTAATATACGTGCGTACACAAAAACTGTGTAACATCTAACACGTATACGCCGTATGTTTTTGTCTACTATACTTTATAAAAAACAAAATCATGTATATAATTAAATATTCATTCTGTTTCAAAATAAATAATATTTTTTTAAAAAATAATTGTTTTAAAATATTTAATTTTCTTATATTTCTATATTTAATTTATATTAATTTAATAAATTATAATTGTTTGAATTCTACTGTACTTTTTTTTAATCGTTAAATTTTTATAATTAAAAAATATTTATTACTTTTTAATTTCCGTGTTTTCATCCCAAAAAATCATTTATTTTTGAAAAAATAGAATAGACTCCAAATACAAGTCTACAACATACTACCATCTTATATTTAATGTTTTTATTCGATCGGTTAAGACTTCTACACCCGAGGCTATTAGCTGCATCTCAAATAATCTTGTGGAAAGTTATTGACTTCTATTGTGGTTAGGTTAAATTTGCCTCGATCTTATCATATAAGAAGGTGTCACTAATTGAAAAGCACGAGGTAATGATTATTGCAACAATATTGTTTTGAAACCGATAAAAGTGGATAACTAGGATTACGTAGTGTTGTATCGTTTTTTGTGTGTGGTTTAATATGGTACTAAATCTTTTTACATTTGAAATTATATTTTACTAGTAGTAATTAGAATGGTTATTCAACATGAAAATTTATAGGACACAAAAAGATCGTTGAAGATCCTTACAATATATTTTGGTCTCACCAATAATCAAACAAGACTGGGATATCACGTTGTCAGATAGAGCTATTCTATTTTTAAAAATTTCAATAGCTTGTGATTGGTTATTAGATTTAAATGATTGTGTTTTAAATTCAAGAGATAATACACATCTTAATAATGCAAGTCTCTCTTTATATTTTATCAATTTTTTTTCGCATGACCAAGCGACGTTGTGAGTATATCATCTAAAATAATTGATTGCTATGATTTGCCATGATTTGGGAAAAAGAAAAAAAAAATGACAGATATGACAAGAGACAAATGACTCTAATTACGGATATATTAATTAACTAAATCTAATTACGCGTCATTATCTCCAAACAGCTCCTTTCTTACAGTTGGAATAATCAGGCTGAGCTGGCACATATGTGGGATCCGCCTTTGTAACATTGGGCTGTCACGGCCCACCTAATATCGTCGCCTACGAAGAATCCAACGACAAAGCCGGTGCCACGTGTTGAATATTTCAGCGGTCAAGATAAAAACCACGTCATCAAAATCTAGAGCGAACCACCTGTCTCGGGGCGGCTGGCGTAAAGATCCGACGAAGATTACGTTTTCTTCTTAGAGTAGTCACGTGCAACGGCCATGATGCACACGTGTGACGGTCATAACATGATTTGAACTCGTAAAATTTTTGTTTTGATTTGTCCGACAGTAAAAAATCATCTACAAGCAATTAAATGTGACAGTAAAAATAAACTAAAACTAAGTGTTGTAACACTCTTTCTTTATGTCTATTTATTTGTATTGTGGATATATAAACTTGGGATGATATATGTAGAGGGCTTTTATTGGTTTAAGATCGGTTTCCACCCATGATTGGTAGCATAAAGAACTGGTGTAACTTAAACCGGTGTAATCGAGAAGATGTCTCACGAGAGAGACACAAACACTTCGTGTCTGTTCATGACGTTGGCGTTTCTTTGTTTCTTCTCTCTGTTTGTCTATAAAATGGATAATTGGAGAGAGACATATAGATAGACGTAAACGAAACATAATAGTGAGCGACTGTTGAAAAAGAGAAAAACAGAGAGAAAACACTTAGAGAGACAAGGCTTTGAGAGATCAACGGAAAGGCAATTGAACGGTGGTTTGTGGTTGACTTCCATCTGTGATATCAACCCCGATCTCTACATCCATTCTCAGTCGATCCCGTGACAAGTACGTCACCTAACCGACGAAGGTACGGTGCTCTGTTTTCTTTTATACGCTTCCGCTAGTTTACTCTAACATTGGTAGCAGAGCCAGGTTTCGTTTCTGGTATATATTCGTTCTTAGTAATCATGAAAGGAAATCTATCTGTTATAGTTACGCTTATTCATGATGAATCTGAGATAACGAAATTTGCTTAAGTTGTTAGAAAATCGTAAATACTGTATCGTCGATATCTCCCTGTAGAAACATCGGAATTGCGTGATTTAGATGTCCGTGTGTAGACACTGAAATTATCTTTCTATCGGTATAGAAATCGAATTGTTTGGTCAAGTATTTAGAGAGATATAGGGGTCGAATGTATTCGCAGAATTGCTGTTAGAAAAAAAAAAAAATTTGTTTATGTTGTGAAGAAGATGAACAGTAACCGACGCAAGTCTGTTCCTGTTTTGATCAAGTGGGAGTTCTATTGTGTTTAGAACTTAAAATTTTGCAAGTAACAAATTGATTTGCTGTAATGAGATTCTAATGTGAGTGATGATTAGGAACTTAGTGAGCTCTTGATCTTATGTTGTGAATCATGTTATATCAGATTAGTTTGTATTCGTTGCAAGATTGTGTTATGTGTTAACAGTATGTGAGAAACTAATGTCTCTTGATGTTGTAGCAGGAATGGTGTCTGCTTGTAAGAACATCATTGCTGAGCTTAACCGTGGAGACAAACTGGACGGTGATAATTATGATATATGGTATCGTAAAGTCCAGTACGTCCTCGAGGAGCAAGAAGTAAAAGAGACCCTTTTACATCTCATGGAAGAGCCTGAGCAGGGTAATACTCCTCAACATGTGAGAGATCAAGAGGCATATAATGTCTGGAAGAGAAAGAACAGCATCGCTCGCATCACATTGCTGAGTTGTATGCAAGATGATCTCATGTGTGAGTTTGAAGAGTATGAAACTGCAAAAGGCATGTGGGAGGCCTTGAAAGAAAAGTTTGGTGCTACCTCAGCAACCAAACTTAGGAGACTCAATCAAAGGTTCAGTGACTATAAGAAGCGCCCAAACATTTCAATGAGGCAGCATCTTAGAGTCATGTCGAACATGATTAGAGAATTGAAGAATGCTGGTCAGATTATGTCTGATGAACAGCAAGTCCAAGCAGTTCTCCGTTCATTACCTGAAAGTTGGGACCATATGAGAATGCAGATGACACACAATGTGAATATCAAAAACTTTGAGGACATATCACGTCATCTTGAGTTAGAGGATGAGCGCTTAGAGGCTGCCAAACCCTTTAACGAGGCCAACTATGCGAATTCAAACTCTGGTTTGAAACGCAAGAGAGGTTACAATGGAAACAAGGCTCCTGATCAACCTGATCCTAAGAGGCAAAAGAAGTATGTCAAGCGTGGAAAACGTGGAGGCAAGAAGGATAAGGCCAAGATAAAATGCTACAAATGTGGCTCATTGGGTCACTTTGTTCGTGAATGCACTGAGGCAAAGAAGGTATTATCTTTGGACTCTACTTGCAAATATGCTTATGTTTCTAGTTGTGTAATGCTAACAGAATCTCATCCTTTGTGGATTGTAGACTCAGGAGCAACAGACCACGTAGCTAGAAGTCGAGAAGCATTTGTGGAGTACCGACGGGTGCCCAAAGGTACAAGATGGTTATATGTGGGAAACAACTCCAAGGTTGCGGTACAAGGTATTGGAACCTGTCAGCTACACATGAGTGGCGGGAAAACTCTCATACTACATGACGTCTTGTATGCTCCTGAAATCCGTCGGGACCTAGTCTCTGTTTTGGCATTACTTAAGTTAGGATTTGTTTTGAACTTCCATAATTTATGTTTACACATTTCTCTAAGGTCTGAGTATTTTGGTTCAGGCTATGTTTGTGATGGTTTTATTGTACTTGATTGTACTACAAAAGTTACTAATTGTAATATTAATGATAGTTTTTCGTTTGTCACAAGTTCTACTAATGATGAAACAAATGTGTGGCATTCTAGACTTGGTCACATTGGGGTTGATCGAATGAAAAGGATGGCTAGAGAAGGTCTACTAGGCCCACTAGCCAGAGTTGATCTTGACACATGTGAATCATGTTTAGCTGGAAAAGCTATAAGAAAACCATTTGGAAAAGCAACTAGAGCTGAATTTCCATTGCATCTAGTACATTCGGACATTTGTGGTCCAATGAATGTGAGGGCGAGGCATGGAGCCTCATATTTCATCACTTTTATAGATGATTTCACTCGATTTGGGTATGTATACCTAATTTCTCACAAGTCAGAAGCACTAGAGTGTTTTAGACGCTATGTTACCTTGGTCGAAAATCAGTTGGAAAGGACGATCAAGTGTTTGAGAACAGATCGAGGCGGTGAATATCTATCAGAACAGTTTAAGAGACTATGTGATGAAAAGGGTATTGCTAGGCAATTAACAACACCCTATACACCACAACAAAATGGTGTAGCAGAGAGAAGAAATCGAACTCTTCTTGAAATGGTTAGGTCTATGATGGCGCAAGCTAATCTTCCAATTTCGTTTTGGGGAGATGCATTGCTTACTGCAGCCTATATACTTAACCTTGTGCCCTCCAAATCTGTTACTACTACTCCCTACGAGTTATGGACAGGTAGAAAAACCAACCTAACTCATCTCAGAGCTTGGGGATCCGCTGCATTTGTTCGTGATACTTCACATCCTCATGGAAAATTGGGTCCTAGAGGAAAGAAGTGTATCTTCATAAGATACTCTGAGCAATCTAAAGGTTATGTGCTCATTGGCGAACAATCAGATGGAAGTGTAACAGAGATTGAATCACGAGATGTTACATTCTTGGAAAATGATTTTCCTAAAAGGGGAGATATTGATAGAGAACTCCATCTTGAAGAGATTCTTGACCATACTAATACTCCTCCTACTAACCAATCTGTGGAAGTTGGTGAAAGTTCACGTGAATTATCACAACTTAGTGGGAGAGATACATTGGTTGGAACACAAGATTTTGTGTTGCGACGGAGTGACCGTGGTAATGTTCCACGTCGTCGTTTCGAGATAGAAGGAGAAGCTTTCATGGTTGCTCTATATGATGACCTAGAACCTAGATCGGTTCAAGAGGCTCTCACTTGCCCAAATTCAACTGAATGGAACAATGCAGTGGGAGAAGAACTAGAATCAATGAAAGAAAACCATGTATGGGACTTGGTTGATCTTCCGACAGATCGCCAAGCGATCGGAAATAAATGGATCTTTAAGATCAAACGCAAGGCGGACGGATCAATAGATAGGTACAAGGCTCGCTTGGTAGCGAAAGGTTATACCCAACAAGAGGGTATAGACTATGAGGAAACATTTTCACATGTGGTACGGTTTGCCTCGATTCGCCTTATTCTAGCAATCGTTGCCGGATTAGATTTAGAATTACATCAAATGGATGTTAAGACTGCGTTTCTTAACGGGGAACTAGAAAAAGAAATTTACATGCAACAACCTGTTGGGTTCGTTGTAAAAGGCCAGGAGCACAAAGTTTGTAAACTTAGACGCTCCATATATGGCCTAAAACAATCTTCTAGACAGTGGTATCTTCGTTTTCATCAAGCTATAACAACTTATGATTTTACAATGATTAGTGAAGACCATTGTGTCTATGTCAAGAACATAGGACAATCCTTTGTAATTCTATCTCTATATGTTGACGACATCTTGTTAGCTGGAAACGATATGGAGTTTCTTATTACCATTAAGCAATGGTTGTCATCTCATTTTGAGATGAAAGATATGGGAGAAGCTGAATACATACTTGGTGTGAAGATACACCGAGACCGATCAAGGAAATTATTAGCTCTTTCTCAAGAGTCTTACATTCGTACTATCCTTGAAAGGTTTAAGATGCTTGATTGTAACCCCATTGACACTCCAATCGCAAAAGGTGAAGGCCTAAGCCTTAATATGTGTCCTAAGACCGATGATGAGAAAAGAGAGATGAAAGGAGTCCCATACTCAAGCGATATAGGCAGCTTAATGTATGCTATGATGTGCACTCGGCCGGATATTTGTTATGCGGTTGGCTTGGTAAGTCGTTACCAGTCAAATCCTGGGAAGAAACATTGGATGGCGGTGAAGAGGATACTTAGATACTTAAAGGGAACAATGGACTATTCCTTGTGTTACCAAGGAAGTGATTTACGCTTGACGGGTTACACCGATGCTGACTGGGCTGGCGATTTAGATGAGCGTAGACAACTTCAGGATATGCCTTCTTACTAAGTGATGGTGCAATTACTTGGAGTAGCAAGAAGCAGTCCTGTACAGCCTTATCCACGATGGAGGCTGAGTTCATTGCATGTTCAGCATCAGTACAAGAGGCTGTAAGGCTGAGGAGATTTTTACAAAGCTTGCAAGTCACAGCGGAGGCTTCGTCTTCAGTGACTATTAATTGTGATAGTCAAGCTTGTATTGCTTATATGAAGGATCCCAAGTATCATGGGAGGACAAAGCACATCGAAATCAAAGGAAATTTCGTGAGAGACATTGTGGCAAAGAAAGAAGTGGTCCTTAAGTACATATCTACGCATAGAATGGTTGCTGATCCATTTACCAAACCAATACCAAGAGATGTGTTTCTTGCTCATGTTAGAGCTTTAGGTTTGCGTAGGATTTAAGGAATGTACTTATGGAGTTTGACATTGTACTTACGTTGGATGTTTTTTTTTATTTTAATAATATTTCAGATGTTATAGACAATGGTCAATTCTTTTATTGTTTTTTTTCCATACTTACACATAAATATTGAGAGAAGTCACCAAGTTTGGAGATTGGTTCACTCACATGAACAATCGCCTCAGATTTCTTAGTGAAATGTTGAGATGAGACGATAAGATTTGTGCTAGTGGGAGTTTGCTTTGCAATGTTTATAAATGTCGCCTTATTAAAGAGTTAAGATGAGATATTTTTAAGATATCGATCATGATTGCCCCAGAATCATGAATACTTGGGTGAGCTGGATAAGTATATAATCAGGCGCTTGAACGCGAGCTAGTAATAACTTGATCCACATAGTGGTGTTTGGTCTATCCAATTGACATGTACTTTTAAAATAGAAAGGTTAACCACTATGACATGTGAGTCATGCCACATGTGCTATTACGACCGCATAGGAAGCAAGTGATTAATATTTGTTAATCCCTAACACTTGCAATGTGAGATCCTATAAACCTACTTATGGTATCACAAGTTACCCTTGAACCTTCGGCTATGTTTTTGACGGGATGAACTAATGCTTGCTACTTTAGTGTGTTTATCTGATGGTGATGAAATAATTAACCTTAAGGGACATGCTAGGAAAGCAGTTAGTCCGGAACCGATGGACATGAGAACGGAAGGGAAAACTATTTACTTTTACATTGACATATGTGTTTGCTGGCCAGCCACTATATCGCTCAATCGGAGTTTGTATGTAGTGAACACATGATGTGAAATGTCCAACTTATGCTTTAGGGATAAGGTATGTTGAGATTGATGTAAAAGGTATTTGAGTTTGGGGAACAACGAGACATGCTGAAATTCAAAATGTTTTTCTAAGAGTTGTAGCAGATATGTATTCCTAACAGGTGCATAGCTTAGCTCCCAAGTGCAGGTGTACTCGCAGGGGTCGCACGGTTCATTTGACGTATGTTTTCCTAGTTAAGATTCTCAACTTATTCTCTAAGACTTCTCTAATGCTTGTTATGCTCCAATCATGTGTGAGTGGGAGATATTGGTTTAAGATCGGTTTGCACCCATGATTGGTAGCATAAAGAACCGGTGTAACTTAAACCGGTGTAATCAAGAAGATGTCTCACGAGAGAGACACAAACACTTCGTGTCTGTTCATGACGTTGGCGTTTCTTTGTTTCTTCTCTCTGTTTGTCTATAAAATGGATAATTGGAGAGAGAAATAAAGAAAGAAGTAAACGAAACATAATAGTGAACGACTGTTGCAAAAGAGAGAAACAGAGAGAAAACACTTAGAGAGACAAGGCTTTGAGAGATCAACGGAAAGGCAATTGAACGGTGGTTTGTGGTTGACTTCCATCTGTGATATCAACCCCGATCTCTACATCCATTCTCAGTCGATCCCGTGACAAGTACGTCACCTAACCGACGAAGGTACGGTGCTCTGTTTTCTTTTATACGCTTCCGCTAGTTTACTCTAACAGCTTTAATTTGTATTTTCAACATGTATAGATACTTATATTTTACCGTTCTGAGAGAAGATTAAAGAAATAACATATATGCATGCACGTTGCTAAATTGCATAATATAACACAGTATCGACGCATGATTGATAATATTAAACTCTTATTATCGTTCATAATATATTGTTTGTAAAGAGTTCACTTCAATCTTCAAATTACATTATTTGTCATTATAAACACACACCAATATATTGTTTTTGGAGTTTTAATAGAGTAATGGTTTTTACGAAACTGAATTGCTTTTTGGAGTTACAATTTGGAGTGTGAGAAATTGGGAACATGAGTTGGAGATGGTTTTAAAGAAAAAACTTATTAATGTCCTGATTTAAAACTGAAATTTGAACATAAACATAGTAGATCTAATAATCAAAGATAAAAACAGATTCTTGCACTAGAGATTTGACATGACAATCTTTTAATGATAATTTTATCTTTTTAACCAATAATAATGAAAAATTATGTGAAAGCAATTAGAAGAGAAAAGACAAAGAAGATGGATGACCGATAAGTCAGGTATCCGTCCGCCGACCTATTACGTACGTATCAAAGCAGAAGACTCATAAGTCCTATCTTCCCAAATCCAAATCACACAAAAATACAAATATATTTTCAAAAAAAAAAATATTAAATTGTTCCCACCTTTACAAATACTTTGGTTATAGAAAAAAAATACGATTTAGCTGAATCTCACCTTTTTAAAATTCATCTGCTATTATTCACCAGCAAATAATTTCAGAGTTCAAGATTACACAAAAAAAAAAAAAAAAAAACTACTCATCACACATTAAAAAGATTAGCTTCTCAACTTCAACAAATTACTTCATTTTAACGAGTCGAGATAATTCATCAAATAATTTTGTGTATTAGTACGAACAAAAAAAACTGCGAAAATAAGCATTCTTATGTATCACTCTGGATTAGTACGATATAAAACAAATAGTAAAAACCAAAAATACAAACTTGTCTCGGGATAAGAAAAAAGGTTCAGCTACGGTTAAAATTGGAAAGATTTTTGTGTAAACCAAAAGTTGTGACTGTAGTGTACTTTTGACATTTTAACCTGGTTATTATCCAATGAAAATCCTAAAGAAACTATTATCTTTTGGTCACACCACAATATGAATAGAGAAATATTATCTTACTTTGTTTATGCTAAAATATATTTTATGTGGGTTTGGTGACGTATGCAAGTAGCCAACTAAAGCATGGTCATAGAGAAGAGAATCAAAAGCCCATTCCTCAATAAGCCTTACACCAACGTCATATCACTCCAGGTTTTACCAAACTCATCCTTCTTACCATTGCTTAATTAAAAAGTTAACCCCAAAAAAAGTTTTAAATAATCTCCTCGATTTAATTCATCATTACCGACCACTTTTTTTTTGGTTTTGTAGGTAAACTAGCTCCAACGTGTGTGATGTTTTTTTTCTGATTTGATGTCAGCACCACAGCAAATCTTGTGGTTAATTCCATGCGATGAGTAATCTAAAAGCAAATGTTTTCTTTTCTTTTGTTATGTCTTTGAATTCTATATATAATAAACAAAAAATTAAAGGAATGTGTAATGTACTAAAAAATAGAGAGATGTCTCGCCGTATGTATTTTATCCGAGTAATTATAAAATGCAGAGATTACGTTGAAGTTCCAATACGTATTTTTTTAGAAATAATTATACAATTTATTGGACTTACGTATTAATGGGTTTTAAATATTCGAATACGTCTCTTTGTCGTGTAAGCTTGAAAGGGAAAAGCCCATGCTCTTAGTTTTAGTCTTTTCTTTTGTACTTTTCTGCTTCATTAATTTTTCGATATACAAAAAGGTTAATTTTTATAATATTAATAAGGAAGAATATAAAACTGAAAAGGAATGCTTTATTATCAGATTGAACAGTCATACGTCTTCATCGTCGGAACCCATTTGATATCGATTTTTTTTTGTTTTATTAAAAAAAAAGTTTATCTTTTGGTTTATTAATTATCAACTTAGAAAATTATAAAGTCTGTTAAGTACTGAAGTACACTAGATGATTCGAGGATTTTAAAATGTAATCTTATTCATAGTCGTTACTCGTTAGGTGACTTCATGTCAATTACGTAGCGTTTTCATGCATTAGATTAATTTGTTGACGGTGCCTCTAGCTAACAACTACATTATATTATTGCCTTATAAAGTACGATTACACTTTGAACTACAAATTGAATTAACATATACATTGACTTCATCAATATACTATTAAACCAAAGATAAACATTGTAACATCCAAACTCTTAATATAATGATTTGTATTAGTCTCAGAGTTTAAACTTTATCCTTCGAATACTAGTTACTCATACAAAGCAATGTCATTGATATAAAATTTAATTGGGCCTATACCCATAAAAAAAAACTATACATAGGCTTGCACTAATTGGCCCATAAATCACATATGGTATTCTAATACTCACATCAACCTAACAAAAATATAGAACATAAAAGACATATCAACTCGTGAATTTTTTTCATTATTATGCAAAAAAGTCTACTTTAATTTAAACTGATATAAAGCAATGTCTAGAGATAATTCATGAAAAAACTTTTGGTTAGTGAGTTAGAGGTAAGTTGTAAACGTTCTTGAGAGAATCTACGAGATGATATTGGTACTGTTTGAGGGACACGACCTCATTACGCAATGCAACGAAATTGTTCAACATTATGTCTTCACAATCTTTGATGATTGTCTCGTTAACCTCTTCTTTCATTAATCTTTGTCGTAGCTTATCTGTAGAGAGTGAGAGATTAGTTGTCGATGCCATTAATTCTTCGTTAGACATTCTTGGAAACGTTTCTTTAACAGCTTTCAAGGCTTCGATCCAAGCCGTACGATCCTCACTCGTTGCTGCTCGTAAATGCAGACTCTTCGTCCCGGTGAATACGGTAAATCTCTTGCTGTTTGATATGCTTTGTCCGATTGATGAGACCTGAAAAAAAAAAAAACAATGGTGTGTATGTGATACATTGAAAATCTTTGGGGTGAATATTCCCAAAAGTTAGGGGTGTATACACTATTTCGAAATTGTATGGGTTGTATTTAAAACATATGTAAAAATAGTGGGGCGTTTTGAAAAAAAAATCGAAACCTTGAGGTGGATTTGGCCGAGAGGTTTCCCAGGTCTATGAACATCACCGCGTTTGCTATGGCGGCAAATGAACCGTAAAGATTCGCCGCCGATCAATTTAGATCTTCGATCCATCTCATCGGAGAGAGATATTTTCTCAGGACCGTGGATTCTATAATAAGACAAAACACCGTCCTGAAGAACAAACCATCGCCGTTTCCACCCTTGGCCGTAGTTTACCCATTTGTAGAGGATTCCGGCGATTCCATTCCCCGGTGGTGGTCGATATTCGTTAGTACGAGGACCAGCGGAGAGGCTATACCGGAGATCATGGTCGTGGTTGGTACGTGTCGAATGAGGGATGTTTAACGAAGCGGATCGAGTAGTGGTTAGGTTGGATTTTGCGGCGAGTGGAGAAGACATTGTTAGCGAACGATCGGAGAAAATTAGGTTAAGGAATTTAAACCGGTGTTTGAAAGGGAGTGAAAGGAGAGGGTGAGAATAAAGTGTGGAGTTAGAGAGAATTAAGGCGGAATCAATTTGTAAAGTGCGAGGGTTGCGTGGAACGCAAGGTTGCTTGAGGTTCTTTTTAAACGATTATAAAAATGGAAGAAAATTTGCTCATGGTGAGAATTTGCTTTCTAGGATTTCAAAATTAGTTTTGTCTATAATAAATATATGATTAGTCGTTAAAAGGAAAAAAATAATTATATGATTAATACAATAAAGAATTGTTGGAAAACAGAAATTGATTTGTGAACTTTGGCTAAAGGAGATGATATCTACTAACGACAAAACGCTGTCGTTAATAAAATACTAAATAACGGTGTCGTATTACAGTATCAAGGAAACAATAAAACAATGTCGTTCAGGTAATAGATGTAACGTCGTCGTTTGAATCAATGATGTTTATTGCTGACGAGAAGTACTACGTAGTTACAGAATAGAGAAGAACTATTTCAGGTTTCATCTGCTAGAGAGTGGAAAAAGAGGAGCACGGTGCTCCGAGCACCCAAAATGATACATTCCAATACAAGAAATCAAACAGGACATTATAAAGCAAACGTCTTCTTTCCAAATCTAACAATTAACATACCAATATACAGGATACAAATGCCGTAGAATCATATCAGTACTGCTTACTTTTTTTTTCTCGTCCAAGACCTCATAACCGATCCTGGAGTTGAATACAAAGTTCTGAAACCCAAGAGAGAAGCTTCTTATTTTGATCTCTTGAATCTAACAGATCATTTCTTGGAAGAGGCGCAGGATCTGTAAGCAGTTGTTCAAGCTTAGAGATCATGGAATTGGCTTTATCGTCATCGCTACTGCAAGATTCAGCTATGAGATTGAGCAGTTTAATGGTTTTGACTTGAGGCTCAGATGGGATTGGTGGGGCAAGGAAAGGATGTTGGAGAAGCTCAGGGATTCTCCATCTTTGGTTACGGTCCCAAGCTAGACATTTCTTCATTAAGTCAATAAGCCACGGGTTTGAGAGTTGATGGTAAGTTATCTCGTGGTTCGGATCAGTTATGACTTTGAACTTTGCCCAGAAGGTCTTATAATCTGCAAAAGGTGTTCTTCCATATACCATTTGGTATAGTATGCAACCAAGTGACCAAATATCTGATGGTCTTCCACATTTTATAGTGTTTCCATTCTCATCGCTTTCGTTACACATGAATGCTTCTGGTGACATGTAACTCAAAGTCCCCACCTGTTATAATAAATATATACCCCCATTGATATCAGCACTTCTAAACTAAATACAAAACAATTCTCTGTATTCAAAAATGATGATGACAAAAAACAGAAACATAGGGGGATATAATTACCTGTGAATCTCGTTGAATATTCGTAGTGTCACTATTGATGGCCTTAGCGATACCAAAATCAATAAGCTTTAGAAACCCTCTGACAAGAAGGAAATTTGCGGGTTTCAAATCAGAGTGCACAATGCGTTCCTCATGTATGGTATTCACAGCTTGAAGTATTTGCTGCAATTGTTTTTCAATTCATATGAGAACTAAATAACCTTTTTCTATTGTATTTGCTAAAAAACAAACTAAAAGAGCTCCCACGCAACAGAAAAGAAATAGTTTAGTATTAACAGAAATATAACTTGATGGGTTGTGTAAGAACCTGCCAATAGAACCGAAGCCAATTTTCATCAATTGTCCTGTCAGATCCTTCGATTTCCCTCCATTTTTGGGACAACATGTGAGCCAGATCGATTTCTCCATATTCTAGTACCATATATATAAATCCATCGTCCTTAACTCTTCCATCTTTGTTACTCATAGTGCCATTCAAAACCTCCTGGAGTAAAGTCTTATCTGTGACCTAATTGCATAAGAAAATATGTGTTATGGTTGTGATGGTTATTGTCAAGCATGCACTTGGGAACTAAACGAGAATATAACTTCCCCATGGATCAGAATATGAACTAAGAGGAAGTACCTCGTAGTCTATTAGCTGAATGATGTTGGTTTTTCCTTTCAGTTTCTTTAAATATCCAATTTCCTGGCAAAATCCATATGCTGTAGCATAGTCACGACCCTTGAGCTTGATTTTTTTTAGCGCATAAATGGTACAATCTGAAGAAATAACCTTGTGGACCTCACTGCTTCCTCCACTTCCTATCTTGCCGAGCCTCTGATAGAGCTTCCCATTGACTTTAAAAAACATGTCTGGATCATAATTTCTTTTACGAGGCGCTGATGTCCCTTTGCTACTTGCAACTTTTTCATGCTTATCTGATTTTTGTGGCTGCGAGCTAACACTGGTAAGCAACTCATCGGGTAGACGAGCATTCACTTGTCCGTCGCTCCCATGACTGGAAGATCGAACTGGAGCTTCAAGTTCTGAAGAGCACTGTTGCTGCTTGGACTTATCTGTCTCTTTGACTCTTACTTCTGGATCATTAGTTGAGTCTGGCATCTCAGATGCAGAGGCATCCTTATCGGAATGTAGTATGTTGCTGTCCTTCGAAGAAGGATAACAAGTAGGCAAGTTCCCTTGACTTTGAACAGCATGGGGTTTTGCATTCGAATCAGCCTCAACATAAGAACGAGAGACATGGGTAGTAGCATTTAACATAGGAGCTGAAGACGAATGGATTAGCGTAGTTGTGGCACATGATGACCCCATGGCAGAACATTGAGTTTTAGGTTGGTTCAAGAAGTTGCGAAATTCTCCCAGCTGACCCTGGATCTTTGCCAATGAAGATGAAACCTTGTATTCAGATTTCAAACTGATCTCAGAATCAACAGATTGGAGATTTTGATGTCTTGATCCAGTACGACCACCAAGATGTGATGCTTCAGCCTGATTTGTTGCATCCCATTCCATATCTGCCAGGACAGGTGAGTCCATGTAAGTTTACTAGATCAACAGACAAACCGTAACTATGTTTATGTAAATTGAATTGAGCCAAGGAGGGAATATGACAGTGGTTAAAAAGTGCTGAGTATTATTTAATATCCCAAGGTTCTGCTTTTGGACAATTTTCCCAGTACCACAAAACAAAGCAAACTAATTCCGGATACCCAAACGAAAGACCGAGGGTATTACCTTGAGATGTGATGGTGCTGCCAATGAGAGATTGGAACTTTCTCTGGACACTTTCATTCTGAGATCCTACATCCAGATTGCTTTCTAAACTAGCACTATCAACAGCAGATTTTCCAAAATCCATTTGTCTGTCAGATGGGTTGATATTCTCGCCAAACATATTATTAGTAGGTCCTGAGACTGAAGGTGGCGTAATGGACGCATTCTCTATAGAATCTCCAGCAACAGAAGTGGCTAAGTTTCTTGTATCCTGTGTCAAAGTATTGGCAGCAAGACTCTGACTCAGCGTAACAACATCCTGAGCTCTCTGCCCTTCAGCTGTAGAACCTGTAACCAAACGTGAATTTTTTGAAGCTTGCCTTTGTGGAGCAACGCTTCGTCGAGGCCCGATAGTAGTCGTCTGCATTTTACCTGATAAGAGATCCGTTGCAACTCACTCAACTAAAGACTTTAGGGTATCAAAAAACAGCTAAAATAAGACAGTGGGCGTATTCACAATCGTGAGTTCGTCTCCAAAATCAAAAGGTTTAACTAGCATATCACATCACCCACACCACAAATTCCACAAACTCAGTAACCTGTCGAGATTAAAAAATCATCCTAAGAAGCCTAGACGTAACTTAACTTTCCCAAAAAAGCCCTAAAATCCTACGAGATGAGATAAATGCTAAAATCCAGTAAACCCTAAATTAGTCAAATAAAACTACTTCCAGAAACAGAGATTTTTCTTAAACGACCCAGAAAGAGAGAGAGAGAGAGAGAGGGTGAGAGTACTGAGTGGGCGATGGCGTTTGAAAGCGGCTTGCACATGCCGTAGAAATTCCGGCGAGGAGGAGGAAGAAGACGAGGATGTTTCCTGATTTAAGATGGGACGAACCAGACCCTTCGGAAGTTTATCCGGTTGGACCGGAAGGTTAGCCTCCCTGTCCATGGCTAGATCTCAACTGCATCTCCGATTTGCTTCAGCGTAGATTATCCGAACGAGAAAACCACAGAGACGCAGCAGAATTAAAATCCTCAATTCCTGGTTGTAACCATCGCCGTCGAAGTACAAATCTCCAGAGTAGTAGTAGAAGACACAGAAGAAATGGTTTAAAATTCTTGAAGAAAAGGAGAAAAACCCAGAAAAAAAAAAAAATTTTAAGATTCGAACTCACTCCTTATTGCCGCTTCTTAAATTTCAATCCGAATTGTTTAGATTTAAAGTCCATTGGGCCTTCGTTGACGAGGTGGGACAATTGTGGGCTAAGAAGCCCATATGGACCTATTAGTGTTTTCGCGTTACGAATTATTAACCGAGATAAGTGGTTTAGTAAATAAATCAGTAATACTGTAATACTAATCTAACGGCTAAGAGTCAAATCATTGAGAAGACAGCTGAACGTTGTGGATACACAACGGTAAGATTGTTAATAAAAAAATTAAGAACTATGAATCTATCCGTTGGTGAAGATTTTGCTAACGAGCCCGAGGCCTTTATAAATACTCCCTTAAGCCCACATCTATTGCCATAACAACTCATCTCTTCCTTCTCGTTGAAATTTTTTACTCATTCTTCTGTTCGACCAATAAATAGAATCATTATTCTACTCAGAGAGAGAGAGAGACTCACCTTCTTGCTTCACTCCGATGTACTCACAAGTTACAAGCTACAAGACTCTCCTTCCTTCTTGCTTCACTCTGATCTACTCACAAGTCACGACCATGCTCTGCTCAAACCATTAGGTAAACACCAGTGAGTAGCAAAATTTCTCTTGCTCTCTTAAGGTTTAGTTTCAAAGCCATTTCTAATGGCTTTGGCCTCTCTTTTGCAGTTATATTTCCCCGGAGAATCCTTTTCAAGAAATGACGATCCATTTCTGATTTACAAACCGAACACTGTATGATCTGTTTCCATCTCTTTTGTTTCCGTTCGTGATACTCAGTTTCATTCAAATAGATTAAATTGAATCTGTTTTAGAATTGTATTTTCATTTTGATTGCTTCATAGTTTACGCACGTTCTATACTTCACACTGTCACAAAGGGGGATTTTGTTTCCACAAATGGTCTATGTTTTGTTTATTCTTCTTTGATCCTCTGTTTTGTGGCCGAGACCGTTCATTCGCTTTGTTTCAAGACTAATATTGTTCAATTTCTGCTGTTTATTTTTGGATAAAAATTGTGTCTACTTTTTGGGTAAAATTTGTAGTCCAAATTTTTTTTTAAAAATTCTCCATAACTCTGTCAGTTTTCATTTATTTCCGGCTTATGTTTTTTTAACTCTCTTTGTTAACGTAAAACTCTTTTAATAACTCATTTATGTGCAAATTGGATTACTAATTTCAGGACTATTTTGATATTCAATAAGGCGAAGAGACTTGCGACTTGTGAGTTTTTAATCCAGGTAATGCAAACTTACTTTTTACCAAGTTACCAACTTATTATATATGAGCGTGTATAATTTTTCTTGGAATGCAATTGTGGAGTTTAGCCGTTTAGGTGGCATATATTATCGGGGGTAAATAACTAACAGTTTCCCAGATAGACGTACTTGAAAATATTTTGGGTATCATTTAGTAAGTTTATAATTCTAAAGAATCCACAATTCCATCATTACTTTTTAGTTTTATGACTTTAAATTTGTCAAACTGTTGCATATTTTGTCATATGAGAGTCTTTGTGTAGTAAAAAGGTAAACTAACCATTTTACAAGTGATGACAGCTGTTGGAAGGAACAGCACATTACATGGAAGCATCTTAGCGACGAGAGATGTTGCATTATGCAAATGTTGCAAAAAATATATGGCCACGCTTTGTTGATGACATACACAGATTTGACAGTTCGGTAAGGAATTATAGGATCAGATCATTCGCAGGGATTGTTTATGCAAAATGTTGCAGAAAATATGCACACTTTGATTCCTTGGTTAATTTATAGAAATATTAATTTATCAATTAATTTAAAGAGTGAAATTTAAAATTTTGTTACGGAAATTTTTACAACATCATTTTTAAAGAATATATGAATTGGCATCAACCGATCCAACCAACAACTAGAGCATGATCATTCAATACAACACGATACTATGGAAATTATATATACCAATATTCCTGCAGACAATCTGGCTAAAATAAGCATTCCTAACCATTATTTTTATTTTTATTATAATTTTGTTCCTAATGTGATTTTGAATGATTTTGTGATCACTTACCGGTTTAATTTATTAAAGCAGTCTTTTTTTAAAAATGTGGTTAGATTATTATGATGTTGGCCTATAAAATTAAAATATAAGAAATAAAAAAGCATTTGAATCATATTAATTAATAATAATAATATATGTGTAGATTATTAATTATATTGGGGGTTTTCAAAAAAAAATATTATTTTTATTATCCAATTGTGTTTTTTTAAAACTTTGGACTTTCTTTAAAACAAGCAAATGAAAACTGGGTGAGAGATTAAACAAATTCTTTACAGACTAGCTTGATCAGAAAACATTAGCCTTTTGATTAGAACGAAACGAAGCTGTGTGCGGTTTTTGCTAAGTAGATCAGAAGCTTGGAGAAGGAAAGAATTTACGGTATATAGAATTCACTACTTATTTGACGACAAAAATAAAAATAAAAATTCACTACTTATTTACACTACTTTTTGGTCAACTTATTAAAAAAAAAAGTATATATATATACTTAGGTTTCAACCAAAAAAAAACACAGAAAGAGGAATTTGGCATCCAACCACGAACATTAAAAAAACGTTAGTTGTCTGTGAACGTAGATTACGACAAGAGTAAACACATTTATAAAGATGCATACTCTTTTCAGTGCACATACATAGTCTAAGCATATGTGAATATGAATTATACCAGAGAAATATAATTTGACCAACTCCAATTCATTTAATCCGTAAAAGCATGTGCGCATTACATATTTATTCAAAAAAGTTGTACATTAAGTATTTCAATATGTAATTTTATTCTCTTAAAAGTATGGAACTGAGTTTTACTCACTGCTCACAACATTCATGGTTCCATCACAAACGCAGCTCCAACTCTATCACGAGGGATCAGTCTTAGTTCAGACCCGTGCTTCAGAAACACGTTTCCTGACACCATTCATAACACCACATTTATTAACATTCGAGAAATTACATGAAAAAAAAAAAAAAAGCATAATCATAGATCAAGAAGCTTGATTCTACTTGTATGTAATGACCACACTGTAGTTGAGATTAATTGACAGCCGAAATATTAGAGCTAAACGCGGAAACCCGACTGTACAAATAATCTAAATGTAACAATCCGGCTTTGGTATGACCAATGAAGTCATTTAGAGACTGAGAATGATAAGCTAGTCACTGGAGATGAGTTAAACCAAAAAAAAAGTGACTTAAAAGAATCAATTGCAATGACTTAAAAGATAGAATTGAGTAAAAGCAATCAACCAAGTCAAACGTTAAAACACTATGAAATTTACCTGCACTCTGCTGAGGATTGATACCGATCCCATCTGCACACATGAATAGAGATACATCACATCAGTTATCTTGAGTATTGATGAATATGGATATTAAATCAGCCAAACCTAATAAATGGGTGACTAAAACCACACACACCCCTAAAAATCAAAATTAGTTGGGTGAGTACTTAAGTCTATTCAAAGCAAATCCCTTTCTTCATCTACCAGCACTAGAAAGCTTTTAACTTTGAGACACAGAAATAGCTGAGAGAAACGTTACGTGCATAAATATGATTCATGTCCAATACAACTCTCGTGAGCGCAGAAACAAATGAATTAGATTCCAAAAGGAACGCAGTTTAATCGAGAGGGGAAAAAGCCCAAATCGAATTATCGGAATTATGCTTGATAGTGGGATCTAAGGCCAAGAATAATCGATCTCAATATGAATGCCAATAAGGGTTTAATTACCATTAGTGATGATGGCGCTGGTTTGGGGAGGAACCTTAAACTCCTCTGCTGCGAATTTCAGAACCGCCGTGAACGGAGCTCCCTCTGGTACGCTGAAACTGATCGGAAAAAAAAGAAAAAACAACAACCCAGAGATCAATCACAGGCAAACCAAACGCGTCAAATCTATATAAAAGAAAGTATGGATTGGCATACACTTTGAAAGGAAGCTTAGGATCCGAAGTCAGAGTGACTTTGAAGGAGACTTTTCCACCAGTGGCCATTTTTTCCGATGAGGAAGGAGATCAGATTAGCGCGGCGAAAATGGCGTTGTCGATTTCTCCGTTTCCTTACGTTTCAATGGCGTAATACACCAACCCACCAAGGATTCGAGTCGTGTACCAGGATTAAATTGGATTTCACTTTGGGCCCATATTTAGGCCCATTTGTAACATTATGGCCTCGATATTTATCTTTTTCTTTAGATTATGACCCTGAAGTTTTAGGAATTTCGCCTGGAGTCCAGAGGAAAGACATTGGTTTGCAATTATGTATGTTTCTTTCTTTTTCACACTCAAATTAAACCTTACATTTACTTTGAAATTACATTTATCAACAAATGAAATCTAATTTTTTAAAAATATGAACAGATGAGAAATTTTTCACAAGAGAGAAAGAAAAAACATATTTATCTAAAATTACGAGATGCCAAATCTTTAGCTAAAAACAACAAGAGAAAAAAATCAATACAAGCCAGAAACTCCCAATTATCGTCCTAAATCCATTGCTGCATCCCAGCTTGTTATCATGGTACGTGCACACAGGCTTCTTCCTATACACACAAAACAACAGCAATCAAAGTTTATAACACACACAGTCACACACATGCCTGACCGATAGGCTAAGAAGTACTCAATTTATTTACTTTACGTTATAAATCAAAACATTAATGCTTGCTTTTAAATGTTGCAATATTATTTATATAAATTTAAATCTAAACCAAACCACACTTCCACTCAAATATTTTGTTAATAATAAATGCATATTCAAAAAAATTGACTAATGCCACATTTTATGTTTTTTATATAATATATCATCACCAGAAGCTTAAATTTTTATAATGGCTTTACAGTTAAGGTTTAGTGTTGTTTTTCCAGGATAGGAAAATAATATAAACTATGTAAATACCCTTTCATATATTAAGATTTGTGATTTTTATAATATTTTGAATTTATACTATTTTCCAACCAAACAAAGTTTGATTAGAATTCATTATAATATTTGTTCAAAAAAGGTTAAAATCTTACCAATAACCCCTATAAAAACTAATTAGGCCTAGCTAAGACAAACCTGGAGGAACAGAAAGAGATGATGTAATCAGAGGCGGAACAAGTGAAGATACTGGTCGGATCATCATAAGCATAACTATAAGCAGTAGGACAAGCTTGCTTGAAGATCTTTGAGTAATATGTTGGTTGACACACCACAGGATTCCCATAAATTCCTCTGCAACAATATTCATCTCTGTCAAACACATCACAAGCACTCCTACACGATATAACTTTTCCGTTTGATTTCACGGCGAGCTCCGACGGACAATGTGGCCTCAAATCGGCGACGCAACCAGCCATGCTGCAGTTTCTGTTCATCGGAGTCACCGCCATCGGGAGATTGAATCCGTCGACGAGGCTCACGTCGTAGAAATCCAATGCCGCTAGTGTGAACTCGGCTAGTGAAGCTGGTGGTTTTCCGGAGGCTGAGCATTTTAGGGTTGAGCCACATGAACCGGTTTCGCAAGTTCCGGTTCCGGTTGAGTCGAATTTGCAGCCGGTTCGCCCCCAGATTCGGCCTGACCAGCCTACTGGTGCGTTGAATACGATGGATTGTCCCGGTTTGAGCTCGAATCCTCCGCCGTTGAAGTTTTCTCCGGGAGTTATGGCCGGCCAGATCTTTTGGTCACATGAGTTCACGATCGTGAATACTCGAGTTGATTCAGACCATTTTGTTCCTGTGGAATAATTCACACGAGTTCTAATCGTTATCCAAAACATGCATAATTAATATCAAGACAAGGAGTATATTGTTTGAATTAATTACCTAATAATATCGTGAGAAAGAGTAACAAGATCCTTGGTGACAAACCGAAACGAGTTGGCATCGTTACTAACAAAAAAAAAAAAGAATTAACGACCAAATTATCCTATATATCTTTTTGGTCCGGGTACGTATGGTTCGGTTTACGAAGAATTATTGAAGTGAGATTGCCATTTTTAACGGAGAAAAAGGAGAGAATAACTTGCATGGAGAGTCTATATGTCAAGTTATAATAATCGTTTTAAGTATAGTCTAAAACACAAACCAAGTTACTATCTGTACTGTTTTAAAATAAGGTTCCTTGTTTTGGAATCTGGGAAAGATCTTATAGTGTTATTCCTTTCCTGATGCTTCTTGCAAGTATTCTTTGGAATGCTGTTTTGGTTAAGGTAGTCAAGTTCAAAAGGTTGGGATGTACTTAATTATATATACATTATAAAATAATAATAAAAATATATCTATACTCATAATATTTACTTATTGTTTATACAAGGTAGATTTGGTTGGACAGATAAGAACCATAAATGTATTATTATTTAATATAGACATATATATACTTAAATATTAATGAGAATATATTTATTTATATATCTATATATTTGTTGCATTTTTTCCGTCTTGTTATTTCTTGTATTATGCTTGCAAAGTTGCATTTCTGTATGTTATATTGATTATGTTAGCCTTCCATGTTCAATTCACTTAAGAAAATAATTAGGCCTACTTGATGGGTCATATGGCTCATTGAGTTCAAACTCAAATGGATCATTGGCCCATTCTTGCAGTTTGCTTTTTGAATAATTTTTTGTCAATCTCTCTTTCATCACACTGTTGAATACTTTGTAGTGTTTATGTTTTTCTCGTAAGCATGTTTTATAATGAAGATAAACTCCAAACAAGTCTCATCAGTATGAATTTAATTATTGATTTCAGGATACTTGAAATATCAGTCAATTCATTTTGCTCTAATATTATCACCGACGTCATATCTGAAATTTTTGCTCTATTTTGGGGATGTCAATATTAATTGTTTTTGTTGGATTAGAGATAACACAATTGCGTATAGGTACAGTTATATACAATATCACCTAAAACAAATGATATGTATATTTTACGTAAATGGTGAGCAGTGTTCTTTCCGCTGCCACACATTTTGGCCGGGTTAAAAAGCTATAAAGATCTAAAATGATGATTCCGTCTCATTAATAATTCGATCCATTGTAAAAGCTAGAGGATAGAAAAGGAGAAATTTAAAACAATGGGGAGATAGTGAGATTAAAATAAGGCTAAGACAGCTAGACACGTGTGGTAATTATGTTAAGCACTAAACTCACCTGATTAACCATCATTATTTCCATTGGATCCATCTCCAAACCTCGATTACCTCACAGATCACTATTTATTTCTGTCTTTTAACTAAGTTTGTCTACTTATAAATCAAGCGTTTGGATTTGTGTGGTGCAATATGGTAGACAAGGCCATAAATTTATGTAATTTCAAGTTCCTATTAACAGCTATATTATATAATCGGACAAAACATATAAATTTAGAAATATAATACGTTATCATCCTTTACATAAAAAGAACTAAAAAAGGACCAAAATGTTTTATTCATTGTTATAGTTGTTACAATCATCATGATTCAAATAATTGTTAATGATAATAATAGTTTAAAACTTTTTTCCAAAAAAAAAGAAACATCATTGTCGTCACTTCTGTTATCAATTTACAATTAGTCTACTCTCACTCTTTACTTTAAAACTTTAAAATTTATGATTAGTGTACCCTCTTTCTTTGCATATTATCGGGGTCAAAATATAATTAACAATCTCAAACCGGACCCTACCCGCTCGTGTAATGCTCTAGAAATATGGCCCATAAGCCCAACGACAAATTAAGCCCATTAAAAAAACAAGCCACGCTCGCCGAAAACAGTAATACTCACAAGTAGGTAATATAACTCTGTCACCAACCAATCATAAACCAATATCATCATGACAACTCTTCAGCTGTAACCAAAGGCTTCGTCCCCGACACTCGTTACTCAATAATTGCCCCCATAGAAAAAGAAACACATAAAAATAAATAAATATATAAAAAATGGTCTTCTTCATTCATCTTTTTTTTTCTTTCTTCATTCATCTATTTAAAGAGTGGAAGTAAAGAAGCTAAAGAAACTGAGAGAAGAAGAGAAAAAATGGCGGCAGAGAAAATAGAAACAGTAGTCGCAGGAAACTACTTAGAAATGGAGAGAGAAGAAGAAACCATAAGTGGTAATAATAAATCTTCGGCTAAAGCAAAGCTTTCCAACTTCTTCTGGCATGGAGGTTCTGTCTACGATGCTTGGTTCAGTTGTGCTTCAAATCAGGTACATACTTACTTACACTCTTATATATATTACATGTATATATGTGTATCGTCGTCTCTAAACTGTGATAATAATGGCAGGTGGCGCAAGTTCTGTTGACTTTACCGTACTCGTTCTCACAGCTTGGGATGATGTCGGGAATTTTGTTTCAACTCTTTTATGGATTAATGGGAAGTTGGACTGCTTATCTCATTAGTGTTCTTTACGTAGAGTATCGAACTCGTAAAGAACGAGAAAAATTCGATTTCCGTAACCACGTTATTCAGGTTTTATTCCACCTCTAATTCTTGTGACTAGTTTTAATTAAATGTTTAGTTATGGTATTCTTGAAAATTTTAAACATTTTATTTTTAAAAAAGTGGTTTGAGGTGCTAGATGGATTGTTGGGGAAACATTGGAGGAACATTGGATTGATCTTTAATTGCACTTTTCTTCTCTTTGGATCCGTTATTCAACTCATTGCTTGTGCCAGGTAAATTAATATTTTCATTCCATTTTCTTTATTATATGCTTTTTATTTTTTCAAATTTGGGAAGTTTATTAATATATAATAATGATTTTGTAGCAATATATATTATATTAATGACAAGTTGGACAAGAGGACATGGACATACATATTTGGGGCATGTTGTGCAACAACTGTTTTTATTCCTTCGTTCCACAATTATAGAATTTGGTCATTCCTCGGACTCGCTATGACCACTTACACTTCTTGGTATCTCACCATTGCTTCTCTCATTCACGGCCAGGTCAATTGAATTTTAAAATCTTGTATAATTTCTATAATATATAGTCCTGGTTACTGTTATTTAAAATAACTTTTTTAAAAACTTAAAAAGGCTGAGGATGTGAAACACTCGGGTCCAACCACAATGGTGCTTTACTTCACCGGAGCCACCAACATTCTCTACACCTTCGGAGGCCATGCGGTCACTGTGTAAGCACTTTTTATATTCCAGAAAACAAGAATTTTTGCTGATACTTTATTAATTATAATACTAAAAAATATGTCATAGGGAGATAATGCACGCGATGTGGAAACCACAAAAGTTCAAGGCGATATATCTACTAGCGACTATATATGTACTAACGCTAACGCTACCATCCGCGTCTGCGGTTTATTGGGCGTTTGGCGATCAGTTGCTAACTCATTCCAATGCACTTTCTCTCCTCCCTAAGTCCGGTTTTAGAGACACGGCGGTGATCCTCATGCTCATTCATCAGTTCATAACGTTCGGATTCGCGTCTACACCGTTATATTTTGTGTGGGAGAAACTGATAGGTGTGCACGAGACAAAGAGTATGTTCAAAAGAGCCATGGCTAGATTACCTGTGGTTGTACCCATATGGTTCTTAGCGATTATCTTTCCCTTTTTCGGACCAATCAATTCTGCTGTCGGATCTCTCTTAGTTAGTTTCACTGTCTACATCATCCCAGCATTGGCTCATATGCTTACTTTTGCTCCTGCTCTTTCCAGAGAGGTTAGATCTTTTCCCGTCTTCCAAAATATGTCATTTTAAATATATTTTTGTTTCATAAAAAGGCTTACTAAAATTTTAGTATAAGGTTACCATAATATAAACTGTGTATCTAATTATTTTTAACTACACTATAGTTTTTTAGTTTATGTAAAAAATGTTAAAAACAATATTTTTTTGTCAATCTAATTTTTTGGTAACTTTGATATCTCGTGAATAGAATGCGGTGGAGAGGCCGCCGAGAGTGGTGGGAGGATGGATGGGGACTTACTGCATAAACATATTCGTGGTGGTTTGGGTATTCGTAGTTGGATTCGGATTCGGAGGATGGGCAAGTATGGTCAATTTTGTTCGCCAGATCGACACTTTTGGTCTTTTTACCAAATGCTACCAATGCCCTCCTCACAAGCCATAATATTTCAAGACCTTCTAGAAAGAGGGTTTCATCTGAGGGGAATTATATTTTCCAAGGTCGAATCTGTAAGTTATTATATCATTTTATAATTAGAGTTGATTAAAAAAATCACATCTCTTTGTAATTGTTTGACGACGATTATCTTTTACTTCGGGTTTGGTTAATTTGTTATGGTGAGTTGTATTTGGTAAATTAGGGTTTTTTTTTCCTTAGATGAGGTGTGATGGCTATCTTAGGCCAACCCTATTATTAGTTATTGTTCTTCTGTAGATCTTGTACTTTTTTCTGTGTGTTTATGTGTGATCTCTTTATTTTGTACTACTTGAGAAAGTAAAAAAAAAACTCGAATTTTCCCTTAATTTTTTTTTTTTATCTTTTCTGTATAAGATGAGGAGAATAAACTCATTCGTCATTTGATGAGCCGTGAGGTTCTGATCTAAATATTAACTATAAATTCTGCTATCGGTCCGTTGAAATGGTGTGTTATGGAAATGCATGATTTAAAATTATAGTAACCTTGTGCATACATATTGTATCTTTGAAGCAATCAAGTATAGATCTCGATTCTACACATCTAGTATTTTATTTCTGAATGTGAGTGATCGTGAAATACTGAAATGAATCATCATGGGCAAATAAGCATCACATCAAAAAAGGAAATGAAAGGCGAATTCATTTTATATGTTATCTTTAATAAAGGAGGCAAAGGCTTATTGGCAGGCGGGTGTCAGTGTGTTAGGACTTAAGCAGCCTTTTTTACAAGCCATTGGCTGGCCTTCACGAACGGATTAGATTCTCAAATCACCAATTGATTCAATGGTTGGTAGACTCAAGCGGTTATAAAATCTGAAGAGTAAATAAGTGAGTAATTGACATTTCGGAAACGTTTAGCATATATGCTAGTGATACGTTATGTCTATTCTCTAAATTCTGTCAACTGTTTATTTCTTAGGATGTAATTTAAGGTTTACACAACAACAACAACAACAACAAAAAGTGAACCATATAGCTCTTTTAGTCGCAATAATTAAGTAGGAACAAGCTCACTATCTGGTTTACGCGAGACCTGACATTTGGGTTGATTTTGCGAGATGGTGTGACATTTGGCTTACCACTTTTTAGTACAAGGTAGTCCGTCTTGTTGATGCCATTCCGAAAATATTAAACATTTTGTTGCCGGAACAGCTAGCCTTATTGGCAAGAATTGATGGCACTAAATAAGTTATGATTTAAGAAATTGCTTATTTGAAATGAAATGGGAAAAATCAGGATTCTGAGTGTCAAAAGTTATTTCCTAACAAAGATTATAAGCACTTTTTTAGATTTCCCAATCTAACAAAAACTGCTTTTTGACTAGCTTTCTAACTTCCATGCTCCAATCAATCTCATGGGAAGTTGGGTCACTACTATTCTGCCATTTTCTTCACAGACAAAATAATACAAAAACAATATGGCCACAACGAAATGATACAAAAATATTATCATAATCTATCCTTGAATATAAACTTAACCTAATTTCATTGCGGTTGTAGTGAGATAGTACAAAAGAAGAAGTTCACTGGGAAAAGGACGAATTTGGGCAAATTTTGGAAACAAAAACAATTAAAAATGTGGTTTACAATTTTCGGTGATATTTCCTTTACTCCACTATACGATTCACTTTAGGTTTAATCAGTATAAAAGAAACAAATATGTAAACACTACTGTTTCATTGACGAATACTATATCCTACAACTTTTTGGGTCAAAATACTATATCCTACAAAATTTAAAGTTAAGGTCTTAATGACAAATTTTCATGTGTTTCTATCAACGTACATAAAACTAAAGTTCATAGTTATGTTTTGGTTTGGAACATAAACTTCCAAGATCAAGATTACGTTACATTTCAAAGAAAGCAAACGTTTTAAGATTTAATAAGAGTTGTATACTTAGTATTATTTATTCAAAAGAAATTAAAAAATCCGACAAGATCAAACTTTAAATCATCTTCGATCAATTTCTAGAAAGTTACGAGAAAACGACAAGACACTAAAAATCAAGAAGAACACGTTCTCACGATGTGCTCAGCCTTCGTGTTCGATTGCGAAAGAGAGGATCAAAAACTACTAGTGAACTGAATTTTATGCAAGTAAGCAAACAAAGTGAGAAAGAGAATGACAAAAAAGCGTGTGGATAAGGGTTCGCACGTGCGTGGGGTCTTGGTGAAAAAAAACAGAAGAAATATCATCTTCGATATCTTCACCTTTTTTTTATTTTCAGAGAAAAACTACATTTTCACATGGCAAAATTCATACGGCTTTCGTTTTTATTTTTCAGCGGCATCACCAATTAACTGATTGTTCTTATATTTAAAATCTAAATATTAACTTTTTCTTATTTTGTTATGGTCGGAGTTCATGGACCGAAACCCAAACTAATCTCCGGATACATGGAGTAACGAATATTTTCGTAATTTAAAAACATCCACAATGATTGAAGCTGGCTAAATTTTAATCAGTAATCGTAGCATTTAAACATATATCCCATTTTCCAACAGAAATATTTTGTATAATAACTAGAAAGCTAAAAGAATTCTATATATTTATCAGAGTATTATTTATAGAGTAATAACACTTCAGTCATTCGAATCAGACACTAGCAACTTATATAAAAGTAGATTTCTAAAACACACAAAAAAAAAAAAAAAACAAAGGATGGGTACATACATGACAGATTTGTAAGTTTATGCGTTGGAGGGTTTCTTATTAAAATGCATGAAGAATTGAAAGTTTGTGCTTTGAATATGTATACATGTACACTACGTATCGTCCTTTTCTCTTGTAAGTCTTGTTCGATACTCATTTGTCTAGAAATGACTGTACGGTATCGATCTTCATCATCCACATGCTGCGTCTGCTTGTAGTTACCAATCTCTATGACTCTATCCTAACCAAATGTCGTTCACGCTATTGATCTCATCGACTACCTCTTTCTATAAAATTTATGTAGTATAGCTTAAAATGGATGGTCTAATAAAATAAAATAAAATTGAATTAATTTGACTACTTGCATCGTCAAATTATATTTCAAAAATTAAGATATGTAAGTGCGAAACAATTCGTACAATATTTTAAGATTATTTGAAACAAAATTATCACACGATGTGTATAATACTTTTTTTTTTTCCATCACATATAGGTCGTTTGGAAGGATATTCCAAATATGAAGTATGGGCCTAGATTCGGCCTGTTATGTCTGTTCCGGGTTTTTATGAAATAAATCACGCAATAATTTGGGCCCATTTCAATCAAATTCTAAATTTCGTTAAGGGGCCTTGTACTATCAATAGCTGAAGTTTGGTATAATCAATCACTTAATAGCCCAAAAGCAAAAACAATACAGAAACAAATTAAAACAACTAGTCAACTACAAAACAGTAACACAAAAATATACATTTCATAAAAGAGTAGTTCAAACCAAAAAAAAAAAAAATCTTAAAATAGATACCACAGCTGTACATAACTTTTCGAAAAATATACCAATACAAATTACTACAAATCGAACACAAATTTTGGTATAAAAAAAAATCAATAATCCAAACAAGAAAATGGCAGCAAACGGAAGAGTGATAATATCAATGCTAACGGTGGCTATGGTAATGAACATGACATGGTGCATCAACAGCAAAAACTATGGTTTAGGAATAAGTACTGAAGAATTAAAGAGTTGCATCGAGACTTGTATTCCGAAAAAATGCATGCCCGAGGCTAATAATATGACCGTGTGCGAGAACGCATGTCATAAGTATTGTAACCGACCTGCTTTCAAATCTTACTATCTCGTTCCTAAAGGTCGAAACGGTGGTGGGTTTTTGAAATCTACGTTCTGCAAAATATGGTGCAAATGAGTCTAACATCATTTACTAATACACATATCTATTACTACTATTTTCTTTAATTGTAGCACAATATTACTGGTTTGTATTCTATGTTGAGTGTGTTTTATTGTGGACGTAATAATGATGATTTTTGTTTCGTTTTTGGCACTGCCAATGTTTGCTGAATTTTGCAGGAAAACATAAACATTTCTGGTATTCTTTACCGAAAAGTTAGAAATAAATCAAATTACACGTGTTCAGATACCTTGGGGTCTAAAAGTAAAGAACATATACCTTGGGGGTAAATATGCTAAAACTAAAACATTAATGGAGGTGAATGAAAATAAACTCTTAAAAAAAAAGAAAAAAAAAAAGAGAGAACGTACCTCAATAGCCGTCCGATGAAGTTCTCAGTTACACGTGTTATCCGATGAAGCAACCGACTCAAGCTCAATACTATAAAATAAGTAGAAGCCACCAATTAAAAAAAAAAAAAAGTGAAGAGAAAAAGAAAATTTTTTAAAAAGGGAAAAGGAAAAGGCAAACATAGTCGGCGTTAGGATTGCGCCGACCAATCATAACGTCGTTATCTTTCTTCGCCAACCAATTATTTTTTTATTCATCTTCTTCTTTGTTCCTCTGATAAGTAAGATCCAAGATCTCGTTTTCTTCTTCTTCGTTTATTCGTCGCGATTTCTTTTACCTTTGTTTTTTAATTTTTTTTTTTGCTTTTGTTTGATTTGAATTCCAATTGCGTTTCTTCTTCCGTTTCTTTTTTTTCATCTGATCGGAAGATTCTAGCTTTTTTTTTGTGTGTTCTTTATATAGTTTTTTTTTTTTTACTTAGAAAATTCATTGGAGCTCGTTAAGAGTTTATACTGTAAGCAATGAAGAGTGCTTCGGCTGAACAATCAGTTGAAAGAATCGAAAACGGTAAGAAGAAGAGGAACAAGCCAAACAAACATATTCGTCGATCTAAGCACAGCTCAGGTTAATACTCATTTCTTTTTTTTCTTTAGGGTTTTTGTTTGCTTATTGATTTCGTATCATGTATGCTTGTTTGAAGTTGATTATTAGGGTTTAAAGTTGGAGTTTTTATTTCTTCAATTCTTAAACTGATATGTTTCTTGGAATTTGCTTTGATCCCTCTTTCTCCATTTGTTTCTTATAGAAGATACACATGTGGAGTCGTCAGATGGTACAAATAGTAGTAGGAGTAAAGCAAAAGAGTCTCCTTCTTCATCTAAGCAGCAGAGATCGGATCATTCCAATGGACTTGGAGCTATGAGAGCGTCTAATATTGCTTTCAATTCTATGCCGCCTTTGCATTTTGAGGGTCGAGCAGAAACTGGTTATCCCGGGAGCTCTGCAAGTCCGCCGCTTCCTTCTCCTGAAGTTAGTAAGCGATTGTTATCGAAGTCGTGCCCTGATTCTAGGGCTTGTGAACAGTCTCCTAGGATGAATGGGGACTTGTTCCAGCAAATTGAAGGTTCCTCACAGCGAAAGATTTTCTCTTCACACTGGTCTCTCGATGCTGTGAACGAAGCTTTAGAGGTTTGTTTGAGATGTTCTCTTTATATTTTTTCATGTTTTCTTCAAAAGAAAAACATTCAAGTTATATGTTCTGGACCTCATAGCTTACTTTTATGCAATTGTATCAGAAGGGGGAAGCTTTTAAAGCACTATTTCGGGTGAATGCTCATAACCGCAATGAGGTCAGAAGCCACATCTGATTTTCCAAGAGGATTTAAGTTTCTAAACCGTTGGTTTCTTCTGTTCACTTTGAATCCGTGTTTTTCTTTTTCTTGAAGGCTTACTGTAAGATCGATGGAGTCCCTACAGATATTCTAATCAATGGAAATGTTGGCCAAAATAGAGCAGTAAGTTTGGTTTATTCTGTGCACTAAACTTCCTGACTTTTTTTTTTTTGCTGCAATTCATCTATGATCTTTTGGCCCATGTTGGAGAGATTTTATTTACTTCATTGGTTGGTTTTTCAAGTTCAGACTTGTGTTTCTTTGTGTAGGTAGAAGGAGATATTGTTGTCATTAAATTGGATCCGCTCTCACTGTGGCCAAAGATGAAAGGATTTGTTACTGAAAGTGTTGCTAAGCCTGTAGTAACGAACAGTCCCCCAGAGAAAGATGACAAAAATACTCGACAAAAGAAAGCTGTTGATGTGGTGGAAGATTCTGAAGATGGGTTCTCGACAAACAGATCTTCAGTTATAGGAAAAGGAGCTAAGAACTGTGTTAGTCGCAGTTCTACCCCGTTACTGGATTCATATTTGGGTTCTTCTAGTGAGCAGAAAGGAAATTGCAGAGCAGTTGAGAAGCTATGCAGCATCCTTAGTTCCTTCCCCCACAAACGACCAACTGGACAAGTAGTTGCTGTTGTTGAAAAATCACTTGTAAGGGATTCTATTGTCGGTTTGCTTGATATCAAGGGATGGAGTCATTACAAGGAAGGTGATGCAAAAAGGTGCAAGTCTCCTTTGTCTCTTTCTGATGATGAATACGTCCAACTGATGCCTACAGACCCTAGGTTCCCTAAATTGATTGTTCCCTTCCATGTCTTACCTGGAAGCATTAGAGCAAGACTCGAGAATATTGATCCAACTCTGGAGGCTGAGCTGGTTGCTGCCCAAATTTTGGATTGGGGTGAAGGGAGTCCATTTCCCGTAGCCCAAATCACACATCTCTTTGGCCGAGGCAGTGAATTGGAGCCACAGATCAAGGCAATTTTATATCAGAACTTGGTTTGCGATTCTGACTTTTCTCCTGGCTTGTTTACTAGTCTTCCACGTGTTCCATGGGAAGTACCAGAAGAAGAGGTTCAAAGTAGAAAAGATCTGAGAGACCTGTGTGTATTAACCATTGACCCCGCGACGGCTACAGATCTCGATGATGCTCTATCAGTGCAAAGTTTACCCGGCGGTTTTTTTAGAGTCGGTGTTCATATTGCTGATGTCTCCTACTTTGTTTTACCAGAGACTGCTCTTGATACAGAAGCTCAGTTTAGGTCGACAAGTGTTTACATGCTGCAGAGAAAAGTACCAATGTTGCCTCCATTACTGTCAGAGAACGTAGGTTCACTTAATCCAGGAGCTGATAGACTTGCATTTTCCATCTTCTGGGATTTAAATAGAGAAGGGGATGTGGTACATCGCTGGATTGGTCGTACTGTTATACGCTCGTGCTGCAAGCTTTCATATGACCATGCTCAAGACATTATAGATGGGAAAAGTGATGTTGCAGAAAATGGCTGGCCTGCGTTGCATGGATCTTTTGAGTGGAGTGATGTAATTCGATCTGTCAAACAGCTTAGTGAGATTTCCACCACTTTAAGGCAAAAAAGATTTAGAAATGGGGCTCTGCAGCTGGAGAATTCGAAGCCTGTTTTCCTATTTGATGAACGTGGAGTTCCGTATGATTTTTTGATGTATTCGAGAAAGGGTTCAAATTTTCTTGTTGAGGAGTTAATGCTCTTAGCAAATATGACAGCGGCTGAGGTTATTTCTCGAGCTTACCCTGATAGTGCATTGCTCCGGAGGCATCCAGAACCAAATACACGCAAGCTCAAAGAATTTGAAGGCTTTTGTTCAAAGCATGGTATGGATTTGGACATTTCTTCTTCTGGCCAACTCCAGGAGTCACTGGAGAAAATTACGGGAAACCTCAAGGATGACTCAGTTTTTGTAGATATACTCAACAATTATGCTATAAAACCTATGCAATTAGCATCTTACTTCTGCACTGGGAATTTGAAGGACAGTGTTGCTGAGTGGGGACACTATGCACTAGCTGTTCCTCTCTATACTCACTTCACATCTCCTCTTCGACGATACGCAGACATAGTCGTCCACCGTGCGATAGCTGCTGCTCTTGAGGCTGAAGAGTTGTACTCAAAGCTGAAGCAAACATCAATTGATGAAGTGAGAAGCTGTTTCACTGGCATTCATTTCGATAAAGATGCTGCTGAATCGATGGAGGGCAAGGAAGCATTATCAGTCGCTGCTTTGAAACATGGTGTTCCCTCCACTGAAATTCTCTCTGTTGTCGCTGCTTATTGCAATGACAGAAAGCTGGCTTCTCGAAAAGTCAGAGATGCATGTGATAAGCTCTACACTTGGTTTGTGCTGAAGAAAAAAGAGGCAAGTAAATTCGAAACTTGCATCATTCAGCTGCTTCTTATGTTTATGGTTGTTAAGAAATCTCATTTATTTCCTTTCCCTGCAGGTTTTTCCTTGCGAAGCTAGAGTAATGAACTTGGGATCAAGATTCATGACTGTTTACATTAGCAAGCTCGGGGTATGTCTCTACTGATTCATTAACCATCTATTAAATTATCCAAATCCCTGTTTACAGTCTGCTTAATACTCATCCTTGTTGATGCTGTCACAGATTGAACGAAGAATATACTATGACCAAATCGAAGGCTTGTGTGCAGACTGGCTAGAGGCAACATCAACGTTAATCCTTGATAAACTCTATTTCAAGAGAGGTGGAAGAGGCTATTTTAAGCCCTTGAAGGAAGTTGCATATGTTGTGAGTCCTTGTGACCTATGTGTTGCAAAATGCAGTGCATTGTCTGTCCATGACACTGAACCATCAGAGGCTGTGACAAAAGACGAGGTTGCCCCTGCGGTTTTTCCTTTGACTGTTCAGCTTTTCTCGACCATTCCTGTGGTTCTTCACGCTGTAGGTGGAGATGAAGGACCGCTCGACATAGGAGCGAGACTCTACATGAGTTCATATTGTAGATGATTGGAGCAAAGAGATATCTTAAAAGGCAGATTATTGCAACTGTTGTAAATTTTTCAGATTACAGTTGCTGAAAAAAAATCATGTCGGACAAGAACAGCTCCGTAGTTGGATGATATAGATACATAGTGACCAGTGTGGAGACTTGCCGTTGTTTTTGGTTCGGTCTGGAATCCGCATTGGTTCGATTCGAAGTTGTGTTAAATGTGTTTCTATTTCCTTTGTTTTCATAGATTTGCTTGCCCAATATGTTTTAGTTTTGGGTTGGCCAAAATCATCAAAAGCTTTGACTTGTACTGTTCCATTTGAGTAAACAAGCCTCTGCTAACAATAAGATTACAGCATAAAATCGTAATTGCAATTGTTCCATGTTATTAAAAAGTGTTTTAGGACCAATAGACGTTGGCACAAGGTTGAGGTCAGAGAGATTGAGACTGAGAATCATCGGTCTTGGATTCTGGAATGGTGGCTGCAATTTGAGCTTCTTCTTGTAATTTCATTTGATGGTCTACCGTGCTCTCTATCGCACTGACTGACTCCAATTATGATGTCAATCATTGTGCCTGTTGTGCCAAAAAAGACTAGTGGAGCTAGAGACTTTCGTTTTATGCCAGCCGGGATTGCAACCAATGCGCCTAAGACTGGGAACACCCACGTCCCTAGTGCACTGCAAAGAAGAAAATTTCCGATTATAGAAACTTTCAAGAAAGACACGCTTGAATGTGTTTACCAATTATTTTTGCAGTCATGAAGACTAGGAAGATGTCAAGAGAGGTTCTTATTAGTATCTTAAAGGTTATTAAAAAAGAACCTCTTCTCACTTTTCTCTTTTACTTTTTTATTTTTTACATTATTTTAATGGAGAGTACCAATGTATTCTCTTATATAATTTACAAATTCAGTTATGGAATTACACCAACTCAACTATAACTTATATACATAATAATTCTAATTGATATACAACACTTATCAATTCAGGAGCTATTCATCTTAAAAGCTTTACTTTTCGATGTAAAAAGAAAGCTATACTTTCTTCAACTTGGGCACACAAAAGGCTTACCTTACCTTAACCCACAAAGAGTAAGTGGGAGCTGAAGCCAGCTTTGGTAGGCTTTACCACTAAGGCTGTACCCTCGGGTAACATTTCTTTATCCTTAATTAATTAACTTTTCGGAAAGAATAAAGTCCACAACTGATTTATTTGGAGATTAAACAAATAAATCTCCAATATTAAATTGAATTCGTCGAGTTATGCCTAACGTCATCAAATCTAACAGTCTATTACAGAAAATGTTAAAAGTTTAACAAACTTGATAAAAGAACACAAAATTAAAACTTCAAAGCGGCATGGCCCATGAATCATCATAAGTCGTGTTGTAAAAGCCCACTTGACGTAAAAAAAATGTCAAAAGTTGCAACTAGACATGGGAAAATTCCTAAATCTGAAAGGGGGAATCAAAATCAAAAACCCTAACGAATATTTTTGGTAATGCAGAGTCAATGTACCTGGACACAAATGGTGTGATGCTCAGACAATTTACCTTCAAATCCTCTCTTCTCCCAATTTCGACTCATTCTCGACGAAGCTACGCCAAAGTCCATCGTTCTATCGGAGCCACCATGACCACATTTTCGACTCAGAACGAGTCGTCGACTCAGCAAATTCAGAAACCCGTCCAGGTTTTTTTTTTTTTAATTTCTCCGTGGGGTCTTTTGTTTCTTAGTGATCTCAAATAGTTTGTGTCTGTATTACTCAAATGATGAAAAAGGGCATGCTTCGATTCTCGTGTTTTGGTTCTTGAAAGATCTAATTTTGAAGGGTCCTTTTGTTTGTTTTGGCACTGCTTTTGCAACATTGGAAGCTGATGTTCTGTCAATTTGATCCCTGTTCGAAATGATTTCAATTTTTGTCCGATTTGGATTCCACTTAGTTCTGCTATACGGTCCCATGATACCTCTTAACAGTTTACACTATTGATCAATCCCAGTTTCACCTTTTAGCTTGGTAACTTTAATTATGAGGTTAAACCCAAAAAATTGATTCTTCTCGTTTGTGTAATCAGACACTGTAGATTTCAGGGTTAACATTGGCATTCGTTACTGATCTCTATATGTATAAAAGTTTTATTATTATGGATTTGGTAATGAGATATTAGCAATAGTAGCATTATACCTATTTGCATTTGCAGCTATTTTCTGAAAATGAAATTTATCAAACTTTCGTTTAATCTACACATTATTCATATTTATTTATCTCTGCAATTGAGACTGTTCTCTGTTCTTCTAAACGTTTCCTAACTTCATTTGTAGGTGGCGAAACGATTAGAGAAGTTCAAGACTACAATTTTCACTCAGATGAGCACATTGGCTGTTAAACACGGAGCTATCAATTTAGGCCAAGGCTTTCCCAATTTCGACGGTCCTGATTTTGTTAAAGAAGCTGCGATCCAAGCCATTAAAGATGGTAAAAACCAGTATGCACGTGGACACGGCGTTCCTGAGCTCAATTCTGCAATAGCTGCTCGGTTTCGTAAAGATACAGGTCTCGTTGTTGATCCGGAGAAAGAAGTCACTGTTACATCTGGTTGCACTGAAGCCATAGCTGCAGCTATGTTGGGTTTAATAAACCCTGGAGATGAAGTAATTCTCTTTGCACCATTCTACGACTCCTATGAAGCAACACTCTCTATGGCTGGTGCTAAAGTAAAAGGAATCACTTTACGCCCACCAAACTTTTCGATACCTTTGGAAGAACTCAAAGCTGCGGTAACTAACAAGACCCGAGCCATCCTCATGAACACTCCGCACAACCCAACCGGGAAGATGTTCACAAGAGAGGAGCTCGAAACCATTGCATCTCTCTGCATAGAAAACGATGTGCTTGTGTTCTCAGATGAAGTATATGATAAGCTTGCGTTTGAAATGGATCACATTTCCATAGCTTCTCTTCCCGGTATGTACGAAAGAACCGTGACCATGAATTCCCTGGGAAAGACTTTCTCTTTAACTGGATGGAAGATCGGCTGGGCGATTGCACCACCTCATCTGACTTGGGGAGTTCGACAAGCACACTCTTACCTCACATTCGCCACATCAACACCAGCGCAGTGGGCGGCCATTGCAGCTCTCAAGGCACCAGAGTCTTACTTCAAAGAGCTGAAAAGAGATTACAATGCGAAAAAGGAGATTCTTGTTAAGGGTTTGAAGGAAGTCGGGTTCAAAGTGTTCCCGTCTAGTGGGACTTACTTTGTTACTGCGGATCACACAGCATTTGGATTGGAGAACGATATTGCCTTCTGTGAGTATCTTATTGAAGAAGTTGGGGTCGTTGCGATCCCCACGAGCGTCTTTTATCTGAATCCAGAAGAAGGGAAGACCTTGGTTAGGTTTGCGTTCTGTAAAGACGAAGAGACGTTGCGTGGTGCAATTGAGAGGATGAAGCAGAAGCTAAAGACAAAAGTCTGAAGTTTGAATTAGAAAATACCTATCTTTATGTTGTGTAACTTGTGTTTGGTCTTCTTCGGTTTCCATTTGAGGAGAGACTCTGATTCAACAAAGCAAACTAATAAAGGAAAGTTCACATTATTAAATGCGATAGAGTAGGCTTTTGTCTTCGTCTTTTGTTTAATTTTGAAAAATCCTAAATGAGTGAATTAATTAATTAATGTAGAATATTCTTCTAAAAGACTGAAATTGATGTAATAATTATATTTTTGCGGTCGGATTATCTTTTCTAAGCCGAAAGTTAAAATAAGTAATTGTAGACATCAGAAGAACTTAGACTTTAGATCTCAGTGAAAGCGATGTTAGCTTAATTAATCAAATACTAGAAATTACCATTTATAATCTAATGTCATTAGCTTAAGATTGTCGTTTTCCATATTTTGAGAAGAGACCATGATATAAATATCAGCTTACAAGATGATGAGATTACTTAAACGTTTTCAAATATAGATATTTAATAAAATTGAAGTAAACATGTAGATCTTATTATATGACTTATATTTATTTTGCATTGTATCGAATATAATATTGTCCCATGTGAAAATTTTAAAAAGTACATATATCTAATCTATATATGAGGCCTACTAATGCGGAGTGCACCATGCGAGGATGTTTGGTAAATATGTTTTTATTCACAAATTTGATCCAAACCCATTTATTTGGGTTTCTTCTCTTTAATATCTTTTTATTTACGTATCAAGTAATTCATCTCCATCGTCGAATTGGTAGATTACCTATGCTTTACAGTTTTCACCAACTATCTTCTTCCCGATATGAATCGTTTATTTATTTTAGTCTATGGTTACACTTTTCTATTATTAATAAAATAAAGTATACTTACCAATTACCATGAATATATAGACTAGAATTTTTAAATATTTTATTGAAAGTCCAACTCAACTGTTATATTAATATAGAAAATTCCCTCAAAAGCAGAAATTTTTTCACCAAATTTTAATTTTGAATTAGTTTAAATAAAAATAAAAATGTGACCAATAGAGGTGTGTGTAGCGGCACGTGCCGGCCTGCAACAGTAAAGCTAAAAAGCGTCCGCCTTCTAATATTCCCCGTCAAGACCGTGACTTCTTCTTCCGCTTATTCAGATCCAACGGCTACGGTTCGTTGCTTTTGTTAATCAACCGTCAGATGAAAATCTAACGGTCAATACTGAATCTAACTCCTTTTTTCTTGTCTCTTAAAATAATAATCCCAAACCCGCTTCAAAGTTCAAAGCTTTCTCTTTCTCTCTCTATCTTTCGATCTCTCTTAAGCAAAGTGAGCTTCGTCTTCGTCTTCTACCTTTTAGCTTCGCCGTCAATACTTCCAGATAACAACAACGACGAAAAATATCAAGACTTTGCTGGAGTTCAGAGATCTCTCGTGTTTGCGATGCTCGGCACGGTGGTGCAGTGGTGGTTAACGTATTTCCGTTTAAGATTTGGCCGGAAAAATAGAGAAAGAAAGTGGTGATTCAGACTCTATCGAGTCTTTTCGATCGAAGCTTTTCGAAATTTTTGATTTTTGCTCGGTTTTACTTTTTTTTTTTGGTTTTCTCTGAGGAGATGAGCCAATCGAAACTGACGAGGACTCAATCGTCGTTACTCAGATCATCTCCGACGATTCGATCATCGATTCAAAGCCTTTCGTCAATCACTGAATGTGATGACTTCAACGAAATCTCTCACAACCGCCGTGAACAAGATCTAGAAGCCGGCGAGAAAGAAGAGAAACAGAGGAGAAAAAAACCGGTTAAATCATTTGGGTTAGTTAACCGAATAAAACCGGGTCTCGCCTTCACACTCGCTTCTCTCTCTTTCCTCAGTCTCTCATCTTTCTTACTATTCTTCGTTGATGAGATTTTCACGTCAGAGAATCTGTTACTAGGTTTAATTTTCGTCGCTGTTGCTCTGTTCTTCGCATCGAGAAACATGGCGGTTATTAACCAAACCGTGATCGCAATCAAACAGATTCGCGTAAGGTCTCGAATCAAACACAAACCGAAACCGGTTCAATGGTACATCGGGGACTCAAAACCGGAACCAATCAAAGAAGAAGAAACGGAACTAGTCGTTAAAGATGGAGTTCAATTCTTCAGTAATGGTGATTTCTACGAAGGTGAATTTAACAGAGGGAAGTGTAATGGAAGTGGAGTTTACTATTATGTCGTTAATGGAAGATATGAAGGAGATTGGATCAATGGAAGATACGATGGTTATGGAATCGAGTGTTGGTCTAAAGGAAGTAAGTATAAAGGACAGTACAAGCAAGGACTTAGACATGGTTATGGAGTTTACTGGTTTTACACCGGTGATTCTTACTCTGGTGAATGGTTCAATGGTCAAAGCCATGGCTTTGGTGTTCAAACTTGTGCTGATGGAAGCTCTTTTGTCGGAGAATTCAAATTTGGTGTCAAACATGGTCTTGGATCTTACCATTTCAGGTATATAAAGACAAAAGCTTCTATCTCTCTGTTTTTATTTCTGAGTTCTGATATATGAAAGTTTTGTTGTTGTAGAAATGGAGATAAGTACGCAGGAGAGTATTTTGGAGACAAGATTCATGGATTTGGTGTTTACCATTTTGCTAATGGTCACTATTACGAAGGAGCGTGGCATGAAGGTCGTAAACAAGGCTATGGCACGTATAGATTCAGAAGCGGTGATATTAAGTCCGGTGAATGGGATGATGGTAATCTTGTAAACCATCTTCCTTCAGATTCCGACCCGGTTCGTAGAGCGGTTCAGGTATTTTATTATATACCAAAAGGATGAAACTTTAGATGGAAATGTTAAATATTGTGTGGATTAAAAGATACTTAATGGTATAATTAATTACAGAGTGCTCGAGAGAGGGCGAAGAAAGGAATGAATCAGAGACGGGTCGATGAGCAGGTGGTACGAGCTGTGGCTGCAGCTAATAAAGCTGCGACGGCTGCGAGAGTTGCAGCTGTGAAAGCCGTTCAGAATCAAATGGATGGTAAAATTTGTGAAAATTAAACATCAGAAAAAGAAAAAGTGAAAAAGTTAAGTAAAGATGACATAGAAAACATGTTTTAGATTTTTTTTTAATTGTAGCCCTGGTAAGCTTGAATTATGAGAAGCTTTACTATGGATGTTTTTTTTTTTTTTTACATTTTTCCAACTAATGTAAATGTGCATAGAAGAAGTAATGTTTGGTTTTCATTTTTGTACAAAATAATATGTGGATGATTGGATTGATGTTTTAACAATGATCTGAATCACTGACAGATATATAGAATTTTTTATAGTTTGAAACATTTTCCTTCAATCGGAGTTTGTGATTCGTTTTGTACTTGATTTGATCTCCTTTTTTTTATTAAGAAAAGTCGGATTATAGAATTATTAATATCAAGAAAAAAAGAGAGGATGACTCAATGAAGAAGATTCATAGTTAGCAGACTTGTCAACGTAGGCTATATAGTAGCCATATCAAGTAAAAACTATAAATCAATGGATCGATATGATTATTGGCCTGTCTGGTCTGACCAAATCAGTTGCAAAAAATACAAAACATCTCCGAAACTCTTTTCTTATTAATATTATACATGTGTATTAGGTGAACGCATTAAATATTTCTACCATTTCTAATTTGTTTGGAATTATAAGAATCACTAGTTTAAATATTTTCATGTAGAGACCACCATTGCTTAAACTAAATGTTAGAGCAATTTGAATCCTATTCCTACCAATCACTGTATCTCCGTTGTTTACTTTTGACCATTGTAAACGGATTAAGTTTTAAAAATAGCCAGTTTTCTACCTTGATTACACCAAAAAAATAAAAAAAATTGGAACTGGTTTATGATAGAACAAATCAATTAATAGAATAGTAGTTTCGGAAGAAAAGAAAAAAAAGAGACATTCGATCTTAAGTATAAGAGCTGATGTATTCTCAAAATCTTTTTCTGCTTTTAAACTCTTATTTGGATCAAAGGACAAACGCTTCTTGCGTCATCTTATGTATACTCCATTGATATTTCAGTTAAAGCATAATCCAAACATATATAGACTGATAGCTACGCCTCTACTCATTCACACTTTCAAGTTATATATAATCTTATTATGGATATGAATCATAATATAAAGTTTAAAACTATTTCTAACTAGAAATGTCGTCAAGATATATTTTTGGCTAAAATCCTATCTATATACATATGTTGGCAATGGCATGCAGATTTTGAGGCTGAACTAAAAGAGGTGCAGTATATAAAGGTATGCTTTGAAATATTTATAGTTACTGGTACTCTAAGGGCATTATTTGATGTCATGAAGATCCTGTGGCAATTTTGCTTACATCAACAGTTTGACTCAAATCTTTGAAGATTCAAACTTTGAAGTCTCACTACTCTAACCACTCAACAATCAACATGCGATATTCCTCTAAATTTTTTTATAAAAAAAAAAAAAAACAGTCGGTCCAATTTTCAAGTTCTATAAACAGAAAATGTACTGTGCCCTATAAATGAAATTTCAATAGCAATAAATATTGCCCTATACATAGCTACGAGTAACAAGCATTTATTGAAATTATTGATATATATTTACTCACGACACGTAATTTATTTCTTTGATTGATCGACAACAGATTAAGGCTGCCATACTATTTAATATACGACATCTATGCACAGCCAATAATTTGAATAATTGCACGAATACCACTTGTTTGGATTATTTGATAATCAAGATTTTAATAACCAAAACAATTAATAAAATTTGTGGACGAGAGGAAAATACTTGTATATGTAGTGTACATTAGTTAAGATGAAGTGGTATAGTTATTTCGCAAATTTTACATGATACTTTTACTCATTGTTCAAATCAACAACTAAAATAAATATGCGATTTTATATTCCATGAGTTTATTGACGAAAATAAAATAAACTAGAGTTTTTTTCTGCATAATGATAAATGATTTGTTGTGTCATACTTTTATTTTTTTAAATAAAATTCCATCATTCCATATGACATGCATGTTTTTATTGCCTCGTTTATTACAAAATTTGTTAAATGCAACGAGTAAAGGCATCATACTAATTTTAATGGGTTTGTTTATTAAACTCACATATATATTGGAGATTTTTAAATGAAACTACTGAAGGTTCTTGTCCAATGGGGTTCATTGTTTGACCCAAAGCATTTTGGTCAAACAGCTTTCCAGGCGACACTCCGTATTCAGTGATTAATGCTATCTTTAGTATTACGTATATAGGGTTACTTATTCTCGTCAACATTATAAGTTCACTACTTTGATACAAAACTTTAACTTCCCCAAATAATGAATCAAACAGGAGCAGCCAAATAGTAACCTCTCGAAACTCAAATGCTCTCTTTCTCCTTTAATTTAGATCATTGATATATCAAGTTGGTTGCTACAAAACATGCAAAGTAGACAACATAATTACAAGCTGCATTATTAACACTATAATTCAAAAATGAAAGCAAACCGACTTTTTCAATTCTTTGTCACCTCGAGTTTGGCAGTTACCACCTTTTTATGGACCATTTCATCTTTCAATCGGCCCGCTCCTATCTTCCAGTATTATATAATATAAATATATAAAAATAATGAAACAGCAGATATATGTTTTGCGTATAATTTATATATTTTGTTGCGTACAGCTTCATCAAAGCCTATCTCCAAGAAGTTGCGAATTTGAATATAAGGTCTAATTAACAATTCACTACGGGCAAGGAAAGCATTCACCTGATAGCTAATATAAGTGCAAGTTATCTATATGTAAATAAGTAACACAATGCTTTTTTATATACCATCTTATAACTAAATTAAATAAAACCGTCATAGCAATCGGTTTAGTAGTCATGAAGTTATGAGATTAAGGTTGGGACTTGGGACGTGGGAGCCTCTAGTATACTATACGGAAAATTAAATATAATTATCATAGTTAAAACTAAAAGTAAAGTAAAATATAAAAGGGACAAACAAAAAAAGAAGTAAAAAGACAGCTAAGTAACATATGGCTTCTGTAACAGTTTACGAGTCTGTTAAACAGACAAATCACATGAGCTTAACCTTATAAATTCACCTTAAACTAATATCTTATATTTGCTAATAGACTATAATTTTCTTACAAATCAAAGCCTCTTTTTCTCACGACAAACATGTCTCGCCTATAAAACTTTGTCTACAAATGTTTGGAATTTGTCATATTTCTTATTAGATAGTTTGCCACGCATTGCATGGATTACGTGATCGTCAGTTTTTTATAAAGAATTCTATTTTTAATATATAAATTAGACTTTCTTACATTTTTACTTTAAATTTATTAAAACTGTTAAAATATATATATTTTATATTTAATATTAGGATTGTCTCATTTACTATATTATATAGCAATGTGTTAAATTAATTATATACTATAATTAAATATATATTGGATAGAAACCATTCCATAAGTATTTGATTAAACCTGTCAATTTGGTTATGTTTGTCAAAATATTGATATATTGGTTTGAAAATAATAACGATTAAAAATGTTAGTTTTTGTCATTGATTCTTCTTCGTATGTTTTCCTTTAATTTAGTTTTTTTTTTGTTTTTTTTGGTTAAATAGCCCATTTAATTTAACAAATAAATATTTTATCGAATATAGTTTTTAAAAAAAATTTGAGTTGATACAGTTGAAAAGTAAGCACAATAAAAACATAATTTGTTACCTGGTAACTCCTCACCCTTATCTCTCATATTAAGCAATCCCGTAAACGTATATATAAAAAAATCAAAATCAATAGAACATTTTCTTAGTTAAAATAAATTTTTATTTGTGGTTGGTTCGACGAAAGTAGTTGGAAGCTATAACAACATCGAAATCACAGCTTGCGTACAAACTTACAAAGTTGACATAAAAAAAAATTGAATCATAGTTGTAGCTGTAGAAAAAAAAACTGTTATAAAACTTACAAAATTGTGTAGTATTTGAAATATGATAAATAATAAAATGTGTATCTTACTATTCATAAGAAAATATGTGTTTTTTATGTTACAAGAATAAAGTTATAACTTATAAAGATTGGTGTTTAATGGCCGAGTAATTAATATTATAAATGTGTATAATTAATTTAAATTAATTGATTTTAAATGTGAAATTAAAAGAAATTATTGTCTTTATATTTATTTTTTAGAAATGATAATATTAAAATAAAAATAATAATAATAATAAAATATATCAATATAAGGTAGGTCACGTGTCAACTTTTTAGAGTTTGAACTTTATTTTTTGTTCATCTATCAAATATATCTGCTAATTATAACCCATTAATTAACAATAATATACTTATTAAATAATTTTCTAATTGTGTGATGCTGTCTACTCCGATTCGTTCAGTTTTCAATTTGATTTTTTTTTTTTTTGGATATATACATATACATTTAAATCAGATTTGATGTTATTGGCTTATGGCTATACACTATCATAGAGAATATCGTTAAGTAATACGCGTACCTCCAAAAATGGATATAATTTTAAAAAATCGAGACCAGGTGGATCGGTGGATGTATATCTAAGGCCCAATTTAGAGACCGACCTAAAGTATAGATCCCAATTATATAAAAACCCTAATATAAATCAAATTAGAATTGGGCGATACGCACTTTTATTTTCCTCATGGCTTCGTCAAAGGGTTTGCCTTTTGAGGTAGAGTAGATGACACACTTTACATGGACTCCTATCGACAAACAGTTGGATCTCTTCCAGACACGATTCATACGAATTTATCATGATAAAGTTCAAATCATCAATCTAGCTAGATCTCTTTATGTCTACCAGTTCCGGTCGAGTTTGGTGTTGGTACTTTTAATAATTTAATATGATCATTTCTGCTATTCACTGCGATGGATTACTGCTATGCCGATCGGATTCCTGGAGATGATGTCTTCTACTACATTAAAAGGCAGCGACGAGTCCTTAAATGAACAAAAATGTGCCGTGTTGCCCAATACTGTTTGGTTACATTAGGGTTTTAATATATTTGGGCTCTATACATTAGCTCGGTCTCTCATATTGGGCCTTAAACATCAAGAAATAGTTGGCAATTACATGATTAATAAAATACCAAAGTACGATACTTAATACAACTTACAAGTGTGTAATAAAAATATATTGAAAAAAAAAAGGAAAAAGTCAAGAAGTGACAAAAAAGGGCATCTTGTTCATGTGATCTTCTTAAATTAGTGTGTGTATATATATATATATATATTTATTTATTTTCATACATATTTATCGTTAGTTTACTCCTTGCAACAAGCAGCTTAAGGAAACAAACAACGACGAAGAATTATCATTGATAAATTTAAAAGAATGAATTAAATGAAATTATGTGAATTGAAGTGTGTCATGGTATAATATGGACCGTCGGATCAAGTGAAACTCCATAGCTGAATATCAGCATCGTCATAGAAGTCATCCATCGTCGTCTTTGAGCTAATTAAGTGTGGAGAATAATCAAATGGAGCTCCGTTGGTGAAGAGCATCTCGTTATGATCAAATTCATACCACGATGGATCCATCAGAGACACATGTTCATTGTAGTCCACGAAAGATTCCATCAACGCTACCAAATCACCATCGTCATCATTATGATGATCATCATCTTCTGGTGGAGAAGATGCAGCTGAAAAAGAAGGAGATGGATGGTGATGGAGTCCATCGTCATGATCATGATCATCATCATCGGAGGGAGGAGGGGTAAAAGGGTCAGAAGAGAAGGAGTTAGCGGCTTGAGCGGCGACCTTTTGGATGGATTTGGGGGACAAAAGGGTCTTCTCATCGATGTCCATAAGAAAAGGAGAAGTGGTGGTGATGTGAGGGAAGTTGAGATTGGCTTTAGGTCCTTTAAGACACAAGAGAGCAGCGTCGTAAGCCCTAGCAGCTGCTTCTGCGGTGGAGTAGGAACCTAACCAGATTCTTGTCTTTTGATTTGGTGCCCTAATTTCAGTAACCCATGATCCCCAACTTCTCATCCTCACTCCCTTGTACTTCTTTATCTTGTTCTTACTAGATTGGTGATGTAGTGTCGATAACGAAGAAGAAGATGATGAAGAATGAGAGAGTGATGATGAGGAAGTAGTAACTTGGATCTTAAGTTCTTGTTTCACCATGATATGTAGTAATGTTGTTATTGATTTGGATGTTTGTATAAGTGTTGGGGTATAAGAGAAAAGTATTTTGGATGTCAAATAATGTCGAGGATAGGAGATTATATATAGCATGGACTTGATTTGGAGGAATTGAGAGAGAGAGAGAGAGGGGGGACAATAATGGCTTATTTTATAAATTTAAAAGTGGTCAAATGAAATAGTATCGTTTTTGTGTATGAATGTGACGTTTTTGGTGCATGACAGGTGTTTTAAAAATTAGTATTTTTTCACCCGCATAATCACAAATGGATATGTCAGATTTTGTTTCATATGTATACTAGTAGCTATATTCCTAATTTATATAAAGATATTTATGGTACTGAGATTGAGATAGATCAAGGAAATGAATATCAAATTAACTTGTTGGACAAAAAAATTATCAAATTAACTTATGAGAAATGTAAAACATTAAATATTTTAATTATTTAAAGCATTTAGAGTAGTTACATAAATAACCATTATTTAAAAGTTGTAGTTAATTGATAGAATTCAGACGATGACTTAGATCAACGGAAACATTCTCCACCACTTGAACGCCGAGTTACTGGAGTAACATTCGAATACGTTGGTTATTACGTTCGAAGGTTAAATATACTAATTATCATGATATATATAAGTTTGAAAGTAACCATTAGTGAAATTTATTTTTAAACAAACATCATTTTAAAATACTATATAATAAAAAATCTATCTGATGAGTGTACAGCTAGCTGTACGGAAGCTACTTGGTGGGGAAATCAAGGATTACTTTTGAGGTTGAGATTTCTAAATGTAAAAAGAAAATGAATTTATATTTTGATGACTTAATAGCAATCACTTCCCGAAATTGCAAATAACAGCTGCATTTGAACGTGTCAAATCCTACGATATTTCGAGGAAAGAGACCATTCAAACCTGCTCATTGGTCTATGTTTTTTTTTGGTTTATATTAAACGAGTTAATTTAGATTATGTGTTTTAATCAGTTGGTATTAGTAGTAAAAAAGTTCGAATATAACATGCAGAAGAATGCTAATTATATAATGTTATGTTTCCCAAATTATTATGTTTTAGAAGTTATATATTTAATCAGATTGACCTTTATCAAATTAAGAGGGTTTCATCCAAATCTATATGACACTTTTTTGTCTATATCTAACATTTTATTGTAGCAACTTACGCATTAAACAAATTGTAATCTTTGTTTTAATAATCTATTAGATTGACTATAGGCTAAATAGTAAATTGTAAACTTTGTTTTTATATACATCGATCTATGGAAGAATAATGAATATGATAATTAAAGAAATGAAAATCAAAAAGGAAGAAAATACATAAGATTCTGATATGGAGGGACAAGGGAAGGCAACTTCATGAAGTAGCATGTGAGGTCTCGCAAACAAAAAATGATAAACTAAAATAAACCTAAACCATTTTTTAAAAAAGTCCAAACATTTAAGCAAAATATATTTGTGTTTGTACTATCAAATGTTAAGATATTTAATAAACTGATATATGTGAATATTATATAGTTAATGGAAATGAAAACGCGCAGCCAAATAGTGAAGACTGAAGTAAGTGAATCACTTAAAAACAGCTGTTTACACTCTGTCTAGCTGCTCCACAAAACCGCGTTTTTCTTATTTTATATTTTAGTTTTGCTAAACAATATTTATCTTACATGTATATACATACGTTCCCAACACTTCTAAAACACACATAGAAAACAAACTGTAAACCTAGATATGTGTCAAATCTTGATACAATTATATTATCTGATGAGTACAACCACTTCAAGTAATTTGTTTTGTTGTTAATACTTTAAGAAAGAAAAAACGCGAAACAAAGTTACGCGGGATTAGAGAATGAAGGATCATGTGTTTATATCATATTTAAGCCTACTTTAAGTTAACTTTCCCCTTTGCTCGATCTTTTTAGACATAAGATGAAGTCCGTTTTGTGAACTTTGAGGAGATTCTCCACGTCGAATCTAGCTAAACTACACAGCTATATTTGCTAATTTTATACTAAAACGACCAAATAAATGCATGATTATTATCTAAAATCTCCATAATGCATGTATATAAGTATATATCATACAAATAAGAAGATTGTAACTAATTAGTAGTTTTATGTCGTGATAGTTTTGTATCTAATATTTTTACGCTATAAATACTCAGTCGATCAGGTCGACGCTTATCGACATGTACTTATAAAGTGTTTGTTAAAAATATTTCGGCTATTTCAAATAGATCGCCAATCTAATTTTATCAATTAAAGTTCTATAATCACTGCATATTTCAAATTTAATTTTTTGATTTTCTGCTCGATACTTAAAAGAAGAGTTAGATACCACAATAATATATATATGTGCATGCATGTGAGAATATGGAGATGTGTAGATAGATACTAAAGCAAGATAATGATTTCAAAAGAAGCATGTGTATTTTGACAAAAGCCAAAACAAACCTTATATAGAACTTTAAGACACGCAAGAGCACATGATCGAGGTGTTGAGAGATGGCATGTTCTTTTTGGGGACAGCCTTGACTTTCTCACAAAGCCTTGAGGGCTTATATAGTTATATGTGAGACTTGTCTTCGCTTAGACATTTCACACTTTGGTCCTAAGCAACCCTGGCCTTAAAGGTCAAACAGAGGCAATTTTTGTCAGCTTTACAGCCCCAAAATATTATTCTTTTTTTTTTTTTTTTGCAATAAAGCATCTCGAGGCTTCTTCCATTTTCATTGTACGGTTTTGACAATGAAGTTTTAGTTTATTCATGTCACAAAAATAAGAAAATTATCCTGGTGAAGCGGTTTCTCATACTGGCCAGCTTCACTGGCACGTACAAAGAGATGGCCTTACAAGTACAACACTATTATCTTACAATATCTTAAGTTACCCCTGAATATAATATATGTATAGGTGTATATAGATAGGTGCATTTAATTTATCATGGACAAGAAACTGGTACGATGGTACGGCTTTGGCGTGAGAAACTTCGAAGAAGGTGCAAAATTGAGTGTTTGTAGGTCGAAAATGCATACTACTACTATAAAATAAGTCATGTACGGCTAGGTAGATGCAAATAATTAAATTTGCAGAATCGAGATTTTTCGATTTATCGAAATTAATTAAGTGCGCTGAATAATAGTACATGCATGTTTTATTGGAGAAATTTCTAGGAAAGTGAAGATGACTAGGTTTCATCATTATGGGGATGCTCGTACATTAAGTAGGTTCAACTACCTAAACTAAATCCTTATTTATTTGTTTCACTTTTTTTTTTAAGTTCCGTTTGAACAAAATTATCGTTATAAGAAAATTAATAAAATAGGACCAATTTTAGGAATAATATGAAAATTCGAATTAATGATATACTCCTATAATAAAGTTCTTTTAAAGTAAAGTTGGGTTTTCTCTTCATCCAAATAGTTGGGTTGGGCTTTGAGAAGTAGATGTTGTATTAAATATCTGAGATCCATACTACAATAGTGTGGGCCTCGTACGCATGATGAAGATGCATTTATAAATGTAATGACATAGTGCTATACAAAAATTCTGTGTTTCATGTTTCATATTCATTTTTTATACTATGTATGTAGGTTATGTCATATGTGATTATGTAATAAGATTATTTACTTGTAAGATTGTTAACCGGACAATTTTAAACCGGAATAATCACTAACCAAAGTAGTGTTCAGGAGTTGAAAAACAAAGAAAAAAGCCAATAATGAGATTGTCTTGCATTCAAACTAAGAAAACAAAAAAGCAAGAAGCAATGGAGATGAGAAACGCAATGGAGGAGTAATAGCTCAGTGGACAAGAAGCGACAGAGATACTCCCGCCTGGACCATTAGCTGGATTGCCCGGGATTGAACTGCTTGAAGGAACCGTAGGTCCTCTGGGTGAAGCCGCTGGAGCAACTATGATTCCTCCACCAACAGCATCATCAGAATCAGGCGAAGGTGAAGGTGAAGGCAAAGGAGGTACATACATCAGTTCCTTTGGAACAGTATCAGGCGGGGCTATAAGCGGCGCTAATTGTTGTGGTCCTGCAAATTGTTTTACCAGTTGCATTTCAGTTAGAGACCAAGATTTCATTCGATGGGTTTAATATAAGGCATCAGACAGTATACTTACCAGGGCATCGTGGTTGAAGAGACATGGATAACCTGAAAAAACCGAGAGAGATCGGTTAAATAGGTTGTTAAATTCATTAGCGAGGTGAAATGTGATAAGGAAAGACTCATTACGTGGTCAAGATAGTGCCGCTAACGAAACCATTGTAACTACAAGTAGTAAGTTTACAACCCGAGCTACTCTGCTGCGAAGTAATGTTCCCGAGCATGAAGTTGCTGTTTCTACATCGCATACTGGAACAAGAGACTGCTATAGAAGCAGGTTCACAATACATACTGTGATCAAAAGTCACAACAATGAAAAATATCAGATAACTTGTCAAAATCGATTAATAGAACTCAATCGCTTAATACCTGCGGCTTCCGAGTAAACAACTGCATTGTACACAGTGGCCTGCGGTGAGAGCATAGCTTCCGTTTGGAATAATCAATCCGTAATCCGTAGCATATTTGGGAAAATTTGAACTACAAGCTGAGAAGTTTTGAAACAAAAACACACGAAACATTCAATATCTGTTATGATCTGTACTTAATCGGCAAATTTCTATACAAAGATTGAAACTTTAGAACTCTTGTGTCTCTGGACTCTGAAGATAATTTTCAATTACAGTGAATTATAACTTTCTAACTCAATAACGAAGAGAGCGTTTGGATCGTACCTAGCAATGGGACAGCGAGGATGTCACCAGGATTGATATCAGGAGCTCCCATGGCATTCACATTTGTTAAATCCGTAACAGTGGTCGAGAATCTCTTTGCGATTCCAGCCATTGTATCGATCTGTCTCACAACGTAAGATAGATAAAGTGCCGGAAGAGAATCATCCGTACCATTGAAGCAAGCGCAAGGCAACGGAATCACAAGCCTTGTACCCACATCGAGAACCGAAAGGTCAGTTTCAGAATTCGCCACCTGAATCTGCTCCGGTGAGACCAGACCACCGTAAACAGAGTCAGCGATCGATCCTAATGTGTCGGAAGTACGAGTCTTGTAATGAGTCGAGAGGGATTTTCTGATTCCGTCAACGCAGGAGCAAGTGATAGGGATCTTTAAGAAGAGCTTGGCGGGAAGGACATGGTTCTCGACGTCTGGGTAAGAGATATCGATAGAGTTAGAGAGGAGCATCGAGACTGGGTCTACTTGGAAGAGAGAAGCGACTTCTGTGACTTTGAGGTCGGTGTAGAGCGTGTAGCCTAGCAATGAGTTACAAGTGTCTTTACTGGAACAAGGCTCTATTGTGGATTTTGCAGTCGCCATTGATGCTAAGCTCGAAGCTAAAATTAGAAATAAAAATAAGGGTTTTTCTGGATTCTTCATTTCGATTCGTAGGTTCTGAGTTCCCCAATAGAAAAAATACAGGAATTTGGCTAGGGTTTTACAAATTTCAAATCTTCTAGGGTTTTAAAAAATTTCAAATTTTTGTAGGGTTTCACACAATTTCTGAAAAAATGTCGGTATCAATGGAGAGTACAATAAACAGAAGAAGCTTTGGAAGCAAGATTCCAGGTGTTATTTTTGGGTTTGGAAAACACTGAGAATTTCTTCCTCTTCGAAGAAGAGAGAGAGAGGAAAAGTTGCAATCTTTTTTGAAATAGTTAACAGCTGTGTGACTGAGTTCACTGAGTTGCAGACAAAAGACAACGGTAGGAGATAGCATAATAATCAAAGACGGATTTGTCCCTATTCATTTCCATTCGGTTTGAGCCTACCGGTCAAAAGTCATTGTGGATTAATTCACCGGTTAAAGGATTAACAACGATAATTTGAATGGAACTATTAATTATTACAAAATAAAAACTTTAGAATTTCATCAAACTTGTATAAAATTTAAGGAAAGTACTCTCTATTTTCAAAATGAATGTGTCATTTAAATTGTGAAATGTACCTTCCACCAGAATCGGTTAAGGGTAATCCAGTAAATTAAGTCTTTGATATGAGGCCCACTACAAAGCCCACTTTCCTTTTTTTTTTCCGAGCTAAAGCAAAGAATTTATCAGTGTAAAAGAGCTGCAGGGAAAGAAAAAAAACACGACCTTCAAGTTTAGCGGGAAAAAGCAAAGAAAAAATAATATTCTTCCCTCCAAATTCTCAACTAACTATAAAAACAATCTTTCATCTAAAGGATCAGACATATGTCGTTTATAATTTAATCTACCAAGATCCCCAAATTCACACATAAACCCTAGATGCTACCGTAACTCTGATTTCTCCAATTTTCGATTACATAAACCCCTAAATTGAGCGATTTGTCCGTCGGGATTGCGACGGTGATTGAGATGGATCAGACTCCACGGAGGAATGTTCGTCGGAAATTGGTTCAGTCAACGCTGGTCTCGCATAAATCGGAGGATGGAATTGAGGCTAATGGAGATCGGATTTGCGATGTTGGTAATAAGGAGGAAGGTGAAGGAGGAGATGGTGATTTTTGTAGTAGTCAAGGGAAGAAGACGAGAAAGCAGAAAGAGAGGACTCCAAAGAACGGAGTTTCCAAGAAGGTTTGTTTTCATGTATAATGAGATGATAGTGTTTAGCTTGCTAGGCTTGTAGGTTGAAGAATTTAGGTAAGGACTCTACAATGTGGACTATTTTCGAGAAGATTTTGTAAGTGTGGTCTCTTTGTTTTTTTTTGGATGCAGGTGGCCACAGGAAAGAGTCCTCGAACGCCTAAGAAAAGTGCAACTAAAAACGGGATTGTAGCTGCTGCTGGTCAGATGATTACTGCCAATGTTTCACCTACAGTTCCCAATTTGCGTCTGGAAGCAAAGTTAAGAGCTGAGGTTAGTTAATTACTATTAGAATTAAGCATATATGGGCCTGAGTTGTTTGCCTTGTGTTCGTATGTGAATATTTGAAGGAGGATAAGAATAGGTTTCCATATGGGTTGTTTTATTTATTATGTTATCTCCATCAATGCCCCTTATATACTTCTTTAAAAGAAGTAGCTTCAAATATTTGACAAAATTTGTGTGACTTTTTGCCTTATGTAAATTGGGTATGAAGTTTGGGCATTTTTTTGCTTTCTATGTGATCAGGAAGATTCGCGGATGTCTGCTGGCAAGCAGATACACCCGTTTTTCTCGTCTTGGAAAGGAGGTAAAAGAAATCAAGAAGCCGCTACAGCAGAGAATGGTACGTGTCAGGGTCAAGGAAGAGATAAAATCGTCACCATCGGCCCTATCCATGTATTTGAGAGGTTTCAGGTATGACAAATACATATAGGGTAACTTCTTCGATCACTTTATTAATAGAATCTGAATAGCAAAACCTTCTTCGTAGGATGATTATCGGACCATTGATTGGATGAACTGGACTTTCTATGAGCAAACATTCACCACTGAGAGTCCTGATCAACAGATAAAATTCAACTCTCTTGAACCCCGACCCAAGGAGTTTGATTTAAATGAACTACCAACTCTTTCATATCCTGATTTGTGCGTCATCGATGATGTGGAGCCTGAACAATGTGCTAGTCAATCAGAAGGAATTGCAGAGGCATCTCGAGTAGTCTTAATAGCAGACCAGGAGGAGAAACGTGGGTACCTTGGCTCCTTAGATGGAGCAGAATTGGTGATGAGCTAAAACTTTCCCTTTTGGTCTATGTTTTTCGGTTCTTGGAACCATTAATTGACAAAGGGTTATTTCCTATCATTCTTTTTAGGATTGTGAAGTCTATGAAGCAATTAACTTGTCTGATCATGCTGGTGGTGCAGCAGACATTTCTCATGAAATGCAAAGCCTGTCATGTCGAGAAAGGTAGTGATTTTTTATTTGATATTAGTAGCAGCACACATGTTTTAGGTTGGAAAGATAACTTCTTCAAAAATATTGAGAAATAACCACATAGGCCAGCAACCTCTGTGATATGCTTGGAAGTTCTGTTGGGCATATTTTTTTATCCTTTCTAGGATGCTTGATCTATAATTTATAATCTATGCAGTAATGACTCCAGCTGCCAGCCTCGTAATAGCTTATGGGTAGATAAGTACCAGCCAAGAAGTGCCTCGGAGGTCAGACAATTTGAGCATACTGCCTTCATAGTGGATATGCCTGTTTATATCTTCTGGGATAATATAATTAAAGAAGCAAACACAAATTTCTCGCATTTTCTTACCCAAGTATCTTGCAGGTATGTGGTAATACTGAATCTGTAAAAGTAATGAATGAGTGGCTGCGCCAATGGCATGAGAGAGGGTTTCAGCCAAGCAAAGACTTTTTGAGTAGTGATGAAGATAAATCGCTAGATGTTGACTACAGCTATTCTGAAAGTGACTCTGACACAGAAAATATTGGTGCTGAAGACTGCCTGAAAAATGTTCTCTTAATCGTTGGTCCACCTGGGGTGTGTGCTAAAATATTTTGCCACGAACTGTCAGTTTTTACATCTACATTGCTTTGTGAGTTTCATGTATGTGACTCATGTTTGTGAGTACAATTGTGCCTGTGTTGCAGAGTGGGAAATCTGCAGCTATTCATGCATGCGCCAAGGAACAAGGATTTAAAATCCTAGAGGTATGAACTGTTTCGCTATATGGATCTAAAGGACCTTTTTTCCTCTTCTGGCATGGAAATATTTACCGTCGCAATTGTTTATGTCACTAATGATTTTTGTCTACAGTCCAATACATCAGAATGCCGAAGTGGAACAGTAGTTAGGCAGAAATTTGGGGAGGCTCTCAAGTCATATAGCCTGTCAAGGTACATAGAATTGCAGCAGTAATACTTGGATCTGCTATGTTCGCTATTTTCAGATAATTGGTTTTTTTTTTCAGGTCTTTGGACCCTCTTTTCAATTCCTGTACTGATGGCGATGGGGAAGAGGATGTAATTGAAGTGGTACCCGCATTACATATCCAGAATGATGGAGCTAACTTGAAGCCTTTAATTCTTTTTGAAGATGTAGATATTTGTTTTGCTGAAGATCGTGGTCTCGTTTCTGCTATCCAGCAGATTGCTGGGAAAGCAAAAGGGCCTGTGGTATTGACTGCCAATGGTAGTATTCATCCATGTTAAAACACTATTTTTGTTTCATTTGCAGTTCCTCTCAATTAATCTGCTGATTACATGCATATTTACAGACAAGAATCATGGTTTACCAGACAACTTAGAGAGAATAGAAATATGCTTTTCATTGCCATCAAAAGAAGAACTGTTTAGCCACCTTTCTCTGGTTAGTATTCTGATGCGTAACCTTTAAATTTGAATGGATTCTTCTAACATTTGTTGTTTCACAGGTTTGTGAAGCCGAGGAAGTTAAAGTTAATCCTGGCTCCCTAGAGCAATTGACCATGTTTTGTGGTGGTGATATACGGAAAGCGATTATGCAATTGCAGTTTTGGTTTCAGAGTAAACTGAATAGAGGTATGTTGGACGTACATTTCTACATACGAAAAATAATTTTAGTCCCAGAGGTCCACTAGTGAAAGACTAGGTGTGAATATGTTTAGTTATTTGGAAGGTTTTGACATTTGATTTTTTCACGGTTTGATTTCCCATACACAGCCCGAAAGGTGAAGAATACAGGTAATTCAGATCTCTTTGATCATGAAGCTGGTCACTTGCTGCTTCCCAAGATAATTGCACGGGATTTCCCTTCTCAATTATCTCAGTTGTTGGAGAGAGAGATTGCTAAGGTATTATCCATGGAAGAGGAAAGTTATAACACAGTTGAAGTGTTTGTTGAAGAGGTTGAAAACGAAAAAATGCTTAATAGATTATGGAGGCGGGGCACAAGAAAGAACAGCATACAAGCCAAGAAAGCAGCCATGTTCAGGCAGAATACTTGTTTTGAAGATTATGATGAATTAGAAGACGTCTTAAATATTCCGTGTGAACTTAGCAACACTTCCTACCAACCACTCTCTTTCTCTCAGCCGAACAGAAGGCGGAAGCTCAATGTTGTGATGTCCTCTGATTCAGAAGATGAGCCTCTGACTAACATACGGGTTTCCATTTCACAACATCAGAAGGACGACAGATTAGTTTTCCATGAAGATGGTACGCTGTCCTCATATTGGCCAGATATGCAAAAGGAAACAATCATAGTAGCTGATCCTTCACTTCCTTCCAGAGCAGAACTATTGGAGGCAACTTGTTATCAGTATGAGACATCAAAAGTCTCTTGCATTAATGAGGTATCCCAGTCAGTTGATGTATCATATGTACCAGAATCTTCATATGTTCCAGAAACTTTAATGGATGGTGAAGCTGAGCTGTCGCCAAGAGCGGTATCTTGCGGACATTTTGATGGAAGAATAGAAGTGTCCATGGATGAGGACGTTGTACCAACTCCCCCATCAAAAGAGATATACATAGACAAATTTCAGATTATTGATTGTTCAAAGAATACATGTGAGATAATTGCAGAATCTTCTGATGCAACGGTGATGGAAGCCTGTTTTAAGGAATGTGTAGGGATTTCCCAGAAGATGCAACAAGTTTCAGATGAATGCAGCCGTATAGATTTTGGTAAGACATTCAAGACGGCTCAGAAACCGAAGCTTGATACCTCTAGATATACGGTGCAAGAATCATGGAAAAAACTCTGTTCGAGTCATGCTGATTTCAAGCCATACTTGGATTCAGAACCTGTAGAAGCTCCACAAGTTCTTGATCTCACTCATCAGATAGCCAATCTAATTTCGGAAGCTGACCTAACGCATTCTAGATGCCTGAACCTTGTGAGTATTTAAGCTTCCTCTCTTTTCAAATTTTCAGCTCAGACATTTTTAACTCGTGGAATTCACTTATATAGGAAGCTTTGGAACCAATGATGAACGCTTCTGGAGATCTTGATACGTCTGGTTTATGTCAGATGCTCGAACAGATGACGTCCACTGTGGCACAGCAAGAGTTTCGCTTTTTCACAAACCAAATTGCTACAACAGGGTCTGTCCCTACTTCATCAGCTACCATGGTACCCAGAAGAGGATTGGCAGTAGACGAGGCAAGGCAGGATTACACATCGAGCAATGGAAGCTGCTTGGATATGAGACCAGAAATACATGAAGAATGGTAAATAGTTTTCTTCCAACGTATGATTAGTACATAATTTCCAATGGGTTCATCTGTTGCAATGCAAATTTCTTGCTGACTCACTTTCCTTCCAAAATTTGCGACTGTTCTCTTTCTCATTATTGGAGTTGCTTTTCTTTTTCCCGAACGCAGTAGGCGAATGGTACGGCTTTCCGGCATATTAGAGTCAGTAGTCCCTCTGAGATCATTGAAAGGAAGAGCTTTCCATGAATATGCTTCATTCATAGGGCAGATTTCAAGAGCAGATCCCTCCGACTTATCCGGAGCCATGGAGAATCGCAGACAGCGAAGGTACCAGTTGGTTCACCATAGTTTCTGAGTATGATTGATTTCTCTCCTAACCTCCATTTTTCTCGATTCAGGTCAAGAGAAGCTCGACATTATCTGTCAATGGAACTATCCTCAGAAGATATTGCATTCTTGGGCCAACACAGCACATACAATGGAAATGAATAATAACGCAGTTTCAGTTGTAAAGAAATTAGAACAGCTCCACACTTCAGGAATAGTTTTTATTTTAAACATGTTTCTTCTGAGTTAACTTAGCCGAGATGAATCTCTCGACCCTTGCTATGTAGAGTATGAACCATGAGACCAATACAGAAATTTCTGAACAAAAAAAGCAAATAATGTAGTTCTCTCCTTCAGGTGTCTGAAAATGTATTTGATACATTAAAAATTCTACATTTCACAGAGATATAAATAGTAGGAACCATTATCTCTTCTACGAGCACAAATCAAAACGAAAAAACAAAATGTTACTTTTCTCTATTAAGGTTTTTGAGTAAAATGCATATTTAGTGTGAATACTTTTCTTCTGCAGCACCCTGAACCAGTGAGTACTAAACTGAGCTGCAGATTGGATAAGATCAGACTTTGCCTTCGAGTTTATCATTATTAACAAGAGGAAGTAATTCCATCTTGCTTCTTGGGGTACGAGGAGTCCTAGGAGTTCCCGGTGTCTGCTGTGAAAGCATATGCCTCACATATCCATAAAATGTGCAGCCCACAAGCGTAATTCCGCATCCAACAGCATTCATATATGATATCGGGTTACGGAATATCAACCATGAGACCAGTACAGCCACTGCAACCTGAGAATCATATTACAACCATGGGTGTGAGTTTAACAGTGTCCAGGGCAACAAAAAATTTGTAAGCTGGTGATGACAAAGACCCTAGCAATGTGCCTCGAGAATTCAATATATTAGTATTAACTTGTTTAAAATAAACTATATACAGTCATGCAAACAACTTTAGCTGGCCGGTTTTCAATTTCTTGTACCATGGTAAGATAGGGAAACTGATAAGAACTAAGCATTGCCATTAATTTGAATTAAAAGTATGTTATCCTTTGGTTAGTTTGGATCATTCAGAGCAATCCGAAAGAAAATTTTAGTAACGTGTTTAGGGTTGTCTTTGTTACCTTAAGGTTTCCAGCTACGTTGAATGTGACTGCAGTGGTGGAGTGAATGACGTAAAAGATAGAGAAGTTGAGGCAGAAGGCTAAAACACCAGAACTGAATATAATGATGAGGGCCGACCAGGGAGCTGGGTGTGCTTCAAACCAACTCATAATTCCGCTGCCTTCCAGTAATAATGCTGGTATCCCGAGAATCATAGTGGCAAAAGGCGCCATATAGTATACGGTGTTTATGCTAAACAAAAAAAACAAAAAAAAAATCAAATCTTTCTTCAACGAAAATGGATATTCATAGGTTTACTTCCCGGTGATATGATTGATTCTTAAACAGAAATAGAGATACATCAATCAACAATGTGGCTAAATCCCATTGAAGTAAATGCTTTTTCAATTTGGACTAAGACGCCCTCACATGATTATCTAGTGCAGTAGAAGCAAAATGATTGCAAATCAAATCCAGAAAGACATAACAAGAAAATGTCACTAATATTTGACACTACGTGCAATTTTCATGAATCAACACCGATCATGGAAATTAAAGTTCCAAAACTGAATAATATCAAGCAAGAAACTCAATAGAGAGACTTCAGGAAAAGCACTGACCTGTCAAATTTGTAACCATGAAGAAGAGATTCGGCTAGAATGGTCTTTGTGGAAGTAGCTAAACATCCAAACAGGGCAGCACAGAATCCAAACATGTTAAAACTAAGTTCAGTAACAGAGGTCAGAAGAATTCCTCCAACAATGGGCACGAGAGACGCCCAAATACGCCAGTCGAAGTATTTCCTCCATACCAGCCACTGTAACACAACTGCTCAAACATATATATATATATATATATATATATATATATATATATTTAGGAAACAATCAGATTCTCTTGACATCAAAGAACATACAAGAGAAAGATCACAAATTGCAAATTCCATCACAAAACACTAACCTGTAGTTGCTGGAGTGAAGGATTTAATCGTCTGCATAAACGAAACCGGGATGTATCGAAGGCTGACATTTCCCAACACAATGTTAATACAGAACACGAATGACATTGGAAAAATCCTCCTCCATCGATCTTCTGGATCAACCACAATCAACGGTTTAAGCTTGAGAACTTTGATGACGATGTACGCTCCAATCGATGAACATATGAAGTGAACACATGAAACCGATAGTGGAAACTTGAAATCCAGTTTCTGCAAAAGTTTTCAAAGTTTTTTTATCACCAATCCATGAAGCTGATACCAAGTTTCAAATTGAAAAAATTGAAGAAGAATCTCAAATCAAAACACCAAACATTACAAAATCAACAACAATAGATCAGATCAATAAAATATATGAAAGTGAGAAATACAAATAAGTAAAACCTAAAGCTAGGGTTAAGAGATACCTGAAAGATCCATTTGTTCATGATGATGACGGTAACGTTGAAACCCCACCACTGAAGAATCGCTAATAGAGATCTGAACATACTTCCTTCTTCCATCTCTCTCCCAATCTTATCTCTCACTCAGAAATTCAACAACTTTCGGAATCAGATCGAAAAATTGACAAAAACCCACGAAAAATTAACAAGTTTTAAGAAGTGAATTTGGGAGAAAGAGAGAGAGCGAAAGCTGCGCAGCTAATTAATAGAGAGAAGAAGGAGAGAAACCCTAATGAAGGTGAAAAGTGGAGAAGGTAACGGTAGCAGTGAGCTCTTCTTCCATGTGATTTGTTTCGGATTCTCTTCTTCTGTTCATCAATCTCAAACGTCTCTCTCTCTCTCTCTCTCTCTTAAGCCATGAAAATAATGTTTTGCTCTTCCGTAGGTTTCTATTTATTTTATAAGAAATCCATGTTTTAACCCAAAAAGAAAACTATTTTTTTGGCAACTTAATTGTTTTTTGTTTTGCATATTAAATTCATCCGAAAATAAAAAAAAAAAGTGAGTAATCAAATTACAAAATAGTATTTCCATGTTCTATGAAGGTTGAGTCAAGCTTCAATTTCCAAAACTCAATGTTTTGGTAACAAAATTTTAATGTACAATGCACTACACCATGGTAATAAATATATTGCTTATGACTTTTTTATAACATGTAAATAATGGTGTGACTAGGAATACATATAACTAAATTAAATGCACATTTTTCAAAAAAGTAAAATGCACAAGCTTTATTTTATTACAAAAAAAATTGTGCATGCTTTAATCGAAAACATTTTGATATTGCGCAATTATTTTAAAAAATGCAGCAACAAATATTTTTGTTTTGTGGTATTTTGTCCCACATACATCCGAGGATGTGGGGAAGATCACTGCCGTCCGATGAACATACTTTTTCTGACGTTGACATCCCACTATTTTTAAGTCGAGTATGAAATATCTTAATTAATTTGGTTATATCTTACAAACTCGTATATTTCTGCTCTATAAAAGTTGAACGTTATGTTGAAAAAAATGGAAAATAAAGATTGAACGCTTCATGCATAGTCCACAATTAATTTACTGTTTAGGGTTTTGGAATTTATTCATCTGTATATGAATAATTAAGAAACTGGTTTTGGAATTTAACGCAAAAACCACTAACGATTTACTTATAGGCTTATAGCATTTGTAGTTTTGTACGTTAAAAGTCTTAGAAGATAAAAATTATGGACCTGCAGGGACCTAATGTACTCAATTCTTTTTCACTCTTGTACGTAAGTATATTAGTTTAATTTTTAATAGGATCTTAAGTTATACCTGAAGCTATACTAGGTTCGGCGACCGAATTTTATGTTTTAAAAAAGTGGCGACGTTAAATAACGATGATCGGTCATGAATTATATATTTCAAATCTCATATGCACAAGCAAAATACATAATATACAGATTGAGCTATAGTAAATGTTATATAAATTTACATACTTGAAACCAAATTTAGCATGTGTAGACACTAGCTAAACTTCGTGAACGTATAATTTGTTGCTACACGACCAATATTTCAATATATTGAGTTTTCGACTGCCTTGGTGAAACCACGAGAAAGTCAACCCTTCTGATGGTCGCACTTTATGTGAATAATAAGATAGGTGAGAATTATATATCGAAATAATAACGTTAACAAAAGACGAAAGATTCAAGATATTGAATGAATTAGGCAGCAAGTTTTGGTTCCCCTTTTGCAAAGTGTAAGCAATGACTACAAACTTTGACTTACTTGCATGGGTAAAAATGTAAGGCTCGTAAGTAGGAGTTGGTCACCTAAGCGGTAAAACATTATTTTCTATCAATTTTTAAACGATAGAATGATTGTAACTTTTTAGATAATTAGATGTAGGATCCAAGCAATAAGCATAATAATAGTTCCTTACATGTTTTAAATTTTATCCATGAATGATATATATAACAAGAAAATCTGAGGATATTAATTTGGTTGTTTAATATAAAGATCATATAATGAAAAGAACAACATCAATTTTGAATGTTTGTTTATCTATTCGTTTTCAATTACTCTCTTCATAAAAAGCAAGAAATTTTCTCACACGATTAATTGATTTGTGACACATACAACCAATCTGACACAAAGCAAATGAAGAAACCATCTTCAAAGATAGGCAAAGAAACCTACAAAAGTCAAAAAGCATCTACTTAGAGAAACACTTGTCCTATTAAGAATCATCATTTCCTTATTTGGGTTTCAGTTATTTAACATTGAATCAAGAGATTATAAACCCAGAAACGAAATAGAGACATAAAATGATCATTATGGTACAGAGTGCAAGTGGTGTTGCCACTTAGTGTATATAGTTGTATTAAGCACATGGATGTTGTTGTCCCTTTGCTTAAGCTTACTACACCAGCTAATGAGTAGAAAAATAAAACTACGAAATCAACTAATGAGCTAATCATTATTATAATCTATGTTCTCAAGCACCTATTGTTTATAATATTTATAGAAAGTTTAACCAAAAATTTATAAATGTCGAGGTTCAAAACGTTCGGCTTAGATAAAAAAATGTTCAGACTTTTACAATTGAGAAACCGGTGACCGGCTGGTTTGATTATAACTTTTCTGCAGCTTCTGATTTAATTAAATTTAGGCTTTTGGGTAATTTTAATTGGGCCTAGAGGCCCATATAGATAACTATTAACTTTTTTTTTGTCGTCATGTGTATTTATAGTTAGTTGAAATTCTCCTGAGCCTGGTACACTCTCCGATGAGCACTGATGATGATGACACACAGAGAATAAATTAATTAAAGAAAATAAAAATAGGGTCAGTCCCGCCCAAAGCTTCCCTCTCCGTTTTCATCGCAGACTCACCGTTGAATTTCAGATTCGCTCTCTTCACTCCACTGAGGCGTTTCTAGGGTTTTTTTTTTTCTTCTCTCGTTTCGTCTCCATATTGATTTCGATTTCAAGTAGCGGTACACCGGAATGGAGAAAACTCCGACGCAGATAGTTTCCGAACTGGGTTCTCGTTTGCTTAAATTATCTCGTCCCAATAAGGATTCACTGGTCAAGTTACTACGGGTATAATTTCTTAAAGCTGATTCTGATGAAATCACCTACTTTAAAACTTGAAATCACTGGGTTTTGTTTTAGTTTACTTGATTTCATCACTTTGGGTTTAAATCACTGTTTACACTTTTTTTTTTATCACTACGAAAAGCTTGATTCATTGAATTTGAATGGGTTTGTGACTGGGTGTGATGGGAGAAAACCTAATTTGTGACGATTTCTTTATCTCTCTCGTTCGGTTTGGCTTGTCTCTCAAGGGTTCTGAGTTAGCTGCATCTCTCCCTTTGCACGTTTGAATCGATTTTGGTTCCTTTTTTTTATTTTATTGGGTAATCTACGGTTACCTGTAAGCTAATCGTTGATCTGACTGTGGCTTGAGCGCTTTTTTTTTTTTTTTTGGGTGATATGATTTATATATATATTTTCTAATCATATATGCGGGGACGATTAACGTTCATTGTCTCCTCCAATCATGCTAATACGTAAGAGTTTGCTTACGCATATTTTTGTGAATTTTGTAGGAAGTTGCTAATACTCTGTCACAAATCGACCAGCCTTTAGGCACCGACAACAAAAAGGTTTTGAAACTGCTAGAAGCTGAGTTTAGACCTCTGAAGGAATCCATTATTAAGCATGGCCTTCTTAAAAATCGTGATAATGGCGTGAGTCTTTTGGTCACTGTTTGTGTCACCGAGCTTTTTCGGATTTTCACACCTAATGGTCCTGATAATCTACCTTTTGAAGACGAGTATCTCAGGGTATAAAGATGCTTTAACTCCTTCCCAATAAACAGATTTATGTCACTTTTTTCTTTCCCATTATGGTTCTTGTTCGTGTAGACAACTCGCACTAACATGTCATATCCCAATTTCAGGATATCTTCAATCTCTTTCTTGCTGAATTTTCTGAGCTGTCTGATACTGTAAGCCCTTATTTCTCGAAGAGGGCAAAAATCTTGGAGACAGTCTCTCAATGTAAATTTTGTCTGCTAATGCTGGGCGAGGACTGCCAAGATTTAGCTCACGAGTTGTTTAACATGTTTTTCTCTCTTGTAAGGTAAGAGATGACACGATTTATTTCGAGATTTCACGGCTACTCTGATTTCATAATTTCGTTGTTGAACTGCTTTGACAAGGTCGTTTTTCCTTTGTCTTTACAGAGAGCATCATCAACAAAGTTTAATTGACCAGAAAAATATTAAAATGCAGCAGCGAAAGGTTAACACGAAGCAAATACAACAAAGTCTATTTAACAACATTTTAACTATAATGACTGATATTCTGGAGGAAGAGCCAAATTCGTCTTTTGTTGTTGTTATTCTGGAAAATCTTGTGAAGGAGGGAGAGGTATGGTTGTACAACGATTATCTCTATTGATTATGGTTTTCAAATGATTAGGTGATGTTTTCATTCTCGTGTGCTTACAGGATACAATTTCTGGTGCTGATAAGCTTGCCAGTTCTCTCATTGAAAGCTGTACCGACAGGCTTGAGCCGTTAATTTGCAGCTTTTTAACATCATGTTTTATCGAGAAAGATTCCATCCAGACCAATCTCAAAGATTCTTATCACGAAATCATATTTAAGATCTCCTTAAATGCTCCCCAGATGCTGCTAGCAGTTATCCCGAAATTGACCCAGGAACTACTGGTATTTATCACACACTTGCATATTTATAAACATATGATCTAACTTTTCTATGAGATTGGTTAAACTGTGCTATTTAAGCAGGTATAGACTGTTTTCTGTTTTAAGTTAGCGCTTATATTCCTGTTTTTTTTTTTTTTTGGCTACTCACCAGGGTCGTTATTTCTGTATCTGCAGACTGATCAGGTTGATGTGCGAATAAAAGCCCTTAACTTAGCTGGAAGGATTTTTGCTCAGCCTAAGCACTGTTTAAGTTCTTATGGAGAGACATATCAAGATCTTTATGCAGAGTTCTTGAGAAGATTCTCAGATAAATCTGCAGAAGTCAGAATGGCTGCACTGAAATGTGGCAAACAGTGTTACTTTGCGAATCGGTCTGGAAATAAAGCATCTGGAGTTCTCAGTAATATTCCTGAAGCTGCTTTCTCTTTTTGCCTTGGTTCTTCATTTCTGCCTATCTTCTAATTGGTGTCCTTTATTCGTATTTTTATGTCAGCTGCTATCCAAGAACGCCTATTAGATTTTGATGATAGGGTTCGAACTCAGGCTTTGGTTGTTGCTTGTGATATTATGAAGTTTAATATGAAGTATGTTCCTTTGAATCTGATTTCGGAAGCCAGTGAGAGGCTTCGGGATAAGAAGGTATTCTACATTGCGTTACTAAGGATCCATTTTTTTCCAGATTACTCACCACCTTATTTTATATTGTGCTTTTGTTTGATAAAGATATCTGTTAGGAAGAAGGCTCTGCAGAAGCTCACAGAAGTATATCAAGATTATTGTGACAAGTGTTCAGAAGGAGACATGACAATAAATGATCATTTTGAGCAAATCCCATGCAAAATCTTGCTACTATGCTGCGATAAAAATTGTGAAGAATTTAGGTATCATAATTTAACAACTATCCTTGATTTTTTTTTTCTCTAAATAATTCTGAAAAACTAATATAGTTCTATGAATCATTTAGGTCCCAAAATTTGGAACTTGTGCTTTCCGATGATCTTTTTCCTCGCCTTCTTCCAGTTGAGGAGAGGATGCGGCACTGGGTCCAATGCTTTGCCATTATGAATCATATCCACTTGAAGTCACTCAATTCAATTTTATCTCAGAAAAGAAGGTAGACATAATAACTCACTATCAAATATAGGTTAAAGTCTTTTTTGTTATTCACTTTGTATGTTTCCAGGTTGCAAAATGAATTGCGGCATTGCCTAACCCTCTGGAGGAAAGCTAAGGTCTGTTTTACACTTTTCTTTTAAGTTCTGATGGTTCACAGATCCTGAGGGTTCTTCACAAACCTTACGTGCTCATGTTTATTATTTTAGTCTAATGCTTGCTTTAGGATGACAATATAGAAGAAGCGCAAAGAAAGAAAAAGAGCTACTTCGTAAAGCTTTCAGCTTGCTTTCCAGATGCTTCTGAGGCAGAAGATTTCTTTCAAAAATTAGACCAAATAAGGGATGCAACAATTTTTGATGCCTTAACTTTACTGCTGGATGAACTGTCATCCACAAATGCCCAGATTATTAAAGTAAGTTCAAACTTTTCTGAGCCTCAGAGAGATTATTTACTAGTGTGTAATTTTATGTTCAATTTTTTCACAATTCATAAAATTTTCTCTGAAACATCTACAAATATTCTACTATTTTCTATTCTTGACTTATTCTGTGATGCATCATATTAGCAGTATCAGCAAGAGTAATTTACAGGAAATGCATTGGTAATCAGAATGAAAAAATTAAATAGTCGCTTTAGTATGGATATTGGATTTATTCAACTTTACTACATATTAGAGAGGTGATCACTTTCGCATTGTTCTTTATTTTTATTTTTCAGGAGAAGTTTCTCAAGACGATTGGTGCTAAACATTCTCTTTTCGAGTTCCTGCGTATACTTTCTACAAAATGTTCGCCTAATATATTTAGCTCGGAGCATGTTCAGTGTCTTTTGAATCAGCTTTGTGGCAGCACCTCTGTTAACACGCAATTGAAGGCTCCTTCCATCAAACTTCTTCTGGTAAGGAAAGATGTTGTGAACATGCTGGCATCCTCTGATTATTATCCTTTCATTTCCGTTATTTTTGTTCCAGTTGATATCTATCCCTTGTTCATTTTAGGTGTTCCTTGTTAAATTTTGTTGTTTCTTTTAGGTATATTAGCGTTCTTAAGTATGCATTAGTATTTTGGTTACATCGTTTTTCGAACATGCAAATGAGACACAGTTACTGGTTTCCAAAATTAGGTTATTCTCAACATGTTCCCTTCTTACCTGAGAGGTTCAGAAAAGCAGTTTCTGAAGCTGCTAGAGGAGAATGATTCAGCTGCTGATGAGCTAACTGTAGCTTTATCAAAAGCAGCTCCTTATATTTCTGTCAACTTCAGGTAATCTCTTCAGCACTATTTGACTTACATGTTACAATGGATTTAGGTTAATTTGTTATTATTATGTGGCATTCTTGTATTTTCTTAGGTTAAATTGATATTTGAATGGATTTGAATCAATTAGCGCTTACCATTTCATTTACCCTCGCACTGCGAATACGTTGTGCTGATATATAAACTTAGCGAGCTGTTAGGCAGACTCTGATAGTGTACTCCTTCCTTAGTTATAGAAGTTCTTTGATGCAGAAATAGTTAAAGAAGTTTATCATTCGACACATACACTAAATGTTCTTGATACAAATTCTCAGATATAGGCACGTTATATAGTCTAAACTTTTTAAATAAAAAATACATTTTATCAGATTGATTAGATGCTTTACGTTTGTTGTAGATATTTTTTTCTTTTTAAACATGGCTTATATAATAGCATACCTAGACAATTAATATACTTTCTATGGATTAATGAGAACTAGACATACTTTAAACATTGGTATGCCTTTGCAGTGACTACTACCCTGTTCTGGAGAAGGTGTGTCTGGAGGGTACTCGTTCTCAGGCAAAATGTGTGGTTTCTGCCATCGGTTCATTGGCTGGATCATCTGCCAACTCTGTCTTTTCCGAGTTATGCGAGGTTATTTTTTCTGCAACCTAAATTTTTTGTTAATTTCCTTTACTCCACATTTACTTCTTCACATTTTGTGTATGTTATGTAACTAACTTGGGATAGCGTTTATTATGCTTTATATTCTTGGAAACCTAACTCCTATTGAAGTGATGATGTGACAATAATAATTTATTAGATATTCTGCTGTGTGGACATATCTTTCACAGTACTTCCTTTGAATAAGTGATGGCTTTCCTTTTTAGAGAATATTGAGTGTTGCTACATTGTTTAATTTGTCTTACTCTTACTCAGATGCTCATGGATTCTTTGCTGGGTGGACGGAACATTCCAACAACTTTGCAGTCTTTGGCGTGTGTTGGGCAATATTCTGTTTTGGCATATGACAATATATATGAAGATATCACCAGCTACATATACCAGGTTTTTCAAGTAAGTGACAAGAGGTGCTATTCTTCATTATGGAGATATCCAGCTAATTCTCTGTTTTCTGTCAACTTATCTAATTGTTGATGGTAATATTTATAGGCGGAACCATCTGACAATCAACTGCCTTGTGATCAGTCTTCTGGTTGTTGCAACTCTTGCAAGCTAAAGGCAAGTGCTGGAGAAAGAAACACTTTTGCTTCCTGTTTATTAGTTCTGAGAATATTTACTTTACCATTTAAACCCAAAGTAAAACAAGTGTGACCATGGTAAATGCCTTTGCTCAACATTTGACAGTTGTTTGCGTACTTTGGAAGAAGTTCAGCATTTTCATGCTTTACTCCACAAGTTTTAAGAATAATGCTGCCGCATATAAAAATAAGTGTGAATAACATTATTGTTAGAATTTATGCATTCCTTTATTAGCTGGACAAGGATTTGAGTGTAAGCCTTAAGATTTTTTAGTTTTTTGATTTGGGATAAGCGCAATGAGGTATATTCAGTTTGACTTGTTGTCTTTGGCAGATATATGGGCTCAAAACACTTGTGAAAAGTTTCTTGCCTCGTCATGGTCAAGTCGTAAGGAAAATCGATGACTTGCTAAACATTTTGAAGAAAACATTAAAATCACAAGGACACGATGGCATCAAATCATGGTATGTGTTTTTGGATATCTATGCAAATCAATCATGTTGTACAGGCTCCTAACACGACACCACAAGTTTTATGAGCTTTCACAATTCCTTTATCAATTTCTCTTGGTACAGTCTTGATCCTTGTTGACTTCTCATATGATCGAAGGTGCTTATTTGCTCATGCAATTTGTAGCGAGGACACAGGGGCTTATGTTAGACTGGCTGCTGCTAAAGCTGTTCTATTGCTTTCAAGGAAATGGGACCTTCATATTTCTTCTGAAATTTTCCGTCTTACTATTTCGATGGCAAAGGTAAAGTGACTTCCATCTTGCACAACAACCAACAAATTTAGAAAAGATTCTTGAATATTATCCTGATAATTTCAACTGCTTGTTTTTCAATTTGTCTTTTGTTAAGTGATGGCAAGTCATAGTCGACTGTCTCAGTGGCTACGCACTGCATCCTGCATTTTTGTCACTTATGAGAGTATCAATCCTTGCAAGTTCACATAGGAAGTATCCAAAAGTAGCTCTAATTGTATAGGCTTGGGTGTATGGTAATTTATTTCTGAAAAAGGTGTTTATAGTAGTGTTACCCTGTAAGGGCAGTGAGGGCAGTCTGGCTTTTAATTGCTTCTTTTGGTTTATGATTGTCTTATTTACCGTTTACCTTTGTCATCTGCCAGGATTCCAACGCCTTTATTACCAAGACTTTTCTCACCAAATTGCACAAGCTATTGACGGAACATATGATACCCACTAGATATGCATGTGCTTTTTCGTTATCTGTGTGTAGTCCATGCAGAGATCTGCAAGATGATGTAACTTTCTCATACTCCTCACTTTAAGAAGGAAATATTTAGGTTCTCTGAGAAATTTCTTGTCTTTTTTGTTCAGCCATTTAAATACATCAATGGATTCATCAACAATGCTACAAGAGAATCTCGGGCATGTGGGAATTTAGATCAAGGAGAATCACTCACTGAAAGTCCAGCTTACATGATAGTGTTCCTAATTCACGTTCTTGCACATGATCCAGAATTCCCTTCAGAAGACTGCAGGGATGAGCATGTCTATGCTCGCTTTTGTGGGTAATTGCTATGTTCCTACTATTGTTGGTGGTTGGCTTCATTTTGAATTTTTGTTCTCACTTATTCCCTTTGGCAGCCCTCTGTTCTCGGCCTTACAGGTATTACTTAGTATCAACAAAAATGGTTTTACTATCAAGGAAACCGCCCCTTTCTTGTTTTGTATCTTCCGTGCAATTAAAAGAGCTGAGGATGCTGTTGATTCTCATAAAACGCCTGTAAGTGTGGCGTGATGGCACTGAATAACACATATGCTTCTTCTCATTCATAGCTTAATATAATTATGCTTTGAACTGCAGAGGCTGCACATTCTAGCTGATATTGGCTACTCAGCTGTCAACATATTAAATAGTATTGCGGTCACTTCTCCACAAGCTCCAAGGTCAATTTTGCTGCCATCATCGTTGTACAGCCTCACTAGCATTATGGTTAACCAGGCAAGTCCTGCATTGTGTCAATATTGCTCTACTTGTGACATTAACAAACCACTTTATGATTTCGTGAATGCACTCCGCAGAATAAGGCGAAGTCTCGTACCCAAAATGCTTTGGAACAAAGTTTCATTGAAAGAGTAGTTCATATATTCCAATCACAGATATTCCTGGTATATCCACGCCGCAAAATATTACTGTTCTTCTACCATTTTGCCTACTAAACTTATGCTATGTAAGCTTTCTTTCTGATCCTGTTTCTGCCTACTTGAACGCTTTCCAAGCATGATCAGAGGTGTGAAGAAGATAGCCTAACAGTTGGTTCAGAAGATAAAGTTTTACCTCCATTATTGGGCAATCAAATAGAAACCTCAATTACTGGTTCAACCGAAGCCAGTAAAAACAACATGAGGTGTAGCAGGAAGCGAACTCATCTGGGAGAAAATATTTCTTGTAACACCCTATCTTTGAGAACAGTCGAGTCGGAAATTCCTATAAAGAAGCTAGAAAGACACAATACTTGTTCAAAGGAGAGTGTCGAAGCAAGTGTGAGCAATAATATTAAATCTTCCAAACACTCTGGGGTAATATCTGCTTTAAAGGTAAGTACATTAGTATTTGTTAGATTTTTATATAACTATCCATATCTTCCTGTGATACCAGTTAATAATTGTCACAGGATATCAGCAACCACGGCGAAGCAATCATTGGACAGCGGATTAAATTACTCTCTACCTCAGATGGATGGTAGAAAATTTCTTATACTCGACCAAATATATGCTGGAGCTTCTGTAATCGTTTTTTTTTTTTACCAGTTTCTATCCAGGCACTGTTGAGAAGTTTAATTCTAAAAGCAACTCTCACAAGGTATGCGTGTGACTTGGAAGTCCTTATTCTGTTTTTTCGTTGATGACTCCTGATTCGTTCGTCCCCATGAGTGTTGCCTTATTCAGTAAGAAACTATTGATCAAATGCTATATTTATATTATTATTTTTTAATGCGGAGTATTTCTTCACTGCAGATCCATGGGATATGATGAGATGATTGACAAGACTTATTGTCTTGTCATTTATCTTGCTTTGTGTTATTTGGATGACATTGCATTCATGTAGACTTTGAACATGCTCTAATGAGTTCCTTTGGTTGAAAGTCAATAATAGGAAGGCATCATTAGTAATTTTATTTCAAATAATCATTTGATTCTATGTGCTGGTTATGGTCGAGGTTGGTCATATAGAACTCGAATAGTGTACATCATTGCTTAGCTTTTCCTTTGGCCCCTTCTCTGCCTTTTCCTGCTGCGCTAACGCCATGGCTTCTGTTTTGCTTTGTTGCAGATTATTTTCGATAATGGGGATGTTGAATTGGTTTGCTTGGATAGCGAGAGCTGGGAGACCCTGAGCCATGAATCCTTGGGGCAACAGGTAAAATGATGTACACTATTTGAGTGCTACCATCTTGGAACCCAAAATGAACTCAATATCAGAACAATAGGTAACATCTCTGTTTGAATATTCGTGATTCAGGAAATATTGGGAAAGGAGACAAAATCTTTGGGTTCTCGGAATTGGTAGGTTAAGATCAACCAACTTATATGATTGATGGTTTTTTTGTTCCTTCCACTGGATATCATTGATTTTGTTGTTGATGCTCATTTCCCGTGCCCTCTGTAATGATCTTGCGAAAATACTTTGCTTTCTGCAGCGTCCCTGAAATGACTCATACACTTGCAAAGGCTAATGCCCAAAAGCAGAAAACAACAACAAAGCAGCAGAACAAAAAGTTGCCTACCAAATTGAATCCTCCAGCTGGTAAATTATTGCAAACTTCAGTTGTCGACTTGAGAAATTTGGCTCGTTAGTGTCTGAGTCCGTCTGGTGGAAGTATAAACACATGAGGCTTCCTTAATTATATCTACCTTTCACAATGAATGAGAATCCACAGTATGGAGAACATTCTCTTCTCATAAGTGAATAGAAATTTCACATTTTTGTTATATGCTATCATTTTCTTGATTGCTTTTGGATTTGAAATCTAACCAAGACTCCCATGTTTTTGAAGGAAACTCAAAGAAAGGAAACTCGATTTCTGAAGAAGGATCAGTTTCAGAAGTGAGCTACACAAGTGACAATATTGTAAGCCTCCTCTCTTTTCACGTAATTTTCAAAACTTGTTATAAGAGAAATCCTTGATTCTCTCTATCCAATAATGCTAATATGACCAATGATCAGAATTCTCAAATCAGAATGGTGTTTGATTGAAAGCTCTCATGTTATTGCTCAATTTTCAGGGACTTAGAAGAAGTAGGAGACAGAGAACTTCTTAAGAACATGATCCTCTCTAACAACGGAGTCCCTAAATATGTTTTATAATCCCGTACAAAATAATTAACGAATCCCTCATCTAGAGTTAAAGTGTTGATGACCCACACAAAAAAGAGAAAAAGTTGTTCGCTTTTTTGTTTCTCGACTTCATTCATAATCAACCAGGTCAATCCATTTTCAAACTTATCTAAACTCAACCAAAAACTTCCTAAATTCCCCCAAAATTCATTTGTCTAAGTTGGAAATTTTGTTCAAAATCAAGAGATTGAAATGCAGTTAGATTGGTTGTGAAATTAGGTGTGAAATTGACAAATTGAGCGTTTTGTGCAATGAGATTTGGCGTACCAACCGGAAGAGGTTATTTGCATGGCCGTTGTCAGATTGACCTAACATATCCTACGGTCCAGATCATCTCACTATCCTCCACGTGTGTGGATTTATTTCTTTGTTTCCTCAAATAATTTAAAAACTAAAAACTAAAAACTATTTTATTTTGTTTTCTTCGTTTCGTTTCGTTTCATCTTTCCGCCTCCACAGTCCTCTCGACGTCTCCGCTAAAAGACCATTATACCCTTCACTGTCCTCTGTTCTCTCTAAATTGGAGCCTCCCTCGCAGCTCTTTTGTTTATTTTTTCTTTGTTGTCTTCTCCGGTTTCGTTTTGCTTCGATCACGGTAAATTCCATCTTCCTCTCTTTCTTATGCTTCACATTCCCGATTACATTCTTCGAATGTTTCTTCCATGGAAGTGTGTTTTTCTCTCCTTTTATGGCTTGATTCGTTTGTTCTACACTCGCCTTTTTCTCAGATCTTTTGAGTGTTGAACTCAATTTTGTCGCGGATCAAACCAAATGTAATACACTTAGTTCTCGAGAGAGGTCTACTTAACGAATGTGATTTACTTAAGAGTCTATTTCGTGTAGCTCTTCTCTGTAATACAACTATCGCCTGTATTCGCGTTCGTTTTAGTGAAATTGATTATGTTAATAATGTCTGTTCAATTGTGATGGGGTTTTGGTTTCAGGTGGAGGTGTTCATTTCCCGTATAATTCTTTGTTTGGTGGGTTTAGTGAAAGATGATTCCTTATGCTGCTGGTGTTATTGTGCCTTTGGCTTTAACGCTTCTGGTTCAGAAATCTAAGAAAGAAAAGAAAAGAGGTGTTGTTGTTGATGCTGGTGGTGAACCAGGTTATGCCATTAGGAATCACAGGTTCAATGATCCTGTTAGCTCACATTGGGAAGATATCTCAACGCTTCCGGAGCTCTTTGAGATATCGTGTAAAGCTCACTGCGATAGGTTTTTCCTTGGCACCCGGAAGCTGATCTCTAGAGAGATTGAGACTAGTGACGATGGAAAAACATTTGAGAAACTTCATTTGGGCGACTACGAGTGGCTCACTTTTGCCAAGACACTCGAAGCAGTATGTGATTTTGCCTCTGGGCTGGTTCAGATTGGACACAAGACAGAAGAACGTGTCGCCATTTTTGCAGATACTAGAGAAGAGTGGTTCATTTCCCTACAGGTGATTTCCCGTTTATTTATATATTTTTTTTCCTCTTTTCTCTGCTTCAATCCGAATGCACTGTTGGTACAGTAATGAAATATTCTGTGTGATTCAATGTTTCAGGGTTGCTTCAGGCGCAACGTCACTGTGGTAACTATCTATTCATCTTTGGGAGAGGAAGCTCTTTGTCACTCGCTGAATGAGGTAGCCCTCGCTTCTCTTCTCTGCTTTCTCTCTAATACGGCGTCTTATATCCATGCGTATATGTTCTGTGGTTGTTTATGTTCTAATTATTTCTGGTACATTTGGACATACAGTACGGTATGATTATGATATTCGCATAGGGTGGAATGAGCTTTATGTTATGCTGTGGTTAGTATTTTTTCATATTTGTGTTGGCTTTCCTTTTCATATGTTCATGATCCCCTTTCTTTTGCTTTCCAGACAGAGGTCACAACGGTAATATGTGGTAACAAAGAACTGAAAAAACTCATGGACATAGGCCACCAGCTTGAAACTGTGAAACGTGTGATTTGTATGGATGATGAGTTCCCATCTGATGTGAACAGTAATTGGATGGCGAAGTCATTTGCTGATGTTCAGAAACTTGGGCGCGAAAACCCTGTCGACCCTAATTTTCCCCTCTCAGCAGATGTTGCTGTTATAATGTACACCAGTGGAAGCACTGGACTTCCCAAGGTTAGAAGGTTTTCGAACCAGTTTACTTTTACATCTGTGTTGTTTCAGAATAAAGTTTTTTGTCTATGGGTCTCAGAATTGTCGTATGAGTTACTTGTCATTGGTTGTGCAAAAATTTACTCAATCTGATTTTGCAACTTCCCAAATTGTGTAGGGTGTTATGATGACACATGGTAATGTCCTAGCTACAGTTTCAGCGGTGATGACAATTGTTCCAGACCTTGGAAAGAGGGATATATACATGGCATATTTACCTTTGGCTCACATCCTTGAGTTAGCAGCTGAGGTATCTCCAAACTTTATTGTCCAATGATTTATTCAGCAGTTCCACTTTCAGAGAATTTGAATACGGCCTGATATCTTTGTTGTAGAGCGTAATGGCTACTATTGGGAGTGCTATTGGATATGGGTCTCCCTTGACGCTTACGGATACTTCAAACAAGATAAAAAAGGGTACCAAAGGAGATGTCACCGCACTGAAGCCCACTATAATGACAGCTGTTCCAGCCATTCTTGATCGTGTCCGGGATGGTGTCCGCAAAAAGGTTTGTGCATGTTAGATACACATCAAAATTCTTCGGCTGGCTATCCTCTGCAAAAGGACTTTGCTTTTGCTCTTCTAGTTGTTTAGATGATACCAGCCATATCCTAGCAACCAAAGATGCGCTAAATTGTCTTCATCCTCTTGTGAGTATAATCTTATAATTAAATAACCACTGGCTATTTATGATCATCAGGTTGACGCAAAGGGCGGATTGTCAAAAAAATTGTTTGACTTTGCATATGCTCGGCGATTATCTGCAATCAATGGAAGTTGGTTTGGAGCCTGGGGATTGGAAAAACTTCTATGGGATCTGCTTGTGTTCAGTAAAATTCGTGCAGTCTTGGGAGGTCAAATCCGCTATTTGCTCTCTGGCGGTGCCCCTCTTTCTGGTGACACCCAGAGATTCATTAACATATGCGTTGGGTAAAAGCATCCTTGAATATCTGTTTGAGGCTCACTGATCTCCAATCTTGGGGTGGCCGATTAATATTTTTTTTCCTTTCCATTTCTATGATCTAACATTCTGATACTCCTCAGGGCTCCAATTGGTCAGGGATATGGGCTCACAGAGACTTGTGCTGGTGGAACCTTCTCTGAGTTCGATGACACATCCGTTGGCCGGGTGGGTGCTCCACTTCCTTGCTCCTTTGTAAAGGTAACCTCTTTACATGATATGTCCACTCTTGATGCTTTTTTAGCTTTTTATCCTTTATCAATTTGTATGTCGTAGTCTCTTATGATCATATGCTTATATCTTGTTTCAGCTAGTAGACTGGCCGGAAGGCGGGTATCTAACCAGTGACAAGCCGATGCCCCGTGGTGAAATTGTAATTGGTGGCTCAAATGTCACGCTTGGGTATTTCAAAAATGAGGAGAAAACTGAAGAAGTGTACAAGGTGGCAAATCAACATTATTGGTTTTGGCAATGTTAAAGAATTGGTTGGTTTGGCTTTTCCGTTAACTGTTTTATACACTTGAATATTCAAAGGTTGATGAAAAGGGGATGAGGTGGTTCTATACAGGAGACATAGGGCGATTTCACCCTGACGGCTGCCTTGAGATAATAGACCGAAAAAAGGATATTGTTAAACTTCAGCATGGAGAATATGTCTCCTTGGGCAAAGTATAGTCTTCTCAAAACCAAAACTTCTCTTTTATTTATTCTTCACTCAGTTCTCCAGATAAGCTTATTAACAGACTCCATTTTTCCGCAGGTGGAAGCTGCTCTCAGTATAAGTCCCTATGTTGAAAACATAATGGTTCATGCTGATTCATTCTACAGTTATTGTGTGGCCCTTGTGGTCGCGTCCCAACAAACACTTGAAGGTTGGGCTTCAAAGCAAGGAATAGACTTCGCCAACTTCGAAGAACTGTGCGTGAAAGAAGAAGCCGTGAAAGAAGTGTATGCATCTCTTGTCAAGGTATGTTCATTGCTACGTATTTACCCAGCGATTTGAGTCCCCAGAAAGTTCCCTTATAAAATCTGTGTTCTGCAGTCGGCTAAACAATCGCGATTGGAGAAGTTTGAGATACCAGCAAAGATCAAATTGTTGGCATCTCCATGGACGCCAGAGTCAGGCTTAGTCACAGCAGCACTAAAGCTTAAAAGAGATGTAATTAGGAGGGAGTTCTCTGAAGATCTCACCAAGTTATATGCCTAAACTTTTCTTCTTCTTCTTCTTCTTCCTCTACTTTGTTTATTTTTCGTTCCTAATGCATTCAAAAGACAACAGATGCACAAAACTTACTTCTCAGAGTATCTCTTTTCGTGTAATTGTGTCCCAACAATCTCTAGGCTTTGGGACTAAAGTCTATACTGTACAACTTAACGGGCTTTTATCAAACCAAGTCATGATTAAGCCAATACAGATAATTTTAGTATAGTTATTTTTGAGACTCGAGATAACCGACAAAAGGAAAGAGACTATTAATTGTAATTTGAAGTAAAAATAAAGTTATCATACCAACTACCAACAATTAAGAAATTAGTAAATTACTCGATATTGAAATTAGTGTATAAATTAATTATATTTGTACTACTAACAAAAAGTAGAAAGCCGAAGGGATTCAAAGCAGAGTGAGAGGAGCAATCTCAACCGTCGGATGGGATAAATAAATTGTGTATCTCACTGATTTGTCAGTGACCAGCGTCAGCGAGACGCGTGAGAGCTCTTTCTTGAGTTCCATTGGCCATTATTAAAAAACGTTTCCGTTGTTACAACTTCTTTAATTTCAAAAGTTGCTTTCTAAATTCCTAATTATTTTTCCTAAATTATTGTCAATAAAAGTATAAATGTATTCACGGGCGGGAATTGTAAGCAAGTTAGGTTTTAATGTCAACAACAATTCAAATTAAGTAGTAAGAAAATTCGTTTTATTTCTTTACTAAATAAAATATTATTCCTAAAAAAAAGCTGAAAAGTTTTTAGATTTTAATGTTTGAGTTCACAGCTCCACATACAGAGGATCACATGCTCGCTCTCTCTTTTGAATTAAAGAATTGTTTTCAAAAATTAAAAATAGCAAAAAAACAAGATAAAGTCTCTCTCTCTATCTCTCTCTGCCTTGTCGCTGTTAATAATCGTAATAGTGTTTCAGACAGTAGAAGAAGAAAAGCTTTCTTCTTTGTTTGTTTACTCGCTGATTTTTGTTTCCATTGGGGCATTTTCGGATCTCAAAGTTCTTCAGACATCAGACAAAGGTATTAAATTCATGTTCGTTTAGTCTCTTGTAAAGATTCTCTCTTCCACAATATTCTCTTCCTTTGTTCGTATTTCATCTCTCCCTCAAACCACTTTGTGTTTCTCAAAGGGACAAAGTTTGAATCTTTTGTTTTAACCCATCTTGTTTTTGGAGTTTTGTTTGAAGATTGAGACTTACATTATACTGTTGCATTACTGGGTAATCCTTTAGTTTCCTTGGGGTGGGTTTTTGGTAGATTTCAAACTTGAGTTTCCGTTTTCATGCCTCAAGATGCTTTGTCTTGAAGATGGAAACAAGCAATGAGTTTCAAATTTAAAGTTTTTAAGCTTTGTACTTTGTCGTGTAGCTTTCTCTATTTTTGATTATGAAACGGACATATGGAACACACAAATGCACATTTGTTACGATAAAGACAAATTCAGTTTCTTTAAATCATTTCTAATACTTTGAGTTAAATGATTGGGTTATTCAAGATTTTTCTCTTATCTTGCATGTTAGATGATTGGTTGCGTTTTCTTCATCTTAAAGTTTGTTCTTCTTTGACTATGTTTATGGAAGTTTCAGTATTTTAGAGAATCCAATGTGTGTGTTTTCTCTCCTTTTTTCAGATCCTGAGACTGTTATGTGCTGATTCAATGCTCTTGTAATGGAGAAACGGAAGAGAGAATCATCTGAGAGAAGCTTTGGTGAATCAGAGTCTGTGTCTTCAGCATCTGAGAAGGATTCTGAAATTCAAGTAAGATAAGAAGATAACTGTGTTTGTTTTTGTTATTTTTTAGTCTTATGTCCTTTGTATCTAAAAGATCATTGTGATGACTGTTGTTTTTTTTTTTCTCAAGCCTGAGAGCACAATGGAGTCTCATGATGATGATATACAATCATCAGCGGTTTCTTTGGAAGTAGAAACTGAAAACGTAGATTTGAAAGATAGCATAAGGACTTTAACGGAGAAGCTTTCAGCTGCTCTTGCTAATGTGAGTGCGAAAGATGATCTTGTGAAGCAACATGTCAAAGTCGCGGAAGAAGCTGTCGCTGGTAATAATCTTTTTTCTGCATTTTGATTATGATTCTGTGAGTTTTTCGTAGTAATAATATATGCTATTGTGAAGGGTGGGAGAAAGCTGAGAATGAAGTGGTTGAGTTGAAGGAGAAGCTTGAGGCTGCTGATGATAAGAATAGAATGTTGGAAGATAGAGTAAACCATCTCGATGGAGCTTTAAAGGAGTGTGTTAGACAGTTAAGGCAAGCTAGAGATGAACAAGAGCACATAATTCAAGACGCTGTGATCGAGCGAACCCTGGAGTTGCAGTCATCTAAAACCACCCTTGAGAACCAGATTTTTGAAGCTGCAACCAAGTCTGAGGAGCTTAGCCAAATGGCGGAGTCTGTGGCGAAAGAAAACGTGATGCTGAGACATGAGCTTCTTGCACGATGCGAAGAGCTAGAGATAAGAACGATTGAGAGGGATTTGAGCACCCAGGCAGCTGAAACCGCCAGCAAGCAGCAGTTGGATAGCATAAAGAAAGTGGCGAAACTCGAGGCTGAGTGCAGGAAGCTTCGGATGTTGGCTAAATCATCAGCTTCATTTAATGATCATCGATCTACAGATAGTCATTCGGATGGAGGGGAAAGAATGGATGCGAGCTGCTCCGAGTCATGGTCATCATCCACTTTGATTGAAAAGAGAAGCCTTCAGGGAACTTCTTCTTCCATTGAAATTGATCTTATGGGTGATTTTCTTGAGATGGAACGTCTTGTAGCATTGCCCGAGACACCAGATGGGAACGGTAAGAGTGGACCTGCATCGATAACAGAAGAAGCTGTTGTTCACTCAGAGAACTCGTGGGCTGCTGTAATAGAAGTATTGACTTCTCAAACTAAGGAACTTGAAGAGAAAGTGAAGAAGTTAGAAGCGGAGAAAACTGCGCTCGAAAGTGAAGTTAAATGTAACAAAGAAGAGGCTGTTGCTCACGTAGAGAACTCGTTGGCTGCTGAAATAGAAGTATTGACTTCTCGAACTAAGGAACTTGAAGAGAAACTGCAGATGATAAAAGCGGAGAAACATGAGCTCGACAGTGAAGTTAAAAATAACAGGGAAAAGGCTGTTGCTCACTTAGAGAACTCCTTGGCTGCTGAAATTGAAGAATTGACTTGCCGAACTAAGCAACTTGAGGAGAAGTTGGAGAAGTTAGAAGCAGAGAAAGATGAGCTTGAAAGTGAAGTCAAATGTAAGAGGGAAGTGGAGAGCACACTGAGATTTGAGCTTGAAGCTATTGCTTGTGATAAAATGGAGCTGGAAAAAAAGTTGGAAAAGATGGAGGTTGAGAAAGCTGAGCTGCAAATTTCTTTTGACATAATCAAAGATAAATATAAAGAATCTCAAGTTTGTTTGCAAGAAATCAAGGCGAAGCTGGAGGAGATAGAAACGGAGATGAAACTGACTAACGAACTAAAAGCAGAAGTTGAATCTCAAATCATCGCCATGGAGGCAGAGGTAAATACTAAATGCGCGAAGATCGAATCTTTGGAAGAAGACATGAGAAAGGAGACGTTTGCTTCTGATGAGCTTAGGAGAAAATGTGAGGCTCTTGAAGAAGAGGTCTCTCTCCATCAAGAGAATGTCATCAAGAGCGAAAATATAGAACCCAAGATCAAACAGGTCTGTCTCAAAACCTCAGATCTTAGAAAACTTTGGCTCTGTGTTCCTCCACAATCCTTTTTTTCCATTAAAACTTGATTATATATTGTAGGAAGACATAGAAACAGCTGCAGGGAAACTTGCGAATTGTCAGAAAACAATAGCTTCATTGGGGAAACAGCTGCAATCTCTCGCAACACTTGAAGATTTCTTAACCGATACACCGAGTATTCCAATGGCTGCAAATGGTGTATGCAGCAGCAGCAACTCAGAGAGTTGGAAGATTCACAAGAACGAAACTTCCATGACGAGAAATCATCCCGAGTCCATCAAACCAACCAAAGAAGCATCATCTTCCTCTTCTTCCGCAGCTGCTGTTGTTTCAGTGCCAGTGTCATCAAACCGAGGGAGTTCCGAGAAGAATCGCAATGGATTCGCAACGGTATTCACAAGAAGTAAAGACGGGATACATCTAGCAATTTAGTATAACTGTGGCAGTAAGCAGAGAGACTATATCTTAGGTTTAAAGGGATCCGTTTAGAACAGTTTTTAACACCACTTAGTTCCTTTTCCAGATTTTGAATCCTTAGTAGTTTGAAAGATCATCTCTAGTGTATGCAGGGGATATTCCATAAAATGATGTTTCTAAAGATTTCAACTTTCTTTCTTTAAAGTTGTTCTAGTAAGTTTCGATGTGATGAATCATAACTATGTAAGACTATAAAGAAGAGAAGCCACCATCACAGCTGGAACATGAGAGTAGGATCAAAGACTAGGCATAAAGGGATAAATCTTGGCAAGTTATTGGACTTGAATTGACTTGGATCAAACTAAAACAAAGAGGTTATATTACAAAACAAATGTTGTTTCTGATAAAAACCCAAAATTTCATTACCACTAAAGTATTGACACAAGAAGTTATGATTTAAGATCAAATTCTTAAGCGTTGCAAGAGACACTCTACTTGCACTCGATCTCTCTTGGCTTTGGCTTTAGCTCTCTTTGCATTACGTTTAGCCGTCAAAACTTCTCCCATCATCTTCTTCAAAAGCTCCGGTTGATCTCTGACAAAATATTCATGTCCAAATTCAAATTGGCCAGGCCCTTTAACTCTTTCAAAGCCATGAGACTGAAGCTTGGAGATAAACTGCGCGAAATTTATGCCAAATTCTACAGATGTCGTCAGAATCTTTCTGCGAAGCTCTCTCACGTCCCAGACAATGAAACTGTTGTTGCTTTTGCTCCAAGAGATGATTGAATCCGATGAAGGATCATCAACGATCTGATATACTCTGATGTAGAATGAAGATAATCCTCTTGGGAAATTGTGAGCCATCCCTAAAGACTTCAAATTGTTCGAATCTGCTTCTCATCCGCAATTTATATACAGCTCATATATATACTACTTAGGTTTAACCTAAACACTTAAGCCAAACCCGTTAACTGTTCATGGGCCTAAACTCGATTAATCAACACAAATCACAAATCTCCAATTACGTATAAGACAAGTTTTCGAGATTTAGCAAATCAGGAAACTTTTAATCAGCTAAATTTCAGCGGTCAGGATTAAAAGTTATAACATTTTCTTTATTTTGGTAGGTTCTATGGTGTAGTGGTTAGCACTAGAATATAGATAATTTAACAAGCATAGAAGCAGCGTACTAGGTTCTATGGTGTAGTGGTTAGCACTCTGGACTTTGAATCCAGCGACCTGGGTTCGACTCCCGGTAGGACCTCATTTTTTTGTTTTCCATCAATTTTATTTTTATGCCATCCAACTTTTCCATAAATTACCATTTTTAATTACTTTGAAAATAAACCCTATCACTGGGCTTGTTGTTATGTCGCCGGCTAAACCCCAAGAAAACCCTGAGAGAGAGATGCAGAAAATAGAGAGCTTTGATGATTTCGTGAAAGTACATGGAATACTATTGGCGGCTTCGGGGTTGCCGCCGAAGCTTTACCCACGCCTCTTCCAGAAGCTTGCTTCCGATACTTTAGATGGCGGCGCTTACTTCCAAATCGATTCCTGCGAGGATGATAGGCGACGCAGGCTTCTCCTCACTTCCCAATCTATGCCTAAAGATTCTGATCTCTTTCTCGTCGATCACGCCTGGACTTTTCGCCTTCCCGATGCCTATAAGCAGGTAAACGCCACTCTCCACTCTTACACAATTGGTCGTATTGAACATTGGATTGCACATTGTCGGTAATTAATACGGATGGCTTGTACTCGTTTGAACACTGATATCATCATATTAAGCTATGTAACTTTGGCAATTCAAACGAATATGTTCTGTCAGATTGTTAGAAAAGTTACAAGTTCGTTTTCGTAAGTTTGAAAATTTATCTTTTTATTATCAAAGCTGTTCGGAGAGTCTAATTCACTTCACCGGGTGTTTTTTTGTTTACTTCAGCTTAAGGAAATTCCGGGATTGGCTGAGAGGATGGCTTCTTTGATGAGTGTTGACATTGATGTAGAGGCTGGAGAAGAAGAAGTGGCAGAGGAACTCTCTGTTCATCAGATAATAGACAATGAAATTCGTTATGCAGCAGATAAAGGATATGATTCTCTAAGATGGTTGGAGTTGGAGGGTCTTGGAATAGTTGATGACTCATTGGTGTCCCTGCATTTGCCTAGTCAATTTCAGGCACGCCTATACATCTTTCTTCTCCTTCTTTACATTCATTCATGCTGGACTTTCTTTCGTAGACTTGCATAGACAACTGGAATAATATATTATGCGTGAATTCTTCAAATGCTAGATCCTAAAGCTTCTTCGTTTTTTGCCAATGTTTTTGTAGGATTTAGTGGCACTTAGTCTTATCGGGAACAAAATCGAGAGTGCGGATGTGGTTATTCAAGAGGTTATGAAGTTTAAGAATCTTAAGGCTTTGTGGCTAAATGACAATCCTGTTCTTCAGAAGAGGTAAACATGCATTTACAAAACATACAGATGTGTGGGGATAATATAGATTTCTCATGTCATATGCTTTTCAGTGAACGTCAAATGACTGACGAAATACTGCAAGGCTGTCCGAGTCTTGAAATCTACAACTCGTGTTTTACCCCTAATTATGGGTTCTGGGCACTTGGTTTCTGTGGAGATATCTTTGGGAAGGATAATCCTGGTTGTGTTCAGCAGGATCAACCCTTGTGCAATGTCACCTCACTCGACCTTTCAAACCGGTCAATACACAATCTAGTCAATAAGGTCAGTTTTATCCCCTTAATTGAATAAACAACAAGCATTGACGAACACATATGTGTCCATTTTGTATCATATAGAACTCTATATATTTAAGTATCTGATTTGTCTGCCTTTTCTTTCTTCACTTTCAGGCATTTCATGTGCACGAGATGCCATTACTATCACATTTAAATATCCGTGGAAACCCATTGGATCAGAATTCTGCTGGAGAAATACTTGAAGTCTTGAAGCTCTTCCCTTCACTGTCTTCCTTAGAAGTAATTCTTGGAAGTTGTCCTTACTTATACAAATTGAGGTTGCCGTAGAATGTTAACTAAGATATATTTATGCAGAGATGTGCTCACATACTACTTCTTGTTCGTAGGTTGACATACCTGGACCTCTTGGAAACAATGCTCTAGAGATTCTTGAAGCTCTCTCAAACCTTTCTTTCTTAAATGGCGTTGATACAGCTAAAATATTTGAAAATGGAAAGCATGTTATTGACGCAATGCTTCAACCACGCATTCCTGAGCTGAATCCTGAGGATACTCTTGTTGACCGTGTTCTTGGTGCAATGTGGTTGTATGCGATTAATTATCGCCTTGCAGATGAGGAAAAGCTTGATGAAACTTCTTTGTGGTATGCAATGTTTCTCTTTTTTTGCTATATTAGAATTAGTGCAGTGAATTTGTTTGACATAATAAAATAAACTCACGGCTGTTTGTATTCACCAATTTAAAGGAGCATAACATTTTTCATTTATATAGATAAATTAGAGAAATCCATGATGGGATTTAATGCAAGATTTATTTAATGATATTTGTGACGATTCTAATCCAATCACTGAAAGCTGTTGGAGTTACCACTCTTTGTGTATCGGAATGACCATTTTCACATCTGAAATTTATTCTCACCCCTAACCCTAGGATTTGTTTTTCAAGCCTTCTTTGATTTGATTGGAAGAGGTCTCTTTTTGTGTGCTTATCTGTGCAAAATTTCTACAGAACTGAGAATAAACATTTGATGATAGTCTACTTTTTATAAGGTTCAGGGGAATGAACAAGTTTATGGATAGTCTTGTCTGTACTTCTTAGGGACATAATTTTTGGATGTTTGATGACTGTGAGTGGCGTAATGATATCACTTTTGCAGGTATGTGATGGATGAATTGGGTTCAGCTTTGAGGCATAGTGATGAACCCAATTTCAAAGTGGCTCCTTTCCTTTTCATGCCTTCTGGGAAACTAGAGTCTGCTGTGAGGTAGAAATTTTTCATTTTTCCCCGCACTGCTCCACGTACTCTTTAAATTCAATTGCTGTCTGCTGCAAGCACGTATTATGTTGGTATAGTTTAAAATTTTAATGTGGATTGACATGCGCCTCTTGATCAGAGCTCACATGTCATGTATGCAAATAACTTGTACAATGTTACTTTCTGTGTCTCTGACATATGCTCATTTTTATTTGGTTTTCTATATTCCAGCTATTCGATAATGTGGCCTTTAAAAAATTCTCAAAAAGGTGATGAGTGCACTCGTGATTTTCTAGCTGGTATTGGGGAGGACAAACAGCGGTCTGCCAGGCTCACAGCCTGGTTTCAAACTCCTGAGAACTATTTTATTCATGTACTTCCTTGGTGTCTTCTTTAGCTTTCTGTTCACTAACAAACTTCCTGTTCTCACATTTCCTACCATGATTTTTGTTAATTAACAGATTTCCTGCTATTGATTGCCTAGGAATTTGAGAAATACCAACAAAAACTGCAGACGAAAGCTTTCGAGTCATTACCTTCCAAACCATTAGTTTCCCGAAGCATACGGCATAGTGATGGGTCTCCATTGCTGGTATACACGGATCTACCTCAAGTTGAAGAGTTTCTGACACGCCCAGAATTTGTGATCAGTATGTGATTGGATCCATTTTTCATAATATATATCTGGTTCTCATTTAGGATATATATACTAACTCCTTCTCGGGTGAATAAACAATGCGACTTTTAACTTACCACAACTGTCCCAGCTTTTTAATTATCTTTTGGTAAATTCAGTTTAACATTGAAAAAGCTGTTGTGTGACCTGCCTGCTTGCAGCAAATGAACCAAAAGATGCAGACATATTATGGACGAGTGTACAGGTGGATGAGGAGCTAAAAAAAGAGGTCGGAATAACAGATGACCAATACATAAATCAGTTTCCCTTTGAAGCTTGTCTTGTTATGAAGCATCATCTTGCAGAGACTATTCAAATGGTAAATTCAGCAGATTGTGCCCGTAAATGATCAAAGCACCATTAGTAACTTGTTTCTCAAATCTCTATGTTTTGCTTTATAGGGTTATGGATCTCCAAAATGGTTACAGCCAACTTATAATCTTGAAACACAATTGTCCCAGTTTATCGGGGACTATTGTGTCCGCAAACGTGATCAATTGAACAATTTGTGGATCTTGAAACCATGGAACATGGCACGGACAATCGACACAAGTATAACCGATAATTTATCTGCTATCATCCGCATGATGGAAACTGGTCCCAAGATCTGCCAGAAGTACATAGAGCACCCTGCTTTGTTCAAGGGGAAAAAGTTTGATCTGCGATACATTGTCCTAGTGCGAAGTATTGACCCGCTGGAGATTTACCTAACAGAGATTTTTTGGGTAATGCTTATTTTAATTCTTCATCACAGCCGATAGAAGTGATTATTTACTCATCTTGAATAAACAACATATGTGCCATTCCTATTTGTTTGATTTCAGGTTAGGTTGTCTAACAACCCATATTCATTGGAAAAGCACAGTTTCTTTGAATATGAAACTCACTTCACTGTCATGGTATTTCTTAAGAACACTCTTTCCACATAATGATATAGTTCTGATAAAGCTTGCAACATCGTATATAACAAAAAACACGTTTTTTCCATGTCCATTCTCTTATACGTTTCAGAACTATGGTCGGAAGTTGAATCACAAGCCCACGGCAGAGTTTGTGAGAGAATTTGAACAAGAACATAACGGTATACACGGCATTTGGGGTTTCCTTCCTTTATATATATATCTTTCTGTAGTCCATTATATCAATAACACAATTCAACTCTCAATAGTTAAATGGATAAATATCCATGAGAAGGTGAAGCAAGTGATACGGGCAGTGTTTGAGGCGGCAGCTCTCACGCATCCAGAGATGCAATCCCCCAAATCTAGAGCCATTTATGGAGTAGATGTAATGCTCGATAGCTCATTCGAGCCAAAAATCTTGGAGGTTCGTCACTAAAATTACCTGACATATAATTGTTTGCTTCAGAACAAACTCTTCGGAAATTGCAAGTTCTCTTATTCATGATTGTTTATTGGTACACAGGTTACATATTGTCCTGATTGCATGCGGGCTTGCAAATACGACATGGAAACCATAGATGGAAAAGGCATTGTCAAAGGCAGAGATTTCTTCAACTATGTATTCGGGTGCCTCTTCTTAGACGAGACTGCGCACGTAACTCCCTTGTAAGCTCAAAACTAGTATTGTTGTTTTATTTATAAACGTGTCTTTTGTAAGTTATGCACCATGAGAGATTGAGGGTTTTGCTTTGTTAGCTAGATGTGGAAAATTGAAATCCTAATGTACGTTTTTTCGCAAGTTGCATCACTGTGTATTACTTCATGGGATTATAGAATAATTTAGTAAAACACTATATATTATTTTGAAATCGCGTAAGACATCATAATCGCGTAAACTTCTTTTATGAAGTGTGAGTATGAGTTGTGCGTCTATCAAATTATCCAAACACAGGCCCATTAAAAGGCCCAAATACACAATGGGAAGAATCAGCCAGATAAAAGACTATCCTTCAACTTCAGATTTATTTACGGTTTTGGCATATGACGACATCGGAAGCGAAGATGGCGGCGACCGAGGCACCGAAGATAGTGTGGAACGAGGGGAAACGGCGGTTCGAGACGGAGGATCACGAAGCTTTCATAGAATACAAGATGAGAAACAACGGTAAAGTGATGGATCTGGTCCATACCTACGTTCCTTCCTCCAAACGAGGCTTAGGTTTAGCTTCTCATCTCTGCGTCGCCGCTTTCGAACATGCCTCCTCTCACTCCATCTCCGTCGTCCCTTCTTGCTCCTATGTTTCGGTACGAAACTTTTTAAAAATAAATCTACTCGAAAATTCTGGATTTTGAAGTTGAATTCGCGAGTTTTGTGCGTATGATCGGATTTTGCAGGAAACGTTTCTTCCTCGAAACCCGACTTGGAAGCCTCTGGTTCATTCGGAGGATCTCAAGTCTAGCATTTGAAGAACACTCCTCAGTCCTCATTGTGCTCTGTAATAAGTAATGTCTCTAAAATATCTTATATGTAATCAAAATCAGAGTGAATGAATCGATATTGGGGTTTACTAGCTCGTGCCTTTTTAGTTGTAATCAAATTCAAGATTACAGTAAAAGACATTATTGAATTGTTTTCGGACAAGGAAACAAAAGAAGAAAGTGTAAGACGCAATGTTTCAATTACAAACTTACATTTCAAAGCACACTTACATACTTATGACAATTAGTATTGCACTCCGTTTATACAAACTATCACAACAATTTAACATGCACCAAACCTATCATTGTTTCATTTTCGTAAATTCCAAATCTTATTTGTGAAATTCGATAACAGAATATGAATAAGCAAGGTCACATATGATTTCACATCGAACAAAACCTGACGCAAGCGCTAAGCTCTCGAACTGCGAAAGAGATCTCTCTTTACCACCCGAGCATTGAGTTAACATCAACAAGTCCATGCCCAATACAGTGTTACATGAAAAATCATTACGCTTTGGCTCCATTGGTGTAATCATCTCTACAATTATCACTTTCCCTTTTTCTGGTAGACTTTTCCAACAATTTTTCAGAATCTTTATACAAAGCTCGTCCGTCCAATCATGTAATATCCACTGTTAATAATTTAACCATTTTTATTTCGGAAACAATGGATATATAAATTAGTTCTATCTATTCAAAATATATTCGTAAACTTACTTTCATAAAGATGGCATCTCCCTTTGGAACTTCTATAAACATGTCTCCGGAGACATGTTCGACACCTATCATTAGTATAATTAAACATTAAAACAAAAAAAAAGAGGTTTAGGAGGTATATTAGTTAATAAAACTATACACACCAAATATACTAAGTCGTTTTGTACCTGGATAAAAAGGAGCATGAGTTAAAACCTGAGCTAAGTCGAAATTAACACCCTTGATATGAGGATACTTCGAAGTGATTATACCTAATATGGTGCCAACTCCTCCTCCTACATCCACTAAAGTGTTAACATTTTCAAATCCTCGGTAAACTTCTAGAATTCGTTTCATGACCATAGTGGAAGATTCCGACATTGCCCGGCTAAACAGCTCAGCGAATTGTCCATCCGAACCAGTGTATTCGAAAAATCTCATGCCGTGGGCAGAGCTGAATGCATCTTTTCCTTCTAGTATCACATCCTTGAGTTTTGTCCTATGATTTTTTTTTTTTAAATAAAAAGAATCTTCAAGTGCTTTAACTAAGATAAGTTGATGTATTATTTTTGTAAATCGGTTTGATTAGTTGGTTTATAACTGGTGTCATATTATTAACGATCAACTACTGATTTAATTTAGTTTTGAATAGTAGAAGCACTTACCAAGTCTTGAAAATGACTTGGCTATGGAGCAACAAGAACAAAGACGAGAGAGAACCAGAGCCGTCACTATCTTTCAAGAAAAACTTGCAAATCGGTTCGGCTGCATATACCCTCTCGATATTTCCGGTTTGACCACTTTCTCTGCTTTCAACCATACCGCACTTCAAAATCGAGTGGCTGGCGAGTAACCGCAGCATCCGGTCCAGCAACACGGGCGATTCCGGGTTGTTGGGTTTGGTTGGGAGACTAAACACTATCTCAGATGGTGAGAGCCATGCGCCGTTGCCTGCAGCAGCGATTGTATCGATGACACCAAGCTCTAACGCTGCTTTGAAAACCATAGGGAAGGCCACGGTGTTCACGATACTCTCCGCTTGCAAACTCACCATTTTCTCGTCCACTTCTTGTTCTTCTTTGGTTAAAATCGGTTTAGGATAAGTGGTTAAGGGATCTTGAAGTTGGTTGGTCATTCTTGTCGTTGGTTAGAAGAGATTATGAAAGAAAAGTTTTAGTTCGAGAGTGTGGTTTCAACATTCATAAATTAGTGCCATTTTATAGGGAAACAATCACAAGCCAAGTGGACGAACGGGCTTTCCATTTGATTGCCAAATGAGTCAAGACTATATATGGCTAGTATTTTATTTTTCTTAGATATGCACGAGATAATGAAAGATTCATCACGGATTGTGGGGACGATGGTATAAATGGAGAAATCATCTTGGTGCCATTTTTTGTTTAATCGAAATAATGCACTCACACTCGGTGCCATTTTTTATATGGAGAAATCTCAAGCCAAGTTGATCGACTTTTGTTGGTGACGACCAATGATGTGTCTAAACTTTTATATTATATTAACGGGGATGGACGAAAGGATAAAGGTTCATGCAAATGGTTTGCCATTGTACTTGATATTGTTGATAATCATCCTAACAAAGGTTTGACAATTGTCACTTGGTGCCATGCATTACTACGCGTGTAGTCTAATGGAGACGCGTCGACCCTCTTATTCTTTCTTTCACCGAAAAGGCTAAAATAGTAATCGGAACCGGAGTTTATAATCTAGTATTGGTTTGTATAATATATGTTTAAATATAAGAGTATGGTAAGTTATTGATGAAAACTTGTTATAATATATGTTTAGACATAAGAGTATGGTGAGTTATAGATGAAAACATGTCATAATATATGTTTAAATATAAGAGTATGGTGAGTTATAGATGAAAACAATTAAAAAACGATTTTTTTTTTGTGCTAATAGTTAATATTTTTCAGTTATACTAAAGCCATATTTTGCAGTTCTTAATTGGTTTTAGTTTTTGGTTTTTGGTTTCTAATTCTTTTAGTTTATGGCTATTGGTGTATATTTTGCAAAATCTTGAATGGTAACTTGTTTAGTTTTGGTGTTTATATAAACTTATTTAAAAAATATATATTTTTAAGTCAATTTTAATGTTGTAGTTGGTAAATGGTGAAAATAGCATATTACGTAAAAGAAAAAATATTGCGTAAGATTTGTTATAAAATCCCCATAAATTTTGGTTCTCTGAACAAATAAGCAAAATCTCTTAAAATATGGTCTTTCTATTTTTTTAGGAAATCTACTTCTATTAGAATTTTAAATGGATAATTAACTTTGTTTTTGCAAAATCAAAAACCAAAACCTGCTTCCAAATTTGCAGTCATTTGGTTTAGTCCCATCATCTTAGAACATTCAAATAATCAGAGAGAATAAGATTGCTTGTAATGTTTGATATGTGTTTGCCTTAACAATTTAATAATACAGTAAAATTTTTATAAATTAATAATTTTGGTACTTCAAAAATTTATTACCTTACAAAAGTTTTAATTTATCGTAAATTAATAATTATTAATTTATGATGATAAATTAATAAATTATTAATTAAAAGAGATAAAATTTCAGTTCATAATCTTTTAAATTTTATTTTATTTGAACTTTCTTATGTATTATTTTTAATATAATATATATATATATATATTGTTAATATTCTATTTTTTGTTAGTATTTACTAATTTTTTTGCCTTTTACTACATTTTTTTTGCTTTAATAACTCTTTTTGTTATTCATTAAACATTTTTCACGTCATCTTATATTTTTTTACACCAAACTTAGCGATGACTCTTCATTTAAAAGATGTTGTCAAATCAACCATGACGGATTACGTATGCAAAAAATTATGTAAATACAATACCAGAAATTGTGGATGCAATTAAAAAAAATTAGAGATGAACTCAACCAATATTCTAGTTTTAAGAATAAACAAACAACAACATATTTATATTTTACAAAATTGTCTTAGGTATGTATGCATAAGATTTATAATTATTAATTTATCCTATTGTTGAGACCATATATATACATAAGAATTTTTTAAAAATTATTACCTTATTATTTTATCGAATGGTGTTAAATTTTACACTGACCCGATTCAAGAGCGAAAAAATTTATTAATTTTTAATGATTATTAATTTATAGAGTATTAATTTATAGAGGTTTTTGTGTAGTATTTGTTGTTCAAACTAACTCATAACTGACATTGTACCGCTTTTGGGGTCCCTGTTCGAATAATTCGAGTGAATGTTTCCTACGATACAAAATAATATCTTAGCATAAGAAAATGTTCAATTTATACTATTCCTTGATATGTCGGATATTAGAACCTATATAAAAGGATCCTACGGTTTGTAAGCTAGTATTCACACATTAATACGAATCCTAGAAACTAAAGGGTTATGTCTTAGAGGATTCACCAATTTACTCGAATTCACAGCGGTAGTAATTGACAAAGATTATGGTTTCACCTATTACATGCAACTACAAATATATATACATGCGATCTCTAACCAATTTCGACAATCTTCCGAGTTGTGGATCATTGATTAAATCCGGTTGATAAAATACTTTTTTATATGATTATGAGGTTTCGGATTGAAACTCATAATTCTTTTAAGCGAAATATTATTATTTTTTAATTGCAGAAAAAAAAAGGTAGAGATTTAAAAGTATATATTACTAGAAAATTTGACCCATTACATGTTATGATCGATCACTATAAAAATATATCTCAGGTGATTTAGTGGATCCGTCGGTTCACCAACCCAAGTGATATTTTTTTTTCTTGACAACACACCAAACCACGTGAATCAGGATTCAGGATATCATCAACTTTTTTCCTCCACTTGGGAAATTATTTTACGGAACCATAAACTAATGAATGAATTTTTAACAAAACAAAACAAATGATTGATCGTACTTTGGTGTAAAATTAGTATAGGGAATAATATTTACCAACTGTTGTCTATATATCGCTCTGGTTTAGGTTTGAGCAACTGACCGGTTTTAACCCTACGACATCATATGGTCTAGCAACACTGGCGCCTCTGGGTTTGGAGACTAACTGCTATCTCAAATGGTGAAGACTCACCATATCGTTGCATGCAACAATGATTCTTAGGATCCCACATTAATTGACAATATAAGAAACCTAGATAATATCTAAGAGATATTATTAACTAACCTATTTATTATCAATTGTTCTTGAATTGAAATTACATTAAATTCAAGGTAGTTTCAGCATTTAGTTTGTTGAATATAATGAATTTTATTGTTAGTCTTTGAGTAAGATTCGGTTATGAAATATGCCGATAAGAGCCACTACGAAGATATATGTTAGGATCTCACAATAAAAATTGAATAATTATAAGTCAATCGTAATCGATACAAGGTGAAATATGCTTTGAGAAACATTAGGTACGAAGTAAACTCACTGTCGGTGAGCTCATTGTTTCTTCGCAACTTGTTGTTCTTCTTTGGTCCAAGCCTGGTTAGGGGAAGTGGTTAAGGGTTTGTGAAGATTATTTTGCCATTGTTCTTATTCTTTTTGGTAAAACATCCATATAGGAGATGGCAATATTACATGCACTTACGTTGATACTAAACAATCACTGCATGCAATCTTGAGAGAGAAAATAGAACAACCCAATATCATAAAATTATATTACATAGTAAAACTCATCAACAAAATAAAAACAAAGCTCAAGTCGACAAAAAAAAAAAAAAATCATAATTTTATATATATATAAAGTACAATATTTGTAGGCCATAATTTCACATGCACCAAACCAGTCATTGTTTTATTTTCATAAATTCCAAATCTTATTTGTGGAATTCAATAACAGAATATGAATAGGCAAGGCAAATGATTTCACATCGAACAAAACCTGACGCAAATGCTAAACTCTCGAACTGCGAAAGAGATCTCTCTTTACCACCCGAAGCGTGAGTTAACATCAACAAGTCCATGGCAAAGACAATGTTAGAGGAAATGTCACCACTCTTTGGTTCTGTCGGTGTAATCATCTCTACGATGATCACTTTCCCTTTTTCTTGTAGACTCTTCCAACAATTTTTCAGAATCTTTATACAAAGCTCGTCCGTCCAATCATGTAGTATCCACTGTCAATCATTTTAACCATTTTATCTCGGAAATAGTTTTCTTAAATAACCAAGAAGATATAAAGTTACCTATTCAAATATATTTGTAAACTTACTTTCATAAAGATGGCATCTCCCTTTGGAACTTCTATAAACATGTCTCCCGAGACATGCTCGACTCCTATCATTAGTTATTAAAACTAGCAGTTAAATATGAAACTTATCAAATGTATTAAGTAGTTGTTTAACAAATAATAATATTTAAGTAATTTTTACCTGGATATAAAGAAGCATGGGTTAAAACCTGAGGTAAGTCGAAATTAACACCCTTGATATGAGGGTACTTCGAAGTGATTATACCTAATATGGTGCCAACTCCTCCTCCTACATCCACCAAAGTGTTAACATCTTCAAATCCTCTGTAAACTTCTAGAACCTTCTTCATTATCATGGTGGAAGGTTCCGACATGGCACGATGAAACATCTCACTGAATTGTTCATCCGAATTAATGTATTCAAAAATTCTCATGCCGTGGGCAGAGCTGAATGCATCGTTTCCTTCTAGTATCACATCTTTAAGATTTGTCCTGTGAAGACAAAATCTTCAATTGTTCATTTATAATATATAGGTTTATACTTTATATAGAACATTAATTTTTTTTAAAGTTGGTTGTTAATTAACTGGTTTAATGTAATTGATAATCAACTCGAATTGACATATATCACTTACCAAGTCTTGAAAAACAATTGGCTATGGAACATTAAGAACAGAGACAAGAGAGAACCAGAGCCGTCACTATCTTTCAAGAAAAACTTGCAAACCGGTTCGGCTGCATATTCTCTCTTGATCATTCCGGTTCGACCATTTTCTCTGGTTTCAATCATACGACACTTCAAGATCGAGTGGCTGACGAGTAATTGCAGCATCCGGTCCAGCAACACTGGCGCCTCCGGGTTGGTTGGTTTGGTTGGGAGACTAAACAGTATCTCAGATGGTGAGAGCCAAGCGCCGTTGCCTGCAGCAGCGATTGTATCGATGACACCAAGCTCCAACGCTGCTTTGAGAACCATAGGGAAGGCCACGGTGTTCACGATACTCTCCGCTTGCAAACTCACCATTTTCTCGTCCACTTCTTGTTCTTCTTTGGTTAGAATCGGTTTAGGGTAAGTGGTTAAGGGATCTTGAAGGTGGTTGGTCATTCTTGTTGTTGGTTAGAAGAGATCACGAAAGAAGAGATTTAGTTCGAGAGTGTGGTTTCAACATTCATAATTAGTGCCATTTTATAGGGAAGCCATTTGATTGCCAAATGATTCAAGACAATGGGTAGTATTTTATTTTTCTTCGAGACTCACGAAATAGTGAATGATTCATCATGGATTTGTGGGGACGATGGTTTAAATTCTTCTAAGATTACAGTTATGTTTGATTATTTTGAACGTAAACGTAGTCATTCTCATTGAACCCTTAAAAAATCCGGTATAACAGTATAATAAATCATCATATAATTTTTGGATAGTGTAATACTGTATTTTTGTGTCCACCAAAGGTGGGTATTAATAAAATATTTTGGGTCCACGAAACCACGTGAATCAGGCTATCGCTTTATGGAGCCACCAGAGCTAATTATTGTTCTTTTGCTATTTGAACTGGTGTAAATTGAAGTACATATTTGTCGTTTGTTTAGAATTATTGATGTTTATATCACCAAACCTGTAAAATATTTGATATTTGATCGGAAAATAAAATAAATATATACATTGAGTAATTGAGATATTCAATGGGCACAATTTGTCCCCAAATTATAATAAAACAATTTAATATGCAGCAGGCTTAATTCGGTTCACTACACAACCATTGAAAACGTAAGTAGCTGCGACATGTGAGATGCAGGCGCAGGAAGCATACGTTTATTCTATCTCATAGATTGAAAATGTTGGACTTATCGGCGAACCAATAATTAAAATAAAAAAGACGACTTGCTGAACAGTCCGCAAGGAACTATATGCCAACCCTATGATCAAATTTATCAAACAGATTATATGATTATTAGGTTCCTCTGACCGGAACTTTTATTAACGGGAGACTCTAGGTTTCGAACAAGAGAGCAAAAAAGATGAAACTGTAAAACTGTAAAACTGTAAAAAAGAAAAAAGAAGATTCTGATGGATAAGGAGAAGAAGAGAAATGCTCCTACTCAAATTCCCAAAAAAAAAACTCGACTTCTACAGCTCATCCTTTGCGGCCGCTTCCTCAGTCTTCTTCGGTTCCTCAGTCTTAGTGGACGACTCTTCTTCATGAGAAGTTGCCTTCTTCTCACTGTTCTTCTCGATGAAGTTTATGAAGTCTTCCTTTGTCCTGTTTCCTTCGTACACTATAATTTTTCCGCTCGCTGATCTGAAGTAAATGGTCGGGAAGCCTTTCACATCGAAGGTATCAGTTGAGATGTCATTTGCAGTTGCATCCTGTACACACGGACATGGTTAAGTCAACCTAGTAGGACTATCAAGTGATTGATTTACATGTAGACGGTAAAAAGAGCTTACTAGCTTTGCTATGATCACACTTGGGTCGTTCTGGAATGACAAAGCCACTTCGTCCAAGATTGGAGCAAGTTTTTGGCAATGTCCACACCACGGTGCGTAGAATTCAATCAAAACTGATAGATAAATTGTTGTTTATCAGTCTTGGTTTTGCACAAAAATTGAAACAATTGCTAGAGTTTTCAAATGTACTCACCATTCTTTCCAGACTTGAAAACTATGTCTTCAAGGCTCTCGGCTACAACAACCTTCACTGGTTCGTTGTTCTCAGCTGGAATAGGTTGAGATTTTATGTGGGCGGCAACTTTTCCATCCTGAAGAAAACATGTTCTTTGGTTAAGTTATACTGATTTTATACGTACTTCTTTTACATAAAGCTAGTGTAAATGTCTGCAAAAGAGAGTGAAACCTTAAAGTCCTTGACCCATGATTCAATCTGGTCAACCTCAACATTTGCTTTCAAATACTTCTTGCTATCAGGAGTTTGGATGATGATGAGGGGAACTTGGCTTTCTTCAAGTCCAAAGTACTGTTAATAAGATACATAAGAAGAAAAAAAAATGGTTTGGAGATGTGTTAACATTGGCAGGAGAAAATGACTGGGAGAGACAAAGTTCAATAGTAACCTGCAAAGCGCCTTGGCTGCTCTCAGCATCACCAATAAGGAAGGCAAGACCTTGACCTTTGTTGGATGTAGCAACTTCACGGAACTTTGATTTTAGAGATTCAGCTGTTGCCCCGGTGAAGTTAATGAACATCATTGCCTGAATTTCAAAATATTACTATCCATCAAAACCAGAATGCCATAGAAGACCGGAAACAAAAAAAAAAAACAGAACAGAACAAATCCTTTCATGAAATTCATTTCAACATCAAAAGGAAACCTCGACAATTATCAAGAGAATTATGGTGCTATTACTCAAATTCACTTAATGAGTTATGCTATCACAGGTTTTGCCATAGTATACACTTTAAACTACCAACGACAAAGAAAAGGTTTTAAGCACATACTAATAACTAAACTACCATCTTCAAAGAATCTAAAATACTTGTCCAGTAAAAATGTCAGGCATAACTGAAATGTCCATTTATGTGTTTCACTGCAATGGGATCCAAAATAACTTTACTAAGGATTACCTTAGTGGCAGGGCTTTCAAAGAATTTGGCAACATATGGGTGGTTGTTTGGATCACTGTCAAAGACTGTGACAAGTGGAATGCTCGAGTCTTTGACGAATTTCTCTAGAGCTTCCCCATTGAAATCCTGAATTCATGATTCGTCAATCAAATACATAATCTGCAACATTACTGCATAAAATATGACTACTCATTGATGTAATGTACAAAATGAAAAGGTTCCTTTGTACCTTGGAATCAACAAACAGTTCATCAAAAGGCTTGAATAGTCTCACGACAGGTCCTTCCACAGATGAATCTCCACGAGGAAGATGCTTGGCATCTAAAGTGTGTGCGAAATCATAGTCAGCACGCAATTTCTCAGCAAGGGCCATGAAAGAATCGAACTCCTCGCCAGATAATTTAGGGAACACTCCAACCTAAGACAACAGAGATAGATATTAGTGGCTGCAGAACGTGATGAACTCGTGGAAAGTAAACCAAGAAAAAAGGATATATAAGAGGCACTTACAGCAACAACATTCTTATCACCCACAACCTTAGCTGCAACATCAGCTGAGGGAATTTCAACTGAAGCAGGACCACTTTGCTTCTTCAAATACGTGACAATACCCTCGGCTTCACGAGGTCCATTGTAATCTTGAATAGATTTCCCTCCATTTCTCAGAATCTTAATAGTGGGGAAACCCTGAATCTTGTACTCGTTTGCAATTCCTTTGTTTGCTTCCTGACTGGCATCAATCTTGGCAAGAGTTAGAGGAGGGTTATGACTGCTCAACTCTGATGCAGCCTTCTCATACTGTAAGCAATCACATATCACCCATGTTAGCCCATATAGATTGGTTTCTCCAAAATTTTAATTTTCAAAAAAAAAAAAAAAAAAAAAAGAGAAAAGAACACACACACACACACAAATCCTAACTAAGTGGTTGAAAAAGCCAAAATTCTCACCTCAGGAGCAAGCTTCTGACAATGACCACACCTGAAACAAAGCAAAACACATCAAGAAACGAAGATAATTAAAATCATAGCTAATACACATCAATTACAGACGGAAATAAATCAAAGCATCATTGTCCCTGTTTTATATTCTAAGATGAGAACACTTAAGCCACATATATAGACAGAGTGCAACAAAACAATACATATCGAAACCAACTTGAAATTAAACACTAGAAAACACATGACAACAGAAAGAGAGCTTCCAAATTCACGAATACATAGATCTCACGGTTAAAATAGAACAAAAAAGAGTAATTCAGAATATACCAAGGGGCGTAGAACTCGACGACGATGAAATCGTGCTTGTTTATGGTTTCGGTGAAGTTAGAGTGATCCAGAGTCAAGACGAACTCCTTCGTCTGTTCGCTTCTTATAGACGAAGCGAACAAAGACAACAAAAGGATCGAAAACCACGCCAAACCCTTAAACGCCATTATTATCGCTCTGCTGTGCTCTGCTCTGTACCAATGTCTTGTACGACGAAGAATATTCTTGTGTTCTTCTTATCAGAGGCACTGATCCACAATATATATATATATATATATATATATTTATTAGCGCTAGGTATGAATTATAGAAATTACGAAATCTCTGGATGCTTACTGGTCATATATACACATGGCAAGCTTTTATTGGCTAAACCTCGTCATTGGTTTTTTTTCGGCAAGTCAAATATTTTCATTGACTCTTGACCTCAACGGTTATTAATATTTACTTTCATAATCTCAGCAGTGAATGAAAAATCATAATTAGGAGACCATAAATTCACTTTTCTCATTATAATCCTTCTGAGTCAAGATCACAATTAATGTGCTATCTTTTAAAAAGAAATTACTTACCAAAATTATAATGGAGATTTGACTTTGATAAAATGCTAGGATTAATAACATTCTATAGATTCTGCTGCCTAACCAAGTAACCATGATCTCTCTTCGTTTTGTTACGTTGCTATAATGGCTTCACAATGGCAACATAGCTTTACTTACAAAAAGAAAATTGAATTTAAGGAGTAAACTATTGTGGTTTAAGACAAAATTTTTATCAATATATAACCGATCGATCAATAGATAAAACATGTGAAGTCTTGACATTTCTTTAGTTTATACATTTTAACTTGTCAAAAGTCTAGCCATTAAAGATACTCTATCATAGACATAGGTCATGCCAAACCATACTCTATAATCTATTCTACATATTCTTGTATCCTATTTTCTTTTTAATACCCTCAATACTATCTTATAAATTTCAAAATCCTATTGATGTAACTATTGCAATCATTCTAATCCAGATCGATTATTTACATTTTTTTTCTTTCTAATTCATCAAAACAAATGTCTTTCATAGATAATCTCAATGTCCGCAAGTAATATTTGAGTTAGAAAACTAGATAATTTCTTCTTTCACCATTTTGCAAACGAATTATAAATCAAACTAACCATAAACCAACCAATAAATGAATATAAACATATCTTATACGACAATTTTCTATATAAACCCCTACATCTAATTTGTAAGTAACAAAACTTCAAAACAGTGCGAAGATGTGGCAAGTCCACACTCTCAACTTAGGAAGAAGAAGTCTGGGGATGTTGAAGCCTAACAATTTCATGGGCTTTCACAACTTCTGCAGTGAATTTTCTCAATGCCCCAAAAATGGGAACTAAACCATTTTTCAAGCTACTAGAAGATGCCTTGTTCACAAGCTTAATGGTTTCATTACGCTTACCTCTTTCCTCTACTAGCTTCTTCCTCATTGAATCTAAATCCACTTTCAGATCATCCAATGCCGATATCCCGCTCTCTGACTTACCTCTCGAAACCACACTTCTCTCTGACGCTGCATCTCGCTGCTCAGATTGTGCTTTTACCCTTTGCTCTTCTTCTTGCTTCTCCCATAGCTCGTGTAGGCTTGAAGCGAAACTTTGCATAGCATTGGTCACATTATCTCCAGATATTCTAGCCATTGCTTCTTGCCAATCTTTGCATATGATAAAGATGGGCGGTGCACCGATCCGGCTAGGCGAGAAAGGAGCGATTCCGTCCTCGGTTGCCTCGGGTTCATAGTGAAGGCATTTCGAGAGCCATCCGTTTAGGGACTGGACGTATGATTTCTGGGTGTTAACCCAGTTGTTGAAGCTGCTTGACCATTCTCTAAGCTCCATCTCAAGATCAAGAATTGCTTTTGAGCCAGAGTCTTTTTGTAAGGTTGTGTTCGCCTTGAGAGATCGAACCTTGCCCTCCATGATTGCCTGGAACTGTTTCTGATGGCACTTAAGCATCGATCTCCACATTCTTATCAACCTTCAAACACACAAAATATCAGTTTTGTTTGACAGCTTAATCTGTTCATAGATATAAAAATAGAAAGATGATTTACCCGTGTATTAACTGTGTCAATTGTGGTTGCAATTCTTCATCTCTGAGTTTGTGGATTCTGCTGGAAATTGAATCAACTGATCTTATACAAACATCGATTTTGGTCAGAAGCTTCCTAATGGCTGCCCGAGTAGCATCGATCTTGATAGATTCTGCTCCATTGCTATCCATTTTCTTTAGTCTCCTGCATTTCTCTTCATAGATGGCACGAAACTTTTCTTCGTCCTGCCATCAAAAGCAAATCACGATGTAACATGTAACAGTACGCAATAATCTATAAGGTGACATAACGTCCCATTAGAGATTCAGAAACACAAAGCTGCATCATATAGAAAAGCATTAATACCTTGATTTCCTTGTACAGTTTCCTTTCCCACTCATACAGTTTCTCCAAGGATGATGAGAGGTTTCCAATGAAACCTCCATTAACATCTTGTTCATTGTATGCTTTCGCCATTTTCCGTGTCCTAGATGTTAAACGTATTGATAGTCCGGGCTGAGAGCGCGATGACCGTGTGGACGGTGCTACCAGATACATGATCCTGGATAAGATAACTGAAAAGTAAAAAAAAAAATTCATTTGAAACTTCACCAAACAAAAGAGCAAAAAGAACTTCATCTAAAATGCAGTGTGGCACATTTAATCTACGGGTTCATAGTCCAACGCAAAGCAGGTCAGTCTAAAGCACAGTAATTTACCTACAAGAGATCAAGATGCCTTCCCATGATACTGGAATTCAGAGTTTTAAACATTTTGGTTCATAAATTAGTAAATTAAGGAAGCTATAGCAGACAGGAGAAAGTCCAATTCAGTGAAGATAATTTCCAATTACCACAAAGTTTATATAGCTCCCAGCTCGAGGCGTCCAACAATTCATCAAATAACCATTAAAGTAAAGTTTTCTCACCATTACTTTTTAACCATGTCATAACATTACAAAATTTGAAGGCAAGGTTACAGAGTAGATAGTTTCATTCTAACTGCATATTAGATTCCAAGATGCATGATCGTGGCTTGTTCTGAATCATGGTTTCTAAACATGGTTTCTATGCATAGATGATTGCAAAAAGGAACGAGCTATCATCAAGGAGTATCATAATATCAGACCAGCAAATCATACGAGTTTAGACACAGCACCTTTAAAGCCATTGTTTTTATGCAGATATGGCAACTTGCCAACCTCAAGTAGCACAGCAACCTCCTTCCCACACGAAGAAGCAACCTCGAACTCACTCTTGATCTCTTTCACAACTTCTCTGAGATCCCTAGTGGCATGGATCGACAAACTGGATAAGCTACTTATCATGGAAGATTCAACATCAAAAGATGAAGTACTTGTTTCCTCCAACTCAAAGCTCACTCCTTTCTTCCTCCCATACTCTTCTTCTACTTCTCCCGAGATCTTCGTCCCATGACTGTTGGAACTATTGCTGCTCTTTCCTTCACCACCATTGACATAGTGAAACTCAGATTCTACATCACTTCCTGAAAAAGAAGACACTGTCTCTGAATCGAAAGAGCTCTCAGTGGCTTTATCTGGCATTGGCACTGCCCTCGTAGTTTCCTCACCAGCAAACCCTCTTTTGTTAATGTTCCTCTCAGGAAAAATGTTGTACTTGTCCTCGTCTCTGTGTTCTTTCACCTTTTCTAATCCTGTTCTCTTGGGACGTCTATATACTTGCTTGATCACTTCTTCCTCTGTTACTTCTTCCAGTTCAGGAATCCCTTCTCTTTCTCTAACTTCCTTTGAATCAGGACTGCTTGAGATTGACGCCATTCCCACCGGATAAGCACGAGAACGAGCGTTGCTGTAATCATAGGTATCAAATATATTCAAGAAATCCCAAGTTGAAACCTTTGGCGGTGACGGAGGAGGAGCCGGTGACGGCGATCTCCGTTGAACTCCAGTGCTTCCAAATCCAGAATCCGACGGCCATTGTGCGTTCTCCACTCGATGATTCTCCGGCTGAAAAATGAACGGTCGTGATTGTGGCGCAGATTTCTTCATAAAATACATTCCTCGATTTGCGTTTGGATTGAAACTCGGGTAACCCGGAGGATATCCCGGCGGATAACCCAGTTGATAACCGGGCATATAACCCGGCGGGTAACTTGATGGATAACCGGGTGGGTAAACCGGTGGAGCATAGCCAATTGAATCATAACCGGAATGAAATGTTTCAGTTGACCGTTCTTGTTCCGGACTGCTTTCAATTTGGATATGATCGTTAGATCCAGCTTCTAATTCGGATTCGGATTCGGATTCGGAGCTTAGATGCAAATGCGAATCGTCTTCTTCATCGATGATGGAATGAGAAATGGAGGTGGTTGAAGGAGAGAATCTCTTGTGTTTCTTCGGCTTCCCTTCGTCGGACGGTAACGTAAGAACTGGAGAATCCGGCGAAGAAGAAGAAGACGAAGAACCAACTAATAAGCCTTCCTCGTCAACGAAACGTTGAATAGCTTCACCGACGTCGGAGAGAGACTGGAAGTAAGTTAGGTGAGCGACGGCGAGAGCAGAGCGATGATACGTCACCGCTTTAATCAGTTCCTTTCGCTCTCTACAGAGAATCACAATTTGTTGATTATCTACTTTTGATCCTCCGCAACCCATAACGTCTTCCTCGGAACTCTAGACTCTGTTTCAAGTCTCATTCTGCTTCCACTCCGATCATCATCGGACATGAAGCAACCATCCCTGCCTTCAGATTTAGTTCGCTCAAATCGAAGAAAACGGCGGCATAATTGAAGGGAAAAATCGTAGGAACAGAGTAAAGTTTGGTTTTTTTTTTTTAAGGAACAGAGCAAAGTTTGGTTTTTTTTTTTTTGCTGGAGGAACAGAGCAAATTGTGATTTTGGAGAAACCCTAAGTCGTAATTTAGTTATCGTGTAAAATATGAAGTCTTCGTGTATGAGTTAGAGAGGAGAAAACACAGAAGAATCCATGCCAAGGTTGCTGATTTATTTGAAAACGTGAAAACACGAATCAGAGGAGAGAGAGACACAATGGAAAGATAACCAAAAAATAAAAAGAAATGTCAAAGTCGTCGTGTTGCAATTAATTTTCAACTTTTTACTAAATTTAATGGATAAAGATTTGCGATGAAAGCTATGGATCTGGCAAAATATTTATTGCAAACTGAATTGGGGAAGAAGAAGAAGAAGAAAGTGGCAACGACGAGGAAAGAAACACAAAATGACATGTTTATTTTTTTTGTCCGCACGGAATTTTATTCAAAGTTTTAACCATTTTTCCTAATACTAGTATTTTTAATGAAAACAAATTAAAATGTATTTAAAACATAAAATTCAAATGAAAAAACTTAATGCTAAATCTGTAACGATACAAAAACAAATTTAGCTTATGAAATCTGTAACAATCAAATGACTAGATTTAAAGTCCAGTTAGCTTTTATATCATTTTGTAAATTTAGTATCAAAACTGTAAAAAAAAAATGGTTTTATCTAATAAAACAAAAACTTGTATACAAAATAGTAAAAATTATTTAAAATCCATGGAAACAAAAAAAAAACAATATAAAGACGAGATTTCGCAAGGCTAGGCATATAATAGTTATATTGTAAGCCTTCACGATCAAAAGCCTCAGTTTATGTTAACTAATGGAACAGTGTTGCCCAACAGATGGAAGTAAGTCGTCAGTAGTATTTGTCAAGAGTCAACAAACTGAACTATCTTCAGTAAGTCTCATATTCAAATCAAATCCTATCAATTTATATGTTTCCTTTTCAAGAAAAAAGTCTCATTTGTTTTGTAAATTGTATAATGAATGTAACACGAGACATTGAGACTATTGGATGAAAAAGTAGGTCATGTGCTGCCAAATCCAGGCTCACATGCACCTCCTTAATCACAATCTCCAAAGGGCCAAATCAATATCATCATTTTTTTTTTGTTTTTATCATTAAAATCAATATCCTAGAATAATGTTGTTTAGCAATGGGTCCTTTTTAACCCAATCATTTTAGTTGAAATTCCATTTTTAAATCGGTTATATCTGTCTGGATCTATTTAAACTCTACTTTTCTTAATTTCTTACTTTGCTGTCTTTGTTGTAACTTGTAACTGCTGAAAATAAGAAACTGTCAGGTAAGTTTAAGCTCTCTTCCAAACGAGTGAGACAGATGATCTAACCGTATAAGAAGGTGGGTCGTCGGTGTGTCTATTTTGATAACATGTCACCATATTATTATTAGGAACGAGAAATTATGACCTCATTCAGAAAAAAGAGAAAGAAAAGTTTTAAAATATCGATTAGGAAAATGAGAATGAGTCTGACCAATCCCATCGGCTCATCGTAAGCTTCTTGCGTCACTAGAAGAAGGCATACCAACCAAATTCATAAATCTTTTTTTTTTTTTTTGTCAACTCTTCATACATCTTTCTAGATTCAGAAATTAATATTTTAAAGTTGGTAGTTGTAAAGGAAACATTGATTTTTCCCAACAACACTTGAATAATCAAAATCTTGAAGAGAAGAAGAATAGATGGAGCATAACTATGCACGTCTATGTCGCATGTGTTGTTGAAAAGTTATCTTAAATTCCTATGTATCTAGATTTAGAGACAAGTACGATGGTTAACCTAATCCAAGAGAGAAGACTTTTCTTTTTTTAGTATCAAAAAGAGAAGAAGAATCTTGAATGAATCTTTAAAAGGTCTTAACACCCAAGCAACTGCAAGCCTTATTTTAATGTTCGAAAATATTCGTGCAAAGGAGTAGCAGTGATTCACACACTTTATATTAGTGTATCTAGTATTTAAAAAGCTCACACTAATCCCAAAATCTAAAACAATCATATACTAATGATGCAAATAATATATGAACACCAAGTAATTATGTCTATAGGTAAGAGATATCAAAGTATATAATTTTCTAATTTTTCAATTAGAAACCAGAGAAATCGGAGTTGTTATTACCACCAAAGAGAGTGGACAAAAGGACCAAAACGCCAATGGCAATTATGATGTTGAGGAAGTAATTAGTGGGTAATGGCTTATCTGGGCTTCCTCCTATTGCTTCATACTCTGCTCTAATCTTCTTCTTCATCGAATCTGAAAGCTCCTTCTGCATATATTCCCGGAAAGTTAAAAACAAGAATCATTTCCTCAAAATGTATATATTACAATAAGCTACAAACACATTTGTGTTAAGTAGTAAGGACAAACCTTTCCAGTGGAATACTTAGCTGCTACAAACTTCTCTGGAGCATTGTCAATGATGATGCCCTGATTAGTATCGTAGTGACAGATTAGCAGTTTAAGACTGAACTGGATGTAAACGCATGGTTCATGTTGGTTAACATAAGTGGCTTGAGATTAGAATTTCTCTCTCTTTTTTATGTACCTCGGGAGGGTCAAATTTCGCCCCGAGATTGCTGAGCTTGGCATGAGCTTCAGCGTAATCCTTGAAAAATGCAGCCGGATCTTCAGCATACTTCTCTGCATAGTTCTGTAAAAAGGAGTTTTTTAAAACATAAGTAACAAACTAATTCTGTGGCATCTTATAACTCATCACTGTTTTTTTTACCTTGAATGAAGGATCTTCAAATAGCGCAGCATCAGTGGGTAACACCAGAAGATCTTCGTCCCTCTTTTCTTTGATATCCTGCTAGTCATAGAAGTCAAGGATTAAGAAACTGAGGATCGTATTCACATATCTCACCTTCCTAGAAAACTCTTCTTCAGTCCTAATCCAAAGTTAGTAAGACAGATAGAGAAGTAAACCTTGAAGTAAGAGTTGTCGAACTTAAGCCATTTCACTGTCCATGACTGTCCTCCTGCTTCTCCAGGTCCAGTTTTCTGCCATTTTGAACGTTTCCATAACATCTCTACACTATCATTGCAACAACAGTATAATGAGTTTCATTTTGTCGTTTATTGTACCGTGTACTTTGTCTCAGGTTTCCCCCAACCGCTACGGTCTGGTCTGGCTCTCCCTAAAGTATGTGCACCAGACAAGGCAACTATTTCCTGCTTGACAAAACAACCTCTGCAGTCAGAAAATGAGAATATTCACGTTGACATGAATAACAGAAAATGGAAAAAATCAGAAATTACTTTATCATTTAGTCCCATTCTGTAAAATACATCTCTCAAATGATCAGCTGGTGAAGGAGGTCCAGCATCTAAACATAAACATATTTCACCTCGTTAGTTCGATAGTCCATAACAAAATCTGAAACAAACTCATCGAAGCCATGAAACAGACAATGGAAAGATTAGTTAACCAGGGAGTCTTCCTTCTTCTGGACACTGTTCAGGCCCTACGACATCAACTCTCCCATATTTCATTGGGATTTCAGGACCACCAGCCTCCTGAAGTTAAATCTAGAGTTATCAATAAAGTTTTAAGGCCAACATAGTTTCATACTAGGCCAAGCCAAGGAACAGTGAAGTAAGACCTCTATTGCAGTGGCACTAGCTAACTGGAATAAGTCGGCGTAAGAGATGTTAGGATACTTGTCTTTGATAGGTTGAATGAGCTTTAAAGCACTAAGGAGACCTGTATATGACAAAAGTAGAATATAAAGACAACAACAAAAAAAAAAAGGTATTAAAGCCACAATGCATGTGAATATTGATGGAGGCAGTACCAGCATTTGCAGCATGTTTAAGCTCAGCCTCAAATCTAAGACTTCCATTAGCTCCACCTCTCTGTGGCCACTCTTCAATGTTCTTGTTATATGTTCCAGCATCGTGCCACCCCAATCTAACCTGCAATGAAACATGCAACTATTGTCAAAGACAATGCAACGTGACACTGACACGCAAATTCAATTCTCTTTCTCTAGCAATATCTCTAGTAGCAAGCAAACAACAACAAGACTAATAACCGTAGAATCATGATCCAGCTGCAAAATCGTTAAAGCATATCATCAAATGAAAAAGATAAGAAGAGAAGGATACTTCACCAAAATGGGATGACAAAACTTAGTCCGGAGAAGCACTTTGATGTCTTCTTTAGCGCTTCTCAATTGAGCTGCATCAGAAGCCGCACATTTTGGTGAAAACATCCCCTTGCTCCTCCCAGAAATAGGATACTTTTTCTAAAATCAACAGAAAGTATTGAAAAATGTTCAAAGCGAAATTTACGAAAGTACCAGAGTTTTCCGATTTAACAATGGTACCTGAAAGAGGGAGGAATGAGGAAATAGAGAGGAAGATGAGACGTTTCGAAGAGAAGAAAGAGAATGTTGTGGCGATGCAACGAGAGGAGGAGCTGAGGTGGACGAAGAGGAGGAGGCGACGGCGGGGGAAAGAGAGACTCTGGTGGATGAACAGAGTAAGTGAGAGGCGGCGGAGAGAGAAACAGCCATTGTTGTCACGGCGGAGAGAAGCGCTGGAAGATTGAGACAGGTGTCAGTAACTTAGCGATACGTTGACACTTGGATCTATTTGGAGTCACTCACTCTCTCTTAAACTGGATAATGATCTATATTTCACTATGTGAACCTCACGCGCCTCCTACACATTTTTTTTTTTTTACTATTCCACTACCTAATAATAGTAGAGATTATCTAAAAATTTACAGATATTATAAAAAAAATCTGATTGTTTTTTGGGACATTTGAAAAAAAAGGTGTTCTGAAAATTTTTTTGTGCATCTACACCTTTATTTCTAAATTGTTATTTTTGACTAATTTACTCCTACGTAAAAATTTTGACATTTTTAAAATGAAAAAACCACAAAAACATGTAGATATACAGGTTTGAAAAAGATTTAGTGAAAACATTTTTTTGATTTGGTCGCATATAAGTAGGTTTTTAGATATTCCGAAAAGTGTAGAATTCGTTTTCTAAATTTTTTATCCGTTCTAAAACATTTAGAATACGTATTCTACGACTTGTACATGTTCTGAAAATTTTAGAACACATATTTGTTCTGAAAATTCAGAATACATGTTCTACGCAATTTAGAATTCGTATTCTGAGAATTCTCTATGTTCTACGAATTTTAGAATACGTATTCAGGAGTTTAGAATACGTATTCTACGGTGTACTCTATGTTCTAAAAAAATTAGAATATGTATTCTACGAATTTTATAATATGTATTCTGAAAATAATTATATTTCTTTAAAAATAATAACTGAATCTACAAATAAGGAAACAAAATCTAATTTATGGAAAATCGAATATATTGTTTAGATTACGTATTTATTGTTTTGATTATGTTATGAAAAAATTTAGAATCCGAATTCTAAAAATTTTAAATCGACTTTTCTTCCTAAAAATGATGAAAATCGATCAAAACCCTTAAAGTTTCCCCTATTTTCTTCTTCTTCCTCTTTTGCCATGAGTTCTTCGTAAGTTTTCAAATACACATTTAATCATTTATAAAAAGATCTCTGAGAAGAATAAGGAAAAAAAAATGCTTTTGCAGGTTTTATGCTTTTAATTGGCGTGAAAGAGAAATCCATAGTGAGAATAATTAGGTACGAGAAGAGTTTTTTCAGCTCATTTTATTTTTCTTTCTCTGATAGTTGGAGAAATGACGAACAATGGAAGAATCCGGCCATCGTTTCCGGTGAAAGATCTGACGAGTAATGAAGGATCTGAATATAGTCCCGTTGAGTTTACCAGACAAGATGGAAAATAAATGTGATTTCATAAACAATTTTTAAAAATAAATAAAAATACTCTATATCAGTTGGAGGCTTTAGAATATGATTGAAAATTTGAAATTTTTTTTTTATAATGTTGAAGTTAAGGGTATAGTAGAGTTTTCATTAATATAAAACCTATTTGACCAAACTACGCAAAATAGATCATATAACAAATTGTTTCCAATTGTTTCTTGTTTTTTTTTATAATAATGAAGACAGAAAATATGTGAAAGTTTCTTTATTTTTTTTACTTTTCAATGAAAGCTTACGGGGACTCCAGGAAACCTCCTCTGCTGCAAGTTGCAAGAACTTGAGTGAGAGATATAAAACAGAATATACTTACTCACTCCTATTAGGAAGCAGCACCAATTCTACAAAGAAAGCCTTCCTTTTGGTTGCCCTGTGTCAGTAAAGATACTTTATTTGGGAATTGGTTTCGCTTTCTTGGGGTCCAAAAAGGAGATGAATCCGAATAAGGAGACTAGAAACCTTTACTTCTTCTTTGTCTTCTTCTATGTGTTCGTTCTCTGTGCTTGCTTTCAACCCTCTGAAGCTACCAAAGACTCGTCGGCTCAACACGTGAAGTTACAGAATCGTCGACTCAGCTCCTCCGTCGTGTTTCCTGTCTCTGGGAACGTGTATCCTCTTGGGTAGCTGCCAAATTTCACATCTTTTGTTTGAATTTCTCTGTTTCTTGGTACTTTCTAGTGACCCATTTGTGGGTTTTATCTTCTTTGTTTTATTTTCTTTCGCGGGATTGTGTTGACTGATGTCTGGATTTTGAATTGGTGCTGATACTTTGTGGCTTCTTGCATCTGTGGGGATTCTTCACTTGTAATCTATTTCAATGCTTGGCAAGAGAACTTTGATGTGAATTCTTCATTTCTATTGGTCTTTCAGGGGATTATAAAGCTTGGAACTTTCACGAATTGCAGATTTTGGGCAATGTTGATTCTGATATTCCCTTGTATTGAAAACGCCCTATTTGATTGTTGATGTAATTTGGCTCATTTGAAGAATTCAATTTTTCTTCTTTGCAGGTACTATTATGTGTTGCTTAACATAGGCAACCCACCTAAGCTCTTTGACTTGGACATTGACACTGGTAGTGACCTCACTTGGGTTCAGTGTGATGCACCGTGCAACGGTTGCACAAAGGTAAGCGTTGATCTGCTTTAGTGTGTGACATAATATTCAAAGGTCTTTTCCATCTTAGTATTTCTTTATCTCTTTCTCCGCAGCCTCGTGCTAAGCAGTACAAGCCCAATCACAACACTTTGCCTTGTTCACACATCTTGTGTTCTGGCCTCGACCTTTCCCAGGACAGACCTTGTGCTGACCCTAAGGATCAATGTGACTATGAAATCGGATACTCCGATCATGCATCATCTATTGGTACACTTGTAACTGATTTGTTTCCTCTAAGACTTGCAAATGGCTCCACTACCAATCCCCATTTGACATTTGGGTTAGTTTTCTTCTACCTTTTTTACACATTAGAAAAGAAAACACTATAATCATGGGCTGTAAAAGTAGGTGGTCTTGCTAGTGATCCTGATTCTTGAATCAATTTCTCTTTTAGATGTGGGTATGATCAGCAGAACCCTGGTCCACACCCCCCTCCTCCAACAGCGGGAATCCTTGGTCTTGGCAGAGGTAAAGTAAGCATCTCAACACAGCTAAAATCCTTGGGGGTAACAAAGAATGTGATCGTCCATTGCTTAAGTCACAATGGTAAAGGCTTTCTCTCGATTGGAGATGAGATTGTTCCTTCTTCTGGAGTTACATGGACTTCATTGGCTACTAATTTACCTAGGTGAGCAATCTTTGAACATTGTCTTCTTTATATTTGCCACTTATTTACTCACACAGTTAAAATTGACAAGTTGAAAATCATGGTGTGACTTTTTCTGTAGTAAAAACTATATGGCTGGACCAGCAGAGCTTCTCTTTAATGACATGAAAACTGGTGTCAAAGGCATTAACTTAGTTTTCGATAGTGGAAGCTCATACACTTACTTCAACGCCGAAGCATACCAAGCAATTCTCGATCTTGTAAGAAAAAATTTATTCGCTGAAAAAAAGCAGTAGTTGTGTTTTACATTTCTTTGACTAATTTGGTGTGCATATATCTCTTATAGATAAGTAAAGACTTGAATGGGAAGCCTTTGAAGGACGCAAAAGAAGAGAAAAGCTTACCTGTCTGTTGGAAAGGCAAAAAACCTTTAAAATCACTTGATGAGGTCAAGAAATACTTCAAGACGATTACTTTACGATTTGGGAATCAAAAGAATGGTCAACTATTTCAGGTTCCACCTGAGTCATATCTCATTATCACCGTAAGTCATGTATATACTGACTAGATATGACTTGTCTCTCCATTAAAGTTCTATGGCTGAGAGTCTGTTTCTTCTTGTTGTTTTCCTAGGAAAAAGGAAATGTATGTTTAGGTATCCTGAACGGAACTGAAGTCGGGCTCGACAGCTACAATATCATTGGAGGTAAGTATAATGAAACACTAAAGTTTTTTGATTATAGTTTTTCTCGGGGTTTTATGTTCATAACTTGACAACAATATCTCATGGCTGTGTGTGGTAGACATATTTTTCCAAGGGATAATGGTGATCTACGATAACGAGAAGCAGAGGATTGGATGGATTTCTTCAGACTGTGACAAGCTTCCCAAGTTCGGAACCTTTATTCGCCTTCTTTTTTAACATATTTTTTGTTCTGTTTCATTACATCTATAATATAATTCCTCTTTTCTTCTTCTTCTGTGTGTTTGCCTCTGAACTATCTGTTAACAGTGTAAATCACGACTATGGAGGATATTTGTCGGAGGAGGCTTATCCAAGAGGCTTTGGTTTGATAACAGAGCTTTTCTCAGGAACTGATGCTTTTTAGAACAAGAACTTGGTTTCAGATGAGAGCCTTGACACAAAGAAGAGCTTTTAAAGAAAACTGTAATAGAAGGGTTTTGAGGTTTTTGGTTATGTTGTTATCATAGAAACAAGGAAATATTTTGTAAATATATTTACCCCTTGTCATCAGATGTAATCATATATATCCCTTGTCTATGTCAACAGATGTAATCCATATAAAATGAAATAAGCAAATCTTGAAGAGCATAATGCATCAGAGTTTCAGCAATATTCAGAATTTTTTGTGTGCGTCTGTTTTTTTGTTCATTAGGAAAATTTTATGCGAGTAAAGAAAAAAAAACGGAAGCTTTTTACCAAAATGGCCCCAGCGTACAATCATCATATCTTGAGGGTAAAAGGGGAATTACAGAACGATGACGGTAGACAATGGCGGAAGGAAACCTTAGAAACTAGAGCTTGGCGCCATCAGCGGGAGAGAGAAAAGAGGGCTGAGCTAGAGACTCTGAAGCAATTTTCATTACGCGGCGGCGAAGATGACTGAGATAACTTCGGCGATGGACATTGATGTAGACGAAAATCAGCCTCGCAACCCGATTAACAAGGGCAAAGACGTCGCCGATATTGGTGGTCCACCGCAGATAAAGGCGACGCCTTGGGTTGAGAAGTACCGACCTCAGTCGCTCGATGACGTCGCTGCACATCGTGACATTATCGATACGAGTAATTGAACTTTATACACATACTCTCTCCTTCTATCTCCATACCCTAGGGTTAGGGTTTTAGTATAGTATTTTACAGATTTCTATATCTTTGGGTATTTTTCTAATTAAGAAATCATTTGAAAGAGATATTGTGTGCCTCTGATATGCCTAGTAAGTTATAGGTTATGTTGTTTCTTCAAAGTCTATGAAATTATCTTCTAACGAGGTCCATATTTGTCTATGCCAGTTTCTTTTCTCAGTTGGACTGAGAGACTAATGCATGTCATAACTTCTTATCATATGCTCGCTGAAGGTTTTGTTGTTTGTTTTTGTGATTTTTAAAAACAGTTGATAGGCTGACCAATGAGAAGAAATTGCCCCATCTTCTGTTGTATGGTCCTCCCGGTACAGGCAAAACATCCACCATTCTAGCCGTCGCCCGGAAACTATATGGACCCAAGTACCGTAGTATGATTCTTGAACTGAACGCATCAGATGATAGAGGAATTGATGTTGTAAGGCAGCAGATTCAAGATTTCGCTAGCACCCAGAGCTTCTCTTTGTGAGTATCCTATCAAGATTCCATCTCTGCTTTTGATTTTGTGGTTTGTTTATTATAATAATAAGCATCTGGTTACCTCAACTGGTTTTTACTACTTATTATATTGGATGCATTGTGATGGTATGAACTATGTTTAACTGTAGCATCATGCCAAGTACAATAAGATTAAAACAAGTTTTTTTGTAAATCTAAAAAGACTTAAATTCATGATTGCAGAGGAAAATCGTCGCTAAAGTTGGTTCTGCTAGATGAAGCAGATGCCATGACAAAAGATGCTCAGTTTGCCCTGCGTAGAGGTAATACCTCATATTGTTCCTAGCTCTCTTGGTTGTTTTGTTTAGATATGGTACTAACATGTTGGCATGCTTATTTTCTTGAACTTGGCAAGTGATTGAGAAATACACAAAGAGTACTAGGTTTGCTCTCATCGGAAACCATGTCAATAAGATCATCCCGGCTTTGCAGTCCAGATGTACCCGATTTAGATTTGCCCCTCTTGATCCTGTTCATGTGAGTCAACGTCTAAAACATGTAGTAGACGCTGAAGGGTGAGAATTAAGCTATTTCGGTCTTGTAAACTTTCTAATTGTGTTTTATTCATTCTCCCTCTTTATTTTTTATTTTAATTTTTTAACTTTTTGTTTTGTGCTTCCTTTTTACGATTGGACTAGGCTTAAAGTAAGTGAGAGTGGTTTGGCAGCTCTTGTACGACTGAGCAATGGGGACATGAGAAAAGCACTGAACATTTTGCAGGTTCTGGAATATTTCCTTTTGGTTCTGTCTCCTTATTTACAATTGTAAATCTACAGAAGATAATATAATCACTATGAATGGATCTGTAAAAGTTTATAAGGAGTTTATTGGTGTGGGCAGTCAACTCATATGGCGTCAACGAAAATGACAGAGGAAGCGAGAAAAGCAGAGAACATTTTGCAGGTTCTGGAATATTTCCTTTTGGTTCTGTCTCCTTATCTACAGAAGATAATACATTTTAATCACTAGGGATGGATCTGTAAAAGTTTCTAACGGGTTTAATGGTGTGGGCAGTCAACTCATATGGGGTCAGAGGAAATAATTACAGAGGAAGCAGTTTACCTCTGCACCGGAAACCCATTGCCCAAGGACATTGAGCATATTTCTAACTGGCTTCTGAATAAATCATTTGCTGAGAGCTACAAAAGTATTGAACCATATCTCATATTTACAAAGTTAAAAATTCCATGGTCCCGACTCCTGATTGTTACTTCACTCTGTAGCCATATCAGAAATGAAGACGAGAAAAGGACTTGCCATCGTTGATATCGTCAAAGAGGTTACCATGTGAGTGACATATTTGGTTGCTACTTCTACTGCTGTGTTATTCGTGCCATGCATCTGTGAACTAACTTTTGTTTCTCCATCAGGTTTGTTTTTAAGATCAAGATGCCTTCAGATGTCAGAGTTCAACTGATAAACGATCTGGCAGACATTGAGTTAGTATCTTTTGCGTTTTAAACTTGGCAGATTGTTTAATCTGATTGCCTGGAGTATAGTATTTAAGCTTGTGTTATCCACAATCTTTTTTTTTTTTTAATTTCGAGTCGTTTTACTGTTTATAGGTACAGGTTGAGTTTTGGGTGCAACGATAAACTGCAGCTTGGAGCTATCATTTCTACTTTCACACATGCTCGGTCTGTCTTGGTTGGTGCAGCAAAATAAACCATGTTTTGACCTTTGTGGAACCTGCAGTAGCTTATATGCACTGCCTTAAGTAACCGCTAGAAAGTTTTATCTCAGTGATGTTTTTCTGATAGTCTGTACATTTTGTGGCGTTTGTGACCAGAAGCTTGCTTTTCAATCACAAACGAAGAGTTTCAATTCCACCTTGTTTTCTTCTCATCTCATTGCATTGGCAGATTGCTCAAAAGGTTTCTTTGCAATTTTCCTTGATCAAATGTATCAATGCTCTTCTTCGTATTGCCAATCCAATACTGGTTACTCATATGGTCGTATCTAACAATGAACCAAGACAAAATTATGGTAAAATATCGCTACAGGAATCAGAGCACTTCGTGCCTGCTTAGTTGATCCCCGAGCGAAAAAGTTTTATGAACAGATTGTCCATACAGAACATCGTGGACCAAAAGAAGAAGAGAAACGACCAATACAAAAGGACTTTCTTTTTTTGCTAGGTAGGAACTCTTTGATTCTACGTTCCTTTATCACATATCATACTCATTACCCCTATACACGTATTGCTATACATATGCTGCAGACTTTGCTATGCTCTCCTTCAACTACCAAAATGCAGCCATCAAGAGCATTAGACAGATTAAGTCTTCCCTTGACCAAGTGCATTGTGCTTGTGAAGATTGAGTAGTTTGTTTTCTCAAAGAGTCTCATCCGTTGTCCTATTGGACCATGCAATCTCAATGTCGAGTGATCTGGAAGATGCATCTTTGCTGTTTTCATGATTCAGGCTTAGAGATCCACTGTACTCTCCTTCTGTCACGACTTTGTCAATTTGGATAGTAACACGGCCTAGAGTCGTCTGCAGACAAGGAATGTGTTGTGTTAGACAAAGACCAATTAAGACAATATATATCGAATCCCAACAAGGAATGTGTTGTGTTAGACAAAGACCAATTAGACAAGGAAGATCTCTATCAAATCCCAACTCTGCAATGTGAACAGCGAGGCGCATTGTTACAATGTTACCTTTCCAAATGTGCTTTTGCTCTTGCATATGATGTGAAGCTTTTGTCCTTTGGGCGGAACATCAAATGCCCAAGTAAAGCCTTCTTTCCATTCAGGAGTAGTGCTATTGCTCATTACCTACAGAAAAAGAGACAAAAACCCAATGATACAAGAGAAAGTTTTTGGCAATGGTGGGAGTGAGAATATTCTCCTGGGATGGATTTGCTTTACCTTAGTCTGCCGTGGAGGGCAGTTTCCTATTGTTAATTGACAAAAGGCGTTTGTGGTTGCCATGGACTGCTTTAAGTTATTGGCACGCATGACGTTCACTGTTAAGCAACCTGGTAAGCAGTGCAATAAGCTGTCTGCCTTGTCGTGGAACCTAGGAGGGCATGTTTTCATCAGCATTTGCAGGAGGGGAATTGCTTCAGCTGCAATCATGGCTTGAGACTTTGCAACATCTATAGACATATTCGCCCAGGAGTGCCTTAACAAGTAAAGAATATCCAATACTAATCCCTGGATGTCTTCAACACCAGATTTGAGCGCCCCTACCAAATGAGGGATGCAGAACGTAGCAGCTTCTGAGGCACGGAGCTTAGGAAAATTGGAGAAAATCACATTCAAGGTTCTCAAAACTTCGACATTTATAGTTGATGTAGACCACAAGCCTCTCTCAAGTGCAGCTGTTCACAACCATGATATGTCAAACGGTTGAAGATAAGAACAAAAAAAATTATCAGAATATAAAACGTGTGGAGTAACGGGCCTGAGGACCAGCAGCTAAGTTCTAGAGTGACAGGGACACAGGAATAGTATAACTTAAATTGAAAAAGTACCTGTTAGTGATCTTATAAGCTCATTCGAGACATATTCTTGGAGTGTGTGGTTGGAAAACAAAAATTTGACCATCAGTGCAGCCTGCCCAGAAACTTCTGCATTGCAAGAAAGCAGTAGCTCCTGAATTAACAATACCCCACCAGCCTCTGCAACAGCTCGTCTATTTGTTCTACTATTCATCACAAAATTCTGCAACGCACAGATGGCCACCACTTTCATTTCTTCTGTTGGTTGTTCTTCTAGCACACTAATGAGTGCCCGACAAGCGGAAACAGAACCACTGGATCTAGAAAGCCCTTCATGCTGAGAAAGATCCCCAAGTGCCAGAGCAGCAAGAAGCCTACCAGGTTCTGATCTTGTCTGAGGGTCCAACAGATATTGAGATAGTGGTGCTATTGCATATTTGCATAACTTCAACTCTCTTACTCTTGGATTGTTAAATATTACTTCAAGTAAGCTTCCCGACTCTTCCTCACATTGATGAGATCTCAGGAGGTCCAGCAATGCATCGATTGCGCCAAGCTCAGCCATTTGTACTGTGCTTGAAGCATCGTCCTTCTCATGAAGCATCAATGCTTTAAGAGCCAGTAACACTGTGCTTTCAATTGTCGAGAACAACAATTTTACCAACACTGGCAGTTCAACTCTGAAAAAGCACTCTGCATCAAACTGCAGAATGTTGGAAAGAACAAAAGCAGCTGACTCCCATAGATCAAGAGGAGGCTGAGGATCTTCCTGAAGAATAACCTTGGATAGCTCAAAAATACCTCCAGCATCAAGAACAGCCTTAGGCCAGCTAGCAGATATCTTCTCCAATGCCTTTATCGCAGTTTCCTGCAGGCTCAGTATTCCAATTCCTGCAAGCCGTACCAGAGGAACAACAGCACTCTGTGTTGTGATGTCTTGCTGGAAATCTTCCATTGTAAGAAAATGGCTCAAAAGTTCTGCTCCAAGCTGCTGGATAGCTTGGGATGAAGATTCTAAAAAGGAAATCAAAGGCACGATAGCTTCACTGGGTGTAAAACTAAAAGCTTCAAGGCTTTGCTGTTTTTCCAATATGTTTACAAGTGCTTGCAGGGCACTATGTTGCCCCCATAAGGTCAAGTCTGACCGGAGCAAGACTTTGAATAAAGGCTCTACTGTTTTAGCAACATCTGGTCTTCTCGCGATTACTCCACTATTTGTTAAAATTCGAAACAGCTCTGCAACAGAGGAACATAACGAACTTGAGGCTCCAGGTAGTAGCTCAAGGCATCGCTCAATTATGCCAGCTTCCACCATGTCCAACTTGCGTGGTACTCTGTCTTTCCCCAACTTAATAAGAGCTGATAAACTAGCCTCAATAATCCTGCAATTTCTCCTGGAAACCAAGCCAACAAGAAGCTCCTGAATATTCTGTGCGGCTGCTAGCTCCAAATGTTGCTCGTCATCCAATAATATCTTAATAGCACAAACTGCTGCTTCGACTGCTGCACTTCTTTCAGACTTCATAAGTGTTATTAAAGGCATCATACATCCGGAGGCGGATGGACTTATTCTGATGTTTTTATTCGAGAAAACAACAGAACAAAGTCTGGCAGCATTTATCTTTAACTCCTCTGAAGCAGAAGCAGATGATAAGATTTTGATTACGTTTTCCAGCAGACTTCCTTCCACATTAATCAGAAGAGCAGTATTCGGAGTGTTTCCTGAGCTTAGTTTGATCAATGCAGAGAGAGCTACCTCTTGCTCACTTTCTGATACAGTACCGAGTATGTCCATTAGTGGTTGAACGGCTTGGCAGGCGATTTCAGAATTTCTTATTGTTTCAGCATCAAATAGTTCATTCAGAGCCCCAGCTGCGCTGTATCTGGCACTTCTTGAACCTAGCCGCAGTACTGCAATAAGCTGATTCATGGAACTTAGTGCCATATTGTTTTGTCTAAGCTCGTGGTTGCTAAATAATACCCTAAGCAATTCAGATATGGCGTACTCAGTTGAATCTTGAGGACTTAGAGAAAGGTACTTTGTTAAAGCTTCAACAGCTCCAGCTTCAGCCATTAGTAATTTATTTGTGTCACTTCCATCAGCAATGCGAATCAGGATTTGCACCGCAAACTGAGGGGCTCCAGGCCTATCTGGAATTGGCCTTAAGAGATCTACAAGTAGCGGGATAGATTTGCGTGCAGTGGAGCCAAGCCTCACATCTTCAATTTCAAAAAGGTGTTGAAGAATGACTTGATCAGGCTCTTTCACCAGAGAAAATTCATTTGCCAAAGCAACCAAGTTCAGTATCTCCGATTCCACACAGCCAAGAAGGTTTATTATCCCAGAAACAGCACCTGAGTTTGCGATTGTCAGATTTATTCCTCTGTTCCTAATACAAACAAGACTAGCCATTGCGTGGGCAGCAAAATACCGATCTATCAGTTCATCAGATCCTAGCAAAAGTGCAAGGGTTGGAATGATCCGCATTGTCGTTGAAGAAAAGGACACATTGTCATCCTGGAACATGATAGCCAGGAGGAGAGCACTAATCCAAATGCCTTCTGTATCCTCAAATTCAGCCTGGTAAAACAATTTAGCTCAAGATTACTGTTAAGGGGAAAACTCAAACAAGGCATCTCTGCCACAAAAAAGTAAAAATCAAGTCAAGCCTAAGAGAAAATGAGAGCAGTGTGATTCAAAACCAAAATGCACAATTCATGCTTGAAAAGTCTGTAATGATATGAAGAAGTGAGTTTTGCTGTAACAGAACCTCTTAACTAACAGAAGGTCCTAAAGGCCGAAACCCACCCCGAAAAGTTGTATAATTCAACTCAGAAGTTGCCTAATTTATTTCAATCCCAACGAAGGTACCCTGTAGGATAGATACCCATGACCATAAACATGAGGAAGCATATAATTTTGTAATGCCCGAAAAAGAAACATTATACCTGCGGACTGGAAGTATACCTCGAGAGCTTCCCCAAAAGCACCTCAAGTCCGCCAGCTTCCATAACAATGACCTTTGACTTAGCATCAATGGAAGTGAGTATGCAAAGCAGCCACAATGCGACTGTACCACCCAAGATTTTAGCTGGATCAGGAAAATAAAAACTACCTGTATCCTGGAATACACTTTTTTCCAAAAAACCTTTAGGTGTCTGGACTTCAGTTTCTAGAGAAAAGCTTGTAGAATTGTGCTTTATCATATCAACTAGGGTATGTAACAAGAGTTTTGTAAAACCAGACTGATCAAGTCTCTCCGTGATCAGCTGCTTCTTTTCTTTTGCAGCACATAAGAGCAACGCTGTCCCCCCAACTCTCACTTCTGAGCTGGATGCATTCACTATTCTATCAGCCAGAACACCCACTGACTTGGGTCTTGAAACTATTAGTTCACTTAGCAGAAACTGTTGATCAGAACAAAGCCTGGACAAAATTTCTATTGCCTTATCTTGCAAAAGAGTATGGCCTTCAGTAAGGCATTGCACAAGGGTCTCTAGGCTTGATGACACTTCGGTAAGGGCAATCCATGGAGGGTAAGAGAAATTCACCCCATTCTTAGTCTTTGCCAAGAGTGCAACTACTTCTAATATGTTGAAAGCATCTGGGCTATCCACATCAATTGATTTTAGGGAATCAACAAGTGAAAGTATAGCAAAACGGTACTGAGCACTTCCCTTTAGCACATCACAAACTGGAAAGTTCTTAAGTAACTGATGAAGTGCTCGTGATGCATTTCTCTTACCCTCCAAAGATCCATCAGCCAATATTCTTGTGAAACCTGAAACAACATCTTCAGCTAGTGCTTCTGCAGCGATATCCGGATCAGACAGAAGATTTGCCAGGGCAGAAACCGCATTTTCTGCAGACTCAATGGAAGAGTTCTTAGCCAGTTTTATGAGTGACTTAAAATCTCCTTCTGCAATGTAAGGCTTCTTTTTATTATTATTTTTCTTAACCGGGCGGGACAGTGCGTCCAAAGCCCTAGCCACCTGTTTGGCCACATTCTGAGTGTTGTTTGTAAGCAGTTTGATCCAGGGATTAATAATGTCATCCGTCGCAAGATGACCACATATATCTTGTCTTGAGCTGAACAGATCAGCTAAAACTGAAGCTGTATGCTCCTTTGTCTCTTCCCTGGAAGACGTTAAGGACTCGACAAGGGACCTCAGTCCTTTGTTAGCAGCACATCCTCTATGAACAAGATCCTCTTGTGAAGCTTTTGAGAGCACATGACCCAATACTTTTATTACATGAATCTTTGAAGTCGGAGCATCTCCCAGAAGTAAAGCCAACAACTGATTAATTGTGGCAGGATCAGCTGTGTGAAGAAGCTTCACAAGTGTCTTTGCAGATGTTTCCTGGGAATTTGGTCCACCAGTCTTCAGTAGCCACAAAAATGCTGGAATACCACCAGCTCTTTCAACACAATCACGAATTTCTTCACTGTGACAGCACAAATTCCAGAGGATGCAGGCAGCATCTTCCTTGGCCTTCTGAGATCCAGTCTCAAGCAACTGAACAAGTGGAGGAATCCCCCCAGCTGCTGTTACAGCCCATTTAGTATCATCCACCTGAGCCGTCAAAATTTCCAACATTTCAACAGCATACTCTTGGTGTTGCTCACTAGACAAACCTAGAAATGATATAAATAACTGGATTCCTTCTCTCTTTCCAATCGCCTCCCAAATTCCAACCTTGTCATGGCATAAGCGAGACAAGCAAATTATCAAATGCTCTCGTACATCAGCAGAAGCCATAGTTATGAGAGCGATAAGGACTCTCTTAGCTTCAGCATCATCTAGGTAACACGATAGACTACTGTTTCCGTACAAGCTCGCCATAGCCTCCAAGATTCGTTCTTGGATTAACTTAGTGTCACGAGGCTTTAGTAACTTTACCAAGATGCTCTCTATCACGCTTGGATCAAATATCTTCTCCGAACTCTCTGGTTGTTTAAAAATCATTAGAGCATAGGCAAGGGCTCCAATTACATCACCAATTGGTTCTGTTAGACGAGGGGATTGTGATACTTCACCAAGATATATAATTAAATGGTGCATCCCACCAAACACATTTGCTAAAGCTCCAGTTGCATGTTCTTGTAGAGATTGTCCATGTTTTCCCTGCATACACTCTTTTGATGGAGCAACAATGGCTCCAATAAGAGCATGCACACCTCCTGCATCTTTGACACATTTCTTAGCCTCATCGGATCTTGATGAAAGTGCTTCCAAAGCATCAGCTGCACTAGCACGAACATTGATATCATTTTTCTGTTCCAAAAGCTGTATCAGAGACTTGACAACTCCAGAATTTAATATTTTCTGAATGCTATCACAAAAGGACAGAACTAGACGAGCCAGCAGAGAAGCAGCATTTGCTTGAGAATTAGGATTATCAGATGACAAAAGAGACACAACTATGTCAACACCACTACCCTCTAGTGTCAGTCTCCAATAGCCATCATCAACGCCACAAAGATTCCTCAAAGCACCAGTAACATACCTTTCAACCACTTTTTCCTGATTTCCTTTCAGGCTAAGTTGATCCCACAAAGTTGGCACTACACCTTCTGTGATAAATATTTTCATGCCAATGTGATCATTGGAAATTCCAGCAGAAGAAACCTCGTATATAGCTTCTGCCGCTGCTTTTCTAGTGTCAATGGTTCCAGACTTCAAAACGGAGAGTAATGGCGGGATGCATCCTCCTAGAAGCACTTTTAGTCGCAAGTCTTTGTCTTTGCATAAAACACAAAGGATTGAAGCGACATTTACTTTGGCCAAACTTGTGCCATTTCTAAGCATGGAAATGAATAAAGGCATTGCTTGGCCATACGAACAGATCAGCCTTCTTGCCTCTCTTTTGCCTTTTGCAATATCTAGTAGACGAGCTGTTGTGAGTTCTTTGTCTTGTGGAGAAGATGTTTTAGTGTGAAGTTGCTCTATGAGCTGAGCAACCGTAGCCATTGCTTTCTCTGGGTCGTCCATTTCCAATTTTGCATCGACTTCCCTGTACATATATACGCAATGTTTCTATTTATATTTGTCATGAAAACAGAAATTGCAGAAGGATAATGTAATTATTACAAACAAAAGGAGGTGGACAGAATATTGGAATTTCATATTGCCAATTAAGCAATTTTTTCTTCAGTAACCTTAAACAAAGAAAATATTGATCAATATCAAAACTTGTCATTTGAAACAAAGTGAAAGTTGGTTGGCCTAAATTATTGACTGCCTCATCATGATGAACTTGATGTTTCTCTAAATATGGAAAATGCCTACCTGGACTGCGAGGAAGATAATGTTTCCTCCTGCGTTCCAGGAAGGAAGGCCTTCAACATCTGCATGATAAACTCGCCTCTAGCTTCAGCCTTGGTTTGGAAAAAACATTGGGTAAGTTTAAAACCGCAAGCACAGCGATTGACTAAGTTAACCAAACATTAAGACTGTATTTGCAACCACACTGGACGACGTGAGACCAGTACTCTGAACGGCAACAAGACTCTACTAAGAATCTTCACAGGTTTTGTTATTAAAAAATCATGATTTCATCTTTTGAATTCAACTCTACATTTCCCAAATATGTCAAATTTCTTCATTCTCAAACTCAAATCTATTGCAAACAGCCCACATTCTAAAGCCACAATCCCATAACATGTGTTAGAATTCAAAAACATCCAACGAAAACAAAAATAAAGAAGGAAATTACACACCTCCTGGAACTGGAAGGTGCATAAACCTCCGAAATCACTCCGCCTCGCCTCTAACCCAAAATCTCCAAATCCATCTCTCGCTTCAAACTAACACCAGAAAAACTCACCTGCAAAGTTCCGCTTCTGGAAATTCAGAGAAACAAAGGACGCTCCCAGAATCAGTGAGGGGATAAGAAACAGAGATTGGATCACAAAAATCTTAGGGCATAAACAAAAATAACAAAGAATGGAGTCGTAGTGTCGCTGGATCAACTCAAGAATATGAGTAAATCGTACGAGCATTACGATTATATTTATTAGACTTGGAAGCTCTGTGGAAAATCACCTCAAATGAAGAAGACGAAGAACGTACGAGAGCAGAGAGAGAGAAGAGAACAGTCCTTTTTTTTTTACTTTCCTTGATTATCAGTTTTTTATCCACTTTTTTTTTTTTTCTTACCGACCCCTTAATTATCCATTTTTCTCATCACAAGCTTATACTATATTACATTTGATTATACAATAGACAATAGCATATCATTTTTTTAATGTCAGTTGAAAAAGTATCATATGATTGAAAATGTGATTTTGGAAATTTTCACGGCAGCCATAACAATAATGGAGTGAGTTTGAATTAGGGTAGATTCCTAAACTACCAAGCAATGATGTTGCCCAATCTCTAAACAATAGGATTATGGTTAGACTTTTTCAATGTCAAGTTTATTATTCGGGACGTGGTCTTGGTTTTGTTGAGCTTATCTTATTCAATTTTTGAATTGGTTTTGGGGCAACAAATTATAAAAGAGTTGCCCAAGATTTTGCTTTTTCTATATTAATCGTAAACACAAATGCCGCATATAAAAAAATTATTCTTCCCGTTTGTATTTCATCTTAGCGTTTCAAAAAACAGGAGTTATTTGAAGCATATATCATATTATTAATTACATCTAAATCCAATTGCTTACAATAAAGTGATTAAACAAGATAAATATAACTAATAAGCATATATTATTTACATGGTCTATAATCTATATACACACAAATCTCATACAAGTCACAACACAAGCTCTCAAAAAAAGTATAGTTTTAAGTTTTAACGTAGGCAAAAAAAATTCTCCTCGGTTTTAATTTAACCAAGGCGTAATCTCGGATCTGCCCAACTTAGTTAAATGATGATATGTTTGCTGAAGATTGAACTTTCCTATATATATATATTATATATATATATATATATATTATTGTGTTGCTCTTTATTTTGGTGTAATGTGATAACTGTTTTCTATTTTGCAACAAAACTGTTGTGCTCTTCTATGAGATTTTACATTATTACGTATTAGTGATATTATTATTCATATATACACATACATTACACTAATGGCTGACTCAATCGGGTAAAGAAAAATCATTATAATATGGCTGTGACGTATACGAGTTTAAACACAACATTACGCATATGGATAACAGATTTACACTGTCTAGTATATCGTATATATGGTATGAATTTTCCTGATTTAGTAGAAACAAAAGAAAGTTAGATATGATTATAAAACAGTTTTGTTGCTATAGGAAACACGAAGAATAAAAATAAAAATAATAAATTAGTAGAAAGTGTAAAGAAAGATTGGTTGTAAAATGAAAGCGAAGGTTGTAAGAGCAACAACAAACATACCTAACATGGACTTAAAACCCCACTCTCCAATGAGTCTGACTGTCTATAATTTTTTTCAGTTGGCAACAAATATGTCGGCCCTATCTTTACTATTTTTATACATATGTGACATCAAAGCTTTTAATTTTGATTTCACTTAGCTTTGAAAATATTATTTTATAGATCCCATTAGACCCCATATATTTCTCACATTTCTTAATCAAACTTTGAATTGTTGCAGTGAATAGGACGGATAAAATCGTGATCACTTTTTTTTGTTTATTATTTATAAATTATAATTTGTACAAGTGGAGACGAAAAAACAAAATAAAAAATTGTCGATTTCACATCATAATCTTGGTCGACCTCGATTCGATTTAGATCAATTTCCTTAATCTCCCAATAATATGCATCAATTTTATTTTGTTTCTTGTAGAAAATAAGTTAGATCAGTTTTTATAAGGAACTTAACATAAAACCATATTAACAATCTCAGTCGTCGTTTTCAATAGATATATTTGACTGGAAGTCCTATATAAACCTATTAAACTAATCTTTTTTCGGGTTAACCAATTTAGAAAGATAAACTCGTGTCAAAATCAAATATAAATATACAAAAGACAAAAACAAATTAATGATAATAAATCATAGCGAACACTGAGATATGTTTGAATGCAACTTGCAAGTTGCAACGATAAGACTGTTATCTGCCAGACCCTACCATTACCGACAATTTTTCAATCAGTATAATCGGATCTCGAGCTTCCTTCGCTATTCTCCTCCCAACACTCTACTATCTATCTTTCAATTTATATATAATTTGTATATTAGTTACCATTTTTAACTTTTATATAACAAAGCTAGATTGTTGTTTCCGGTAGAAAATTAATTTAAAGAATATATAACAGGTGATATAAAAATGAATTTGTAATTTTTCTTATTCCGGAACCGTTGATGATATTGCATTGTGGAATAATACATAGGAGCTCGTATCAATAGAGGAGAGAAGAAAAGCCAAGGCCCAATTTGCTGCTGAAAGCCCAATTCATCACTTCCCTTTCTGCAGCTAGAGAGTTTCAAAACCGGCCCAACCGACACGTGCAATGACAGACAGAGACAGTGATAGTTTCCACTTTCTACTAACATTCGCACGTGACAACTTAGAAAGTTCTCTGGCGAACGACAAGTGGATCAAGCGTCGACCACATCTGATGATTCCCGCCCAATAGCCGTGAGACAATCTCGTTATCGGCGATGGCATCTACGTAATTAAACGGAAAATTAAGGGCATTATTCAACCGACCGTTGAATTCCGGTGACACCACTTGCTCCGAGGAGCTCGAGCCGCCGGCGACCATTCTTGTCACTGATTCCGGTGGACACGTGTCAGTCACTGGCATCAACTCGTTCTCGATCTCGCTCTGTCGCTTCTCGATGATACCTTTCTTGTTATATATACGACACAATACCCAATCGTCGAGCTGAGTCCGAAGAATATCAAAAACACTTCCGGTTAGCTAAACCCGGTTGTTCAAAATCATAATTCAGATTTTGGTTTTGAACCGAATAAATTCACTCACCCTTAGACTGTTTTTCTTGCGAACCGACCGGTCAACGTCAGCGAGCCGGTATTCGTGCATAATCCAGTTGGTTTTCTCTCCCTTTGGAGGTTTTCCGGAGTAGAACACTAAAGCCTTCTTAATACCGACCGGTTTAGGACGACCTATCGGTTTATCAGCACCGGTAGCTTTCCAATAGCCAGTACCAGCTGCCCGGTTCGGTCTTGAACCGTTTGGATACTTTCGATCTCTTGGTGAGAAAAAATACCACTCCTTTTCACCGTACAAAGCCATGTCTGTATATTGAAATTCGGTTTGTTAATTCTTTAACCGGTTTTAAAAAAACCGGTTAAAGGGGAAAAAGAAAGAAACGTACCGGGAAGGTCCCAAGGATCATATCTGTACAAGTCGAGTTCGGTGATGATCGGTGCAGGGATCGGCTGCGACGCGCATTTACGGCAGAGATACATGAGAACGAGCTCTTCATCCGTCGGATGAAATCTAAAGCCAGGTGGAAATTGCATATCAGCCCCAGATTTTATCATAATTCACCTTTTTCCCCCTCCAATATTAATGTTCCTTGATTATAGCAAGAAAGAATTAGAAAGATGTTTGAAACTTCTGAAACAAAGAAGAGAGATGAATATATAAGACGAACGAAGTGGACACGTGGCGGCTAGAACAGGGGCTTTTGTGTTGTTGGAATGGAATCACAACAAAAAGTTGTAAGTATTTGTATAGTGGAGGATTCATTTGAAGTAGATGTAAAGAGAGGGAGACGTGGCAATTTAACGGTAATGTAGATAAGTTTTGTCATTGCTTACGTCAGACTATTTGGAACGTAGCGGTCCGAAGGCATGTCAATTTTGGGAAAGAGCGATAAGAATCGACACGTTCGATCTCACGCGTGTACTTTCCCAAATGAGACCAAACCGATTATATGAGATTACAAAGCTTTGTTCTTTTCGATCTTATATTAAAGTCTTGTATTAATTTATCATTCATTATTATAAACGAGCATCATTTTAGTGTACATTCTATCCGCCGTAATTAAAAAGTAATGATTCTCTTACGGATATATATTCTTCTCCATTTAGATCCATACTAAAGTCCTTGCTTTTCATGATTTTTAGCGTATCAATAGTCCACTTTTTGGAATTTAAAGTGTAACTATTATCGTCTATAACATCATTACTTTAAAAAACATAAAACGTTGCATCTAAACTAAATTCGAGATGTAAATTAGGTTTCTTTCTTTATAACCACGCATAGGTCGAGGATTTAGCGTACACTAAAGGCGAAAAAAAGAATCGCAGCAGTTAAATTTTCTTTTAAAAAAGCATCTCATAGTTATCAACTTATGCCATTGCCACTAAACTCCGTCATTTTCTCTAATGGAGTCCACAAGATAACGTCATCTCAACTCTCAAGCCGCCTGTGCCACCTAATAAATAAACGCTTGGATCTTTACCACGTGGAGCCGCAATGTAAGTTCTGCCGCTTTTTATATTTTGGTGGGTTGAATTTGATAAAAAAGCTCTAAAGTGACCGAAGACGTAGACACGTGACAGGATGTGGATGGTACATCGAATTATCATTAAATGATTAGATGCATGAATTTACGAGCATCGCTGATGATTACCGGAACATACACACACACACCCACCGAAAGAAACCAGGTCGGCAGGAGTTTACTTATATTCGTGTAACGACCAAAACTATTGCACATGCCACGTGTTTTCTAAGAAATCATCAAGATTCATATGTTTCACGCGTTCGCCATGCGGATTTAGCCGCTCTGGCTCAATCTAACGCCACATACAGAACAGGACATGCACAATGTGAGCTATCAGCATCCGGATCCTCACTATAGTCTGACTCGTTTCTATTTGTAGTTACTAGTGCCTACCAAATCATGTTTACTTCATAGTTTTTGTATGATAGATAACCAAATCATGTTCTATTGGTAGAGTTGCTACTTGCTTGTTTACCATTAGGTTTCGGTGACATGTTAATCCACAACGATTAGCAACAAAAAGTTTTAATGTTATTGTTCAAAAGCACCAAAATTTGTTGTCGGAAATGTATCAGTGACTATAATCAACATGAATTGGTTCAAGAGGCAGTGCAGTAAAAATCAGACAAAACGTATGCTAATTATTACCAACTTTGAAAACTAAAGACGACAAACCAGAAATCTGGAACACCTGGTACACATTTAAACCAGAAACAACCAGGTACATTGAATGGTCGAGTAATGGAACAAATGCTATCCTTCATTTTCTTCGAACTCTATCAATTCCAAACAAAACATCCGAAATAAGGAACCCACAATATCCAGTACCAGAGAAGTAACAGTTACTATGAGACGAGAGTGTTCACTGAACCGAGTAAGGGGTAAACTGAACTTAGAACAAAGGCAGATATGTGATTTCAGATCAATCCATCCTTCCCTTGAGAATTCTCTCCTTGATATCATTTGGTGTTCTGGATAACATCACCATGAAAGTATGTTACTATTTATATAATACATTTCCCTAGAAGCAAGTGTAGATGACGAAAGATGTGAAAACAAGAAGACGACAGGAGAACAAAACTTACACAACGTAGACATGTCCTCCCCACCCACTCAGACAATCACGGTCAACCGAAGATAGAAGTGCTTGTGAAATTGTCTCAAACAATTCTTCAGCTTCCTGAAAATCAAATTTGTTGACTAAAGTTGTAATATTATACCTTTTCATTATATCAAGTCTGCTACAATGCACTTCTTCGAATGATGTATTCGAAATTCAAAAACTTTATTTGCATATAATTAAGGCAGGGAAGTCAGAGCAGTCTAACTAATACATGAGTGAGCTTTGAAACACCTCTTGTCTAAACCAAATGAAGATATCCGAGAGAAATATTGGAGGTTCTGTCATCTATAACTAGCATTAAGCACACCAATATTCCCACCAAATCTAGATTCTACAATATAATTTTTACTTATGAAGGATTTCACCAAGTTTTCTGCTGAGCTTAGCAACAAGCATTTGGGTTTCCAGTAAACCGGTAATAAAAATCAAGTTTTAAGAAGGGACATACCATATCTGGTTTGAACATGGCTTCACAGGCACCATATAGCGATTCTGAAGCAGTTCCAGAGACAACAAAATCTTTAGCTAATTCCCTTCATTTAGAGAGAACAAGTGTCAAGACATGCTCACCTTTTCAGCTATCCTGTTCAGTAAAATCTCAACTATAGTAGAACTCATATTTGAAACAGCTCAACACATGTAAAATAAGTCCACTTATATGACATACATACACTGCATTGGATGACAAACGACCAGAACAATATTCCAACTAAAACCAAAATACCGATTCATGACCCTTCTAGCTCACCTAGCAAGTTTCAGGATTACACTTACTGACTGACCAAATTAAATGACATTATATATAACAGGAGTCCCAGCAAAGAAAGGAAGTGAGCATACTTGGCTCCAATTGAATCCATTGTGCAAATGAAGGGTTTGTTATCGTCTCCTAATCCAGCAATCACAGGTTGGCACAAGTACGGACCAAATCTGAAATGAAAAAGTTAAAAGGAATCAGCTTGATTAAGGTTAACTAGGAATTAACTACAAATAGGAGATGACATTTCACCTACCTTTTCTCATAAAGAATGGCAGATACAAGACTAGCGAAGGTTTCTGGCTTCATGTCTCTTTCTTCCCTAAGCTGATATAGCTTATGTCGAAATACAAGTCGCTGGTACCTTCAGCAGTCCCAAAGACAAACAAAAAACGAAGCCCTAAATTTTGTAATTCACCTGAAATTCTGGGAGGAGGAGAGGAGTATACATATGAACATGGAATAGTGACGAGAATTTACAATGTCTGGACATCGGTGGCTAGACCGGAAAGTCCGATGAAGAGTTGATCGTGGATCTTGGAGATTCTCTGAAAATCGGTAGCGATGGTTTGTAGTTGTACACCAAGCCTTCGATCACTAGCTATAGCGAAGCAGTTCTTCCCCACCATAGCTACGACGGCACTTCCATTGTACTCGAAGATCTGCATCACCACAATGTCCATCAATCCATCGTTCAAATCAGAGTACTATCAATCGTTGCGCAAAACAAACAAAAGTTAGACATTGAAAGAAGATTTCGGGAAGGAACACTTACCGACATCGGAAAATTTAGGGCTTACAGAGTAAAACTTTGGGAGTTTTCCTAACGGAGAAGAAATTTGAGAAAGAAAGGAGCAAATTAGTAAAGTCGACGGTGGCTTGGGCGAAAATCTAGAGAATTTTTTTTGTTTTGTTTTTGTTTATCTTAATAATGGGCCTCCCTATTATTGGGCTTCAAAATGACTTATTGACTTTTACATCTTATATATGGTTTCTCTGACTCTCCTTTTAGGAACTCCTGCGACAATTTTTCATAAGTATAGCTTCATCTGTCTGTGCATTAGACCAGGCTTGTCCATTGACAAAAACATTCAAATAGAACACAAGCTCTTAAGGATCTCTGTGAGCGACATCGTTCGAATAAGAGAATCAGTCATCAATTTGATTCTGAGCCTGACTTATGTGCTCCCAAACGCTATTAGCTATAGTTTGAAAGATGCGGTTGATGTAGCACTAGAGGCACTAGCTAAGCAAGAAAGGGCCAAAGTTGTGTATTCAATGTAAGCCACAGTTTTTTTTTTTTTTTTTTTTTTCGTATGGTATCAATGGCAGAGACTCTACAGTTTTCAGAAGACAGTACTAAATATAGGATTGTGGAGATATAATATCTCATTTTACTTGGGAGCAACGCGTGCATCGAGCCAAGCAACTATGTCGTTGATTACTGTGAAAATATTTTCGTCTGTATCACCTTCTAGAATGCAATGGTAGCCACCTGGATAGAGTTTTAGAGTCTTGTCTTGGCTGATAGCATGCTCGTGAAGGAATTTGCTCACAGTGGGATCTGTGACTTTGTCAGCGTCTCCATGAAGTATTAACAGAGGCAATGAGACCTGCGACATAGAAAAGGCAGAAGTTATTAGAAATGAGCCTGTCTATGATAAGAACTTTCCTATATTTCTTTGGTTCTACAACTAACCTTGTCAACTTGCATCTCAATGTCTCTTGTCGCATTTAGAAGTTCAACAGCGGTTTTCAAACGCGTTTGGTCATCGTAGCAAATCACATCGTACTCGCACTGAATCCACAGAGAACAGAAACATCAAAGAGGAAGTCAGTAAAAATGCTTCAGAAAGTGTTCAATTGGAAAACTAAAGAGAAAGTACCAATTTTCTTTTACTCGGGTCCCTGAAGAACAGGTCGCTCAAGTCTTTCTTTGGAAAGAGCTTTGCTTTGGGAAATAGTGTCGACATCAAGATTAACGCCTTCAAGACTAGCGGAGGAGGTTTTACATCTTCTGAAATCTTGATATAACTCAAGGTCAGGTATTTCAAACATGAACTAACTAGATGTAAAATGTGAATACAAATACTCTGAAACTCTAATTGCAGATTTGAGTAAAAAATCTCCAGACCTCAATTACATCCAAGAAAATGCAATATTACTTTAAGAAGTTATGCAGGGATTGATTCACCTTACACATTGGAGCAACAAGGATAAGACCATCCCAAGCATGAGGTTCTTTCAGATGAATTTTCAAGGCAAGAGCTCCTCCCATTGACTGTCCAAGCAGGAACCGGGGCAAGTTTCTCAATTCAGGTCTCCCTAGGAATCAAACAAACTTAAGTAAAACCAAAAAGCAAGATTCGATACAAAAGCAATAACAGGTACAAATCTGTATACCTTTCATTTTGGTGAACTGTTCAATAGCATTTTCAGCTAAGTCATCAAAACTTGGAATGTGACCATGTAAACCATCTGAGAGGCCAAAGCCAGGATGGTCTATAGCATAAACGCCATAACCAGAACCTGCTATTTGCTTTGCTATACCTGTGAAAGAAACCATAAAATAGGTATATTTGCTTTTACAATATAGTTCACTGTTGCATAAAAGACGAGCCTTTCAACTAATGATAAAGTAGATATATATCAAACGAACCATCGAAGAAGAAAGTGCAAGTGCTGCCATAGCCATGACAGAAACACACCGCAGCTTTGATTTCGTCACCGGATTTGGGCAACCAACTCTTGCAGAAAATTTCTTCCCCTTTTGAATTTCTCTCATACCACTATCATTATACACCAAAGAAAGATTTAAGAACTACTTTGACTTTGCATCTCCTTCGGTAAATAAACAAAATCACTGCTTACCTCCTCTGTTCTAATCCCAATCGGAGCTCTCTGTCACCAAATTCAGATGATTAAAAAGGAGACAATATTAGATTTTGCTATAAGAATAAGAGTCAATGCAACCTTGAACAAGCAGTGATCGAGCTGAAGCTGTAAGTCAACAAAAGCGGAACGGGCTTGTCTTCGTGCGGGAGCTTGGTCTAAGTTTTGTAAAGCGATCAGATTCAGCTCTTCGCTCACTCCATCGATCGGGGATCGTTTGGCGCAAACAATCGCCGGCACCAATCGTCGAGTAACGGCCAGGGAACTCTTATGGCGGTATCGGAAGGAGGAGAGAGTAAACGGAGTATCAAAACGGGAAGTTGAAACACGATCCATGGATTCCCGCAGATCTCAGTCCTAGAATCACAGATTGGGGAAGAAGACGAAAATAGTAAAATTTTGTGCGGGAAATTTCTCACGTGCAACACGTGCGTTTTTATGCGTTGACGACGACTCTTCAGTCTCCAACTACCAGAGTGATGATCGACGACAACCGGTTCGACCGCGACCCGAAACCAATCAATCCCATTTCAAACCGGCTTAATTGAATCCGCTTTAAATGCGGTAAACAAAAACCGGTTTCTAGGATTTTGCCTCCAGCTTAGTGATGGGCCTTTCAGATGCCACGTAAATATTGGTTCCGATTAGAAAAAATAAAATAAAATAAAAAAATTATATAAGATTAATTTGGAAACGATGGTGAGATACACTGCACACTGAACAGTGCACAGTATAACGCCAAACTATAAATCACTCTAGCATCTTCAAACGTCAGTGTTTACATAAGAAATGACGACTTTTCAATATTCGCTAGCTTTGTTCATTCTCATGGCGGTTGTAGTTGCCGGAGACGCTGCAAACGTAACCTACGACGGGCGATCTCTGATCATCGACGGCCAACATAAGATCCTTTTCTCCGGCTCCATCCATTATACTCGTAGCACTCCTCAGGTTCTCTCTCTCTCTCTCTCCCCCCGTCTCTAGCTTCCTCTTCTTCTTCATATTCTCACAGTTAACCAATGGAAGTTTCGTAACGTCGTCGGAATATAATTTCCCGACGTATTCGCGCCGAACAATCACGTGATTTAGCACACTAAGTCGGCGGCAGGTTGGGAAGACGAAATGCGTGAGCCGTTAGAGAGAGAGGATATAATCGTCTTTTCAAATTTATCTCGACTAGGCCGTTTATAACTTTGTGGAATTTGCGCGATTTGGTCTCTTATTTTCTGATTTATTTTTATTCGACCCCAAACATTCTGAATTAGAATAGAAACTTCCAATTAAATCTTCTATGCCTTTATGATTTGGCGGGATCTCTTCTTCTTCTTCTTCTTCTGCAAACATTAATGGAAGTCGAACTTGCAGATGTGGCCGTCTTTGATAGCAAAGGCAAAATCAGGAGGATTAGATGTAATAGACACTTATGTGTTCTGGAACATTCACGAGCCGCAACAAGGACAGGTTAGTCACTCCTCTCTACACCATATATTTAGACTGATGAAAGTATATATAAGGCTATGTGATTGATGTATTTTGTGATCTGCAGTTCGATTTCAGTGGAAGACGTGACATCGTGAAGTTCATCAAGGAAATACAAGCTCAAGGCTTATATGTCTGTCTTCGAATTGGACCTTTTATCCAGGGGGAATGGTCTTATGGGTAAGTTTTTTCGCCATTAGATCGTTCAAATTTCAAAGCCAAATTTCGTGGAATTTTGGGTTTTCCAATACACATTGCAGGGGTTTGCCTTTCTGGTTGCATAATGTCCAGGGGATTGTCTTTAGGACAGATAATGAGCCATTCAAGGTATAATATTAACTAAACTCAAATGGCTTCGATACTTCGAAGGTTTTAAAGAAGATACATTTTATTTGCAGTATCACATGAAGAGATATGCACAAATGATTGTTAAGCTGATGAAATCTGAAAAGTTGTATGCTTCCCAAGGAGGACCTATCATACTATCACAGGTTTACATTTTGTGTTTTTTTTTTTTTTTTTTTTTTCATTTATGTTTCCTTCGAAGTTGTTTTCCTGGGATCTCAAAGCTATGTGCAAAACAGATTGAGAACGAGTATGGGATGGTAGCTAGAGCTTTTCGACAAGAAGGGAAATCATATGTCAAGTGGGCAGCAAAAATGGCTGTGGAGCTTGAGACAGGAGTGCCATGGGTCATGTGCAAGCAAGATGATGCCCCTGACCCTGTGGTTAGCTTATACGTTTGTCGTGCATTGTGGCTCATCTGCCATTTTAGCTATCTTATGGTTTCTATGATGCATCAGATTAATGCTTGCAATGGGAGGAAATGTGGTGAAACATTCAAAGGACCCAATTCACCAAACAAACCTACAATATGGACTGAGAACTGGACGAGTTTGTATGGTCTCCATTTCGTATTCACTACATTGCTGTTTACTTTCCAGTCCCCGGATATAAAATTTAACTTTCAGCTGCTGCCTTTGTATAGTTATCAGACATATGGTGAGGAACCATTGATAAGGTCAGCTGAGGATATAGCATTTCAGGTCGCTCTATTCATAGCTAAGAACGGAAGTTTTGTGAACTACTACATGGTACTTTTTCCAGTCTCATTTTTTTTTTTTAATCTCTAATGTATAAGAGAAGCTAGAGTAATGATTGATGATTTCATACTATATCTTATTCTAGTATCATGGAGGTACAAACTTTGGGAGAAATGCTTCACAGTTCGTAATCACCAGTTATTATGATCAGGCCCCACTTGATGAATATGGTAATATCTCAAACCATTCATACTTAAAATCAGACGTTGATCTGAAAGTACAACATAAATGGTTGGTGCTGCAGGATTACTTAGGCAACCAAAGTGGGGCCACCTTAAGGAATTACATGCTGCAGTTAAGTTGTGTGAAGAGCCTCTACTATCTGGACTGCAAACTACAACATCATTGGGGAAGCTACAAACTGTAAGTATATTCTAACAGTATCTTCTCCTGTTTGATATCATGAAGAAGGTTGTAATAGTGATATTTATGTCTTATTTAACAGGCTTTTGTGTTTGGGAAGAAGGCGAATCTATGCGCTGCCTTACTTGTGAATCAAGACAAATGCGATTCTACTGTACAGTTTCGTAATTCTTCATATCTCTTGTCTCCAAACTCTATAAGTGTCCTGCCAGACTGCAAGAATGTAGCCTTCAACACTGCCAAGGTAAGCTAATACATCAAAACTATCATACATGCAGATTTCTTGTGATGTCATTTGTATTTTGTGGTGTGGACAGGTCAATGCACAATACAACACGAGAACAAGGGAACCAAGAAAAAACTTGTCTTCTCCTCACATGTGGGAGGAATTTACAGAAACTGTCCCAAGTTTCAGCGAAACATCAATAAGATCAGAATCCTTGCTTGAGCACATGAACACAACACAGGATACTTCCGACTATCTGTGGCAAACAACTAGGTAAAGCCAATTATATCCCGTAAGATATACAGCAATAGTCAAGATGACTAGTATATTCCGTGTTGGATATTCTGCAAGTTATAATGTTTCTTTTGCAATAAAGGTTTCAGCAACCTGAAGAAGCTCCATCAGTTCTTAAAGTCAATCATCTTGGACATGTTCTACACGCCTTTGTTAATGGGAGATTCATAGGTATGTCTTCTTACCGTGAATCCTACTCTAGGTTAAAGGTTTTTGGCATCACCAAAGTTAAATGCTTCTAATTTTGAGTTCTCTTTAGGTTCTATGCACGGAACTTTCAAAGTGCATAGATTTTTGCTAGAGAAAAATGTGTCATTGAATAATGGCACAAATAACATCGCATTACTCAGCGTAATGGTAGGGTTACCGGTGAGCCCCAATCTTTTCTTCTGAAATTCTTCAATATTTGTTCCAAACAGTACTTTTCTATCAGTATCTGTAGGAAATATCAAAAAACCATCTGCAGTACATTTTTTCTGACGGCGTTCCTCTTTGGAACACAGAATTCAGGAGCACGTCTAGAGAGGAAAGTCGTTGGATCACGGAGCGTAAAGATTTGGAATGGAAAACATACACTGTACTTCAACAACTATAGTTGGGGATATCAGGTAAAAACTTCTGAGTTTTATTCTTCAACAGAACCTATCTCCTTCTTGTTAACTGATACTGGCTCAAAATCGTTGCGGAGGTTGGACTGCAAGGGGAAAAATTTCATGTTTACACAGAAAATGGGGCGGCAAAAGTTCAGTGGAGGCAGTACAGAGACTCCAAAAGTCAGCCTCTAACTTGGTACAAGGTAGAACAACAAAATAGTAAAATTGTAGTAGCTCAATATATTACAAGGTAGAACAACAAAATAGTAGAATAGCAGTCGCTCAAAACTTCAATCTCTGAGATATTTTCTTAATCTATAGGCCTCATTTGACACACCAGAGGGGAAAGATCCAGTGGCCTTGAACTTAGGATCAATGGGAAAAGGAGAAGCTTGGGTGAATGGCCAGAGTATTGGTCGGTACTGGGTCTCCTTTCATACTTCCAAGGGTAACCCTTCTCAGATATGGTAGGATATCTGTTCACTCTCCTAATTGAATTATCTTGGTATATGAATAAAATGTTATTCTTTGAAGCTATGTTCTCCTCTTTTTAGGTACCATATACCGCGATCTTTTCTTAAACCCAATAGTAACTTACTAGTCCTTTTGGAAGAAGAAAGAGAAGGGAATCCACTTGGTATAACTATAGACACAGTATCCGTCACCGAAGTCTGTGGTCATGTCTCCAGTTCACATCCTCCTCCTGTGATTTCTCAGAGAAGAAAAGGCCACAACCAAAGTAAACACAGACATCTAAAACACCAGTATGATAAGAGGCCTAAGGTTCAGCTCCAGTGTCCTTATGGCAGGAAAATTGCGAAGGTATTGTTTGCAAGCTTTGGTACTCCAAATGGAAATTGCTGGAGCTATTCTGTTGGAAGCTGTCACTCACCCAAATCCATGGCAGTTATACAGAAGGTAGCTACTATTGTCCCTGTGAATTCTACCTTCTTGCTGACATAATAAAGCCAAATAAGATTTTCCTATGAATGTATGTAGGCTTGGCTCAACAAGAGTAGGTGTTCTGTACCAGTATGGAGCAAAACATTTGGAGGTGATTCATGTCCACACGCTGTTAAATCCCTGCTGGTTCAGGCTCAATGCTCATGAGTGTCCGATTCTTTAGTATAGATTTCTCCTCCTTTTTTTCTTCTCTTTTTTTTTCTTATTGTGAACAAATAACAAACGTATTAGTGAAATATTACAAAAGCACAATACAAGGTTTGAGTTACATGGGAAACATCATGGGAACAACTGAATAGCTCTCCAATCGGTGCAGCTGCTGACAATCAGCCTCCATTTAGTCAATTAATCGGTTAGATCTTCCGGTGGCTCCGGTTTATACTAAGTTTATACTCGGTGTTTAATCAAACTATCTAATGCATCATGAAAGCCATGAAAATTTGAGCAGGAATTATTCCATCTATCAGATTTCCTCCGTTGCAGAATTTTGATACAGGTCAACCCCGTGAAAATCCGACTCTCAGACCATCTCTTTTCGAGCCATGATCGGTTTGATCCTCATGGCTTTTCTATATCTCTGTTCTATTCCTTCTCTCATTCTTTTATGCAGATCTTCATCAAGTGTACCCGCCATTCCTTCTGAGGTCAAAGCATCCAACACCAACTTATAAGTATACTCTCTTGGAACCAACCCAGCCTCCACCATCTCCACCACCAAATCCCGAGCCTCGGCCGCTCTCCTGGTCTCAACAAGAGCATGTATTAGCGGCGTGTACGTGCTTGAACCAGGTACACCATGACCCATCTTCTTCATTGTCCTCATCATCTTGATTGCATGTTCTATCTCATTGGTAACACTATAATACCTTATAAAAGAATTATAAGTCACCTGGTTCGGGACACATCCTCTTTTCTTCATATCTTCAAACAGCTCCAAAGCCCGACTAATACGACTCGTTTTGCAACATCCATCGATCAAGCAATTGTAAGTCACCACATCGGGTACGAACCCTCTGAACAGCATTTCCCTAAACATTCGATTAGCTTCCCACATCCTTCTCCTTATTGCCTTTCTGCATCCGGTCTGCATTCCATATTTACAGTAGGAGCTTATTAAAATGGTATAAGTATAGATGTCTGGTGGGTATCGAAAACCCGGTAATTGCATCTGATCCAACAGAAATCGAGCTTTTTTGAAATTTCCTACTCGACAAAGAGCATTGATAATTGTATTATAAGCATAAACATCAGGTTTGCAGTGATATTCCTTCATCCTATAAAAGGTAGCTAATGCCTCTTTCACAAAACCTTCTTCTCCTAGGCATTTCATCAAACAGGTTATAGACGCTGTGGTAACCACATCTTGTCCGTTCTCTCGTCCAGAAACTTGCCGGAGAAAATCCCAGAGACCCTTAAAGTCATTGCCTTTAGCCAATAGACAAGCCATATCTCTGCAAGTGATCTCATTATGATCGAACCCGAAATGGGTCTCGATCCAAAAGAAGAACTCCATAGCTTTCTGCAACCCGAGTGAAACTTTCTTAGGATCCATATATGCGGCGGGACCTAGAACTAGGACTTGGGAACGGCGTCGTTGTGATTCTTCACGGAGGTTTCTCTGCTTTAACGGTGACCGGTGACGAAAACCCTTTTGCCGACCAATGGATCGTGGGGAGATGAAGAAGAATCTAGGGATTGAGCGGAGGACATCGGAGACGAGCTGCTGAGACCATGGATTCGCGACCGTTGAAGAAGCGAGAACGGCGTCGAATGGACGGTTCTGGATCATGGCGGCAATGAGCTGATCAATAATGCGGTTGCATTGCGACGGTTTCATGGTGTCCTTCGAGTTTCGTTAACACAAAGCTGCTCTAACACCAACACAGGAATATCTCCCAACTTTTTAAAAATTTTCCATTTTGATCTTCTTATTGTAACATTTATTAGTATCTTTTTTTTTTTCCTAGCAAATCACATTTAAACAAATTATTAGATAATCAGATATATACACTATATGCTGAAAATAGTTTTAAACAATCAAGTAAATTAATGATGGTTTTTAGTGAAGTTTTACTCGCAAACGGAATATTAATCCGTTACATTCTTTGCTACAAAGCCATCTTCGAAGACGAATGTGCGTTTTCTTTTCTTTATCGAAACTTTTAATCGCACATCGTTTTATTAAACTTATTGCTTTTATTGACAGTTCCAAATTATCGATAATCTGATACCAACATTTCCGTATCAATGTCGTTTTGAAAAACTTCAACTTTAATGTTATGTCGAGAAAAAAGCCTTATTTGGTTAGAGACGGATAACTGCAAAACTATGATTAGATCTGGACAAAATGAGAAAATGCCAGAGGAGACGAATACAAATATGGTCAACAAGCACTGTCTCATCGTTGCGTTTCCAGAAAATGGTCCAACGTCTCACTTAGCGCTTTTTCGCAAACTTTCGGTGATAGCGTAATTACTACATCATCGGTACTCAAGACAATCTCTTGCAAATCGCTTCTGATCTTCCCATTTTAACATAGTAGTTTTTCATTCGTAGATTTTTTTTCCTTTTTCTTGTAGTTCAAATTAAGCTTGAAAAAATGTTTGGTTAGAAGTTTGCATTGGCAATTTAATATTAAAAAAAAAACTTCATTTTACTTTCTATATCTTACAAAGTTACAATATCTCTCCCCACACTCAAAATTTCAAAACTGTGGATTGTCTTAAGACATCCACAATCCACAACAAATTATATTACAAAGATGTGAAAACTCCAGTGACACTTGATATAGGACCCTAAACTTTGGAAAATACCAATTCTAGCCCAAGATTTTGCTTTAATCTGATTTGAGCGATTCAATTGAAGCTTTCCTTTCCTTGGTTCGGATGGCTAAGAAGTAAGAACCGATCTCGACCCATTACAAATGTGTTCAAAAGAACCCAAACCCGACCCACTCAGCTTCGTTGGCGATTCGTGGCGAGAATCGGAGAGAAGAGAACGACGACTTCGGCGAGTCCCACCTAGGAGAAACCGATCTCCGGCTAGAAACAGTCCATGGCGACATCGTCTCCATATCGGAACAGTAATATTCATTCTCCGATCTCGACCGGGTTTTTCTCCGACTACCACCGCTCTTGTTCTTCCTCAACCTAAACTTAGGCGACGGGAAACACCCGAATCCGGCAACAGCAAAATCGGAACTTTGTTCGGGTTCGGATCCGGGTCGGTTTCGGTTAGGGCGTTGGAGCTGCCACCGTTCCGAGAAAGCTCGCGGCGATGATCGGAAAGAAGGTCCCGGAGAGTAGAATACAGAAGCCGACGACGGTGTTGGTGGTGGCTTGAGCTTCGATGGGGTAGTAGAAAAGGAAGGAGGAGTGAGAGGAGATAAAGGACGGCTTTTTGAGTTGGAGATGAAAGAAGACGACGGCGGAGACAACGCCGGCGGGAAAAGCGGCTGAGAGTGAGACAATGGTTTTAAACGGAGAGGGGAGAGTTTCTTAGGAGGCTGAAGAGGAGTAGTTGTGTTACCGGGTTGAGAAATTCGGGTTTTGGGTACACCGGGTCGGATCTCCCAGCTAAAAGGTACAGTTCCAGGTCTCTTGAATGAATCATCAACGTCGACAATGGCCATTGATGTCTGGTTTAGCTCTCAAGAAACAAAAACAGAGAGAGAGATGACTTTAGACTCGGATTAAGAATGAGTTTAATGTCTTTATATTAGAAGAGAGAAGAGAGATGAGAGATGAGAGATGAGGGATGAGAGGCGAGATTAGAGGAAGATAGGAGTGGGTGGCGGGAGAGATTAGAGAAGTTTATCTGTGTAATTTGACTTGGTTTCAATTGGTCCCTACCATTTACTTAACTTTTCAATTATGCATTGGTCACCACAAAATATTACCCACACAAAGATCTTTACTTTATTAGTTTTTGGCTCTCTTGAAAAAAATTGCATCTTTAATCTAACACCTTGAGACCTATAGGCTACTTTGAAGAATCTAAACAAAGTATTTTAACACCTTAAAACTCGTTTTTTTTCTTCCGTAGACACACATTACAATATTAAAAACAAAATAGGTTACATATTCCATTGACATCTCAAAAGTCAAGTCAGAAGTTTTTTATTTAATCCATTGGTATAAACAATAAAGAAACAGAAGATAAATAACCTACGATTTAATGACTCTATGTTTATACTATCTAGGAATGTTTGTATTGACTATTTATAATAATAGATCGACAAAAATAAAAGGAGCTAAGATTTGAAATATCAAGTGCTCTAACATAGTTACAGCACGCGGTCTTCCATGATTTAGACGTGAAAGCGAAAACGAAACCAAACCAATTGAAGGTAAAAATTCAAACTTTGAAATGATCTCGGACCTTTTTCCCTACATGAGCTCAAAAGGGCTAACCACTTAACTTTTTGTCTTGTCTGCAAATGATTCCAATTTAGTCTTAAAAACTGGCATAATGATGATGATGATGATGCTCTGTGTCACATTAGATGAAACCAAACTTCAAATGACCACCATGTCGGTTAAATGACTCTACTGGAATTGCGGCAAGAGCACAAATAGTATTGCTTGCCACGTCCACTAGCTGCTGTTACTTTTCTGCACTCTCTACAACTGTCCAGGACTAAAACTGTATTTACAGATTCATTTGATCATGAAAGCTGCAAGAGCCACCTTGTCTGTTTCAGCTAGTTATCCAACATATTATCAGCCTCCAAGTTCTTGTCAAAAGACTCAAAAGAGATTTGTTTAAGAAGTTTTTGTAACTGTAATTAACAATTGTAACAAATGAATTACTGGAAAATGCAACATAATTGTCACCCACTTCCTTCTTTAGACTATATATCAAAATCACAACTTTTGCATGCTCCAAAGAATGCATTGAGTAGTAAGGACTAAGGAGGTGAATGCCAATCTATTGTTGATCCAAACAATCAATTTCCACAAGTGCAGCAAGATTTCACAGATTTTACCTGCAGGTATGTGATGGCTTGAAAAAGATCACCTTGTCATATGGAGCTCGATGCTAAAAAAAAAGCCTGCATGTAAAACAATATAAGATGATCTGAGAAAATTTGAATTGTAAGGAGAAACTCAAAGCATAAGACAACATATGCAATATAAGGCTTCCCATGATTTTTTGAGAATGTGGTTTACTTAAACCAACAGCAACAGCAGCAAAATCTTTGATCTTTGTCCAAACAACATCAATCCCACTGTCATCACTTGCATTTAGCTCCAACACCCTGGATTTGTAGAGTTAAACCACAATCAATTTAGACTAAGAAACAAATGTAACTGAAATGAAACTTAGTGTTGGAAATGAAACATAATCGAAATGATATAGCCTCAAATCAAAAATCTAACGAAACATGAATGAATGGAAATGAAATTGATTCCGACTTTTCATAACTAGAGGATCAATAGACTAAACCTTCTTACACACAAAGAGGGTTTTGTCGACTCTAATATGCGTCTCACTTTCACAGTCGAGGAGGGAAAAAGTTTCCCGCTAAACTATAGTGGGACCCACAACCGATCAAATACTCGTACCTCGTAACGGTTTTGACTTCGATCGACGGTCACGATTGATCCGTTTATTTTTATTTATAATAAATAGAAATCGAAAAAATTAATTCCGAGTGTTCATATTCCGTTGTTCCTCTTCTTCTCCTTCAAGATCTCTCTCTCGCAGAAGAGAAACCCTAAATCTCATCGGAAAACAAGAACGCCGAGCCGGAGATTTTTCCATTTCTTCGTTAACTATGTCTTCCTCGTCATCATCGAGGAATCTATCCCAGGAGAATCCGATTCCTCGTCCGAACTTGGCCAAAACTCGAACCTCACTCCACGATGTTGGAAACCGTCGTGTTCCCCTCGGCGACATCACTAACCAGAAGACTGGCTCGAGAAGTTCTTCATCCTCGTCTACTCTGGTAAGTTACCTTGGATACTCTCTACTGCTTTTTGTTTTCCTTTTCAATTCTAGTGTTTTCTTCGTCGAGAATTGTAGTTTTAGGGTTTATCCTGGAATTTCAGTCTATAATCTGTGAATTTTTAATCTATTAAGGTGCATTGTTCTTATAAGAACGGCCAATCGAAGAAAGCACCTAAGCCTGCTTTATCTCGTAATTGGAATTTGGGAATTCTCGATTGCGGTTTACCTCCCAAGTCAAATGCGAAATCAAACGCAATCCTTCCTTACGGAGACACAGGATTGCCTCAAATCGATGATAATCTTCTAGCTTCATCACCTGTGTCATCCGTGGATGCCTCTCCCACTCAATCAGACCAGTTAAGATCCACTCATGACTCTAAAGTAGAATACATGGTCGAGAGCAGTATTGCTCTCCCGGAGTATGCAGAGTCAACAAACACAGATTTTGGAAATGATGATAAGATTGTGAACATTGATAGTAACTTGATGGATCCACAGCTTTGCGGTGCCTTTGCTTGTGATATCTACGAGCATTTGCGTGTATCCGAGGTAGGATTGCTATAGTCTTACCCTGCCACAGTTGACTTGATTATGTTTCCGAGTCGTCTTAAAATTTTGCTTATTCTTCTCTACAGTTAAAAAATAGACCGGCTCTGGATTACATGGAAAGAATCCAGCTAAACATCAATGCTAGCATGCGTTCTATACTGATTGACTGGCTCGTGGAAGTAAGCTTTTGATGAATCCTGGTTCATTTAGGCAAGAAATTTAGTTTAGATTGATAAGGCAATAAGTTTAATAGTAGACAAAAGTTTTATATAATTACCACTGGTAGGTAATATATAGTTACAAAGCTGTTCTCTGGATTTTCATAAAAGTACAGGTTGCTGAAGAGTATAGGCTTTCGCCCGAGACATTGTACTTGGCCGTGAACTATGTAGATCGGTATCTTACGGGCAATGCAATAACCAAGCAAAATCTGCAGCTACTTGGTGTTGCCTGCATGATGATAGCAGCGTAAGAAATATTGATATTTGCTCTTTGGCTTCATCTTTTTTCTTCTTCATAAGTATGCAATTTCTAATCAGTGGACATACTGGAATTCCAGAAAATACGAAGAAGTGTGTGTGCCCCAAGTGGAGGATTTCTGTTATATCACTGATAACACATACTTAAGAAACGAGGTTTGTGTTTTGGTCTTCCCTGGACAAACTCTTCTTCTTGTGGTTTTGATATGCTCGTAATAAGTTGTTAACCTTTATGCTTTCTTATAGCTTCTGGAGATGGAGTCTTCTGTTCTGAACTACTTGAAGTTCGAATTAACAACTCCAACAGCACAATGTTTCTTGAGGTAGCTTCTGGTCATATTGATGTTGACTTCAATCATCCTGTTTTCTGGTTCCCTGCTGATCTAATCTTGTAAAAATGGTGGTTAGGCGCTTTCTTCGTGCTGCTCAAGGCAGAAAGGAGGTATACTGTTATATGAAAATTAAAGATGAGCTGTCTTGGCAATGGGTGATGTCTTATATACATTTCTGACTGGTTGCTGCTTTCTATTAGGTACCATCACTGCTATCCGAGTGTCTAGCCTGCTATCTCACCGAATTATCGCTATTAGACTACACTTTGCTTCGATACACTCCATCACTCGTTGCAGCCTCTGCAGTTTTCTTGGCACAATACATACTATACCCTTCAAGAAAACCATGGGTATGACCACAAAACTGTATCTGCATTTCTCTGTTTTCTAGTAGTTAGCTTTCTGCAACTCTGTGTTTTATTAAATCCTGTTAATTTGGGGTGTTTTCAGAACGCTACGTTAGAGCATTACACGTCGTACAGGGCTACACATATGGAAGCATGCGTTAAGAATCTTCTTCAGCTGTGTCATGGGAATCCCTCATCTGATGTAGTTGCAGTCAGAAAGAAGTACAGTCAACACAAAGTAAAACGCACTCCACTTTCTTTATTATGTATGAATAGTTTCAAATAAATGTCTGAAGTGTTTACTCTCTTCTTTTTTTTCTCCTTGCAGTACAAGTTTGTAGCAAAGAAGCTTTGCCCCACATCACTACCGCAAGAGCTCTTCCTGTGCTAGGTTTCTCTGTACTTTTTTTACCACTCTTGTCTTGTAGATATTGCTGATATAAACTAATTGGGTGAAGCAAATGTATTCAGTTCAATAGATATGTAGATGAAAAATACTACTTATCAATATAAAGGTTTGTTTCTTTATAAGTAATGTGTATGTGAACAAAGTTCTGAGCTACGTATGTGGTTTGGGTGGTTCAACCGCCTTTGCGGAAAAGGCGGTTAAAGTGCGGGCCAACCACCCTAACCGCTTCGAAAGGATGATCAAAATATGAAACAAGCGTAGTTAATTGTTTTATAACTCAACTATAGAGTGTTAGTTAAATATGTAGTTTCTCAACTTGGATGAATCAGAACTTGATTAGGCATGTGAAATTATGCTGATGGGACATTCTTATTAGTTCCGGGAGAACAAGGTGGGTCTGGAACTTTGGTGAGATTCCAATACATATTTACTGAAGATGATTCTCTTTTCTTTTGATTTCCCTTTTTTGGGTTAAGCTCAGTTCATGAAGTTTGAACGACAAAGAGTTGATCGTTCTAAAAAGAAAAAAAAAGGCTCACAAACTAATATATTATCCATGATAACATTAACAACAAAATACTTTGATGGACCCTTAGAAGTCAACCATAAAAAAATAATATTAGGTTTTGTTAATTCAATGGAAGTGCGGTGGTCATGCTCTGATTGAAGTGCGGTCCAACCACCTAAACTGGAGCTGTCTCGGATCGAAAGATAAGAATTGGCAATCAAAGATATGAAACAAACTTTAGTTATCTGTTTTATTCAATTATAAATTGTTACCAAACATTTCGTTTCCACATTTGGTAATGAACTTAAAACAATAAAAAGAAAACAACATATTCTTCTGTTTCAACAGTAAAATGCTGTTGCAGACTCGCTACAAGATAATAAAGTATGATGGATCATAATTTTGATTAATTAGGAGCTTGTGAAGGTCCCATTCGATTGTGGAACCTGGATGGACTAGAAGAAGGCAGACGCGGAGACTTTGGTAAGGTTCCAAAGCCTATTGAAAGTGATTCTCTCTGCGGTATTGACTTTGCTTCTAAGAATAAGCTTGATCTATAGAATATGGACGACAGAGATTTGGTTGGCATTGCAGATGTTAGAGAAGTCATTAATCCATAAGACATTAACAACCAAAATATCCATGTGGTTGCCAACATCTCGGCCTTGTTCATCTCTACTTCTTTTTGTTTTCCTGTTTTTAGATGAAGATGTTATTATGGGTTTACTAAGTGTTTTTAAATCGACTATTGAGATTTTATAATGTTACATCAGATTATGAATATGAGATTTGGCAGTCAATGGTCCAACCATGCATCCCATTAAATAGGAAAAAAAATCATGTTTATTGTCTGTGGTCAAAGTCAGACATCCCTTGTTGGCAAAAAAAAAAAAAAAAAGTCAGACATCCCTCTACTTCTAAAAATGGTAAAGAATAACATGTTCGTTAGTCTAAGGATAGGATTAAGTAAATTTCAAAGGAATGAAAGTAAACGTAATGAAAAAATAAATGAATATTGAAGAATGGATAATTTTGTGATTAGCCCCAAACAAATAATGATTTTGATTATTCCAATGGAAATGCAACAGCAAAAAGGTTAAAATAAAAATACATATTTATATTCATTTCTATTTCTCTCTATACCTCACAATTTCATTATTTCTCTCTATTCTTCTACAATTCTTTACAAAGTGCAATTAAAGTTGGAACATTTAGCAGTTTTTCTCTTCTTTGCTTTTTTTGTTATCAACTTAAACAAACGTTTTCGGCAATCTACAGTTGTCAGCCAACAATTTCAACAACTTCTCTACTAAAATTCTCTCGGAAAAAAAAAGAAGCATAAACATAAATCTCTAGAATTTATAAGTTGTTCTTTTTGGACACCTACACATTTACATAAGTGTGAGAAGAAAAACATAAGATATTAATATGAATAAATGAAGATGAAAAGTAAGAGATATCAACCTTGACGGTTATGGTCTCAGTTAAAGGACATGGTACTTGGTTATAAAGTTTTATTTGCTGGATTTTTGTTGAGAGTGGACGATCACTACCGCCGAATTTGTATCCGGTAAATGATACAAGTGAGTATACATTGTGCCAAGAATAAATCACAGTGATGATGATTAACATTCTCTAGGGGACCTATAATAAAGAAACTATTATTCGTAACATGCATTGTGTTTCCTCGACCAGGATCAATTCTAACGTATCTGGCGTATAAAATATAAAAAATTCTTATATTTTATACTCATTTCTATTTCTTTATATTTCTCATATAATTATTAGGGTAATTCTCATCAACACCACTAAAATAAGTTTATTTTCCAAAAATACCATAACAAGTTTTATTTTTCAAAAATACCATAAAAAAGTTTTATTTCTAAAAATACCACAAAACTAAAACCAAACTTTAAACTCTCAAAACTAAACTCTAAACCTTTAAAACTAAACCCTAAACCCAAAATACTAAATACTAAACCCAAACCCAAATATTTAAATTATAAACCTTTATAATTTAAATATTTAATTTTGTGGTATTTTTGAAAATAAAACTTTTTAATGGTATTTTTGGAAAATAATACTTATTATGGTATTTTTGAAAAATAAACTTATTTAGTGGTATTTGAAAGAATTTCTCTAATCATTACCTGTTTGGGGCTAATCACAAAATAATTGTGGTGAGTGTTTTTTTTTTATTTGTTTTGTTTACTTGGATTTTTTTTCATTGCATGTGTATTTGATTTAAACTTAGAGAAATTTCTTAGAATACCATTAAAATAGGTTCATTTTCAAAAATATCATCATTAGTTTTATCTTCCAAAAATACCACAAAAACTAGAAAATGAATTATAAAGATTTGTAATTTAAATATTTGGGTTTGGGTTTAGTATTTTGGATTTAGAGTTTAATATTTAGGGTTTAGAGTTTATTTTTGAGGATTTAGGGTTTACTTTTGAGGAAAACTTATGTTTTAATTTTTTTGTATTTTTGGAAATAATCAATTTTTGTGGTATTTTTGAAAAATAAAACTAATGATGGCATTTTTATATAAAAAAACATATTTTAGTGGTATTTACGAGAATTGACCTTCAACTTATTTCTAATATTTAGAATTTTCTTTCCATTTCCAAAAGAGTGATGAAATAGTTTATTGTTGAACCTTTGTATCATCTTATGTAATTTTCTTCTTGGAAGATGATTTGGAACTTGAAGACATGGAGAATGCTAGGCACTATGACCTTGTCAAAATGATGTAATTGGAGATCATAATGGTACTGAAACTTCTTCTGTTCCTCAACATATTACAAGAATTATGAAAATGGTATACACATACTCTCGTCCTTTTCAATGAAATGACGAGATTTTCTGGACGAGGACTAGGAGTCGACTTGAGAACATCAAACCGTTCACCTGAAGATCTGACAGTTTTGGTTATGAGGTCACCTTATAGCTCTGTTGTGGCGGTTGACTCGATCTCAATGTTGCGAAAGCCAGAAACCGAGAATGACTATTGCCAGAGATAAAGCTATCAACACAATACTGATCCCCTTATTCTTTTTTTAGGAAAAAATAAATAAAATAATTTACTAAAATGATGTTATAATCTGAATTAAAATCGTCTAATATGTAAGTTGTAAGGTAATAAAAAATCTGTATATATTATATTTTAGAAAGTGTCTGATTAAAACCTATTATTGTGAGTCCTCTGTTTTCGCAAAAGAAACAGTTGATTCAGTCAAGTGTCATATTGTTTTGGAAGCATTACTTAGACTCTAGATATTTTGTTTAGGACCGCGTTATATGTGCTTCGTACGTAATTAACTATCTTCGAGTTACCGAGACAAGGAAACGCTTATTTGATGAGGTAAGCATTAGAAACCAATATATTTTACACATGGCTCTGCTCTACTAATCCAAACCAATACTTTGTAATAAGATTTCTAATTCCACACATTCTTTTGCCCTATAAAATCATACAATCTTTTATTAATTTAGGGTTTATCCAGATCAGTTTTCTTTATGATTTTTCAATAAAACCAAAACGAGAATGAATCAAATTTGATCTCAATTAGAATTTCACAAACTCAGTTAAGATATTTTCAAAGAATCATTACAAGCTTTGCTGGCCCTGCCGAACTATATTATTTTTAAACTTTACTTGCGAGTTGCAATAAAGTGTAGTGCCAAGAGCATTATAAATATTCAATGATCATTACAATTGATAAATACGATCTATAGTGGATCGAATTTTAATATTTACCATGTAAAAGAAACTATAGATTTTATATAATATTAAGGATTGATTATGAACTCCTCTTTACATATTTGTAGTCACGGAGTGGGTTGGTCAATTAATGACGAAAAGCTACACGTTACAACGAAAAGACTCTTTTAGTAGTAGTTTACGATTCTCTTTTTCTAAATAAGAATAGTTTCTTTTACAATATAGTTGTCTTAAGTCAATTGGTCGCCAAACCTTGCTTAAAAGATGTCAATATATCAACAAACTAGGCGTCATCTTGATCTTATATAAAGACAATACATATTTTTCTTGAATTATATATAGAGTGAAACCCTATAATGAGACCATGTATTTTTATAATTATTTTAAAGTTGGATATTATATTGGAAGTAACAAACCTAGTGTTTTTCTACGATCATAACTTTTATTTAAACACTAATTATAGTACAATACCTAAATAGAAATCTAACCGATAATGGTAAGCAATGAATCCAATGCTCATCTTTCTCTATATTCGAACGAAGTAAATCGCGGCGGCTGAAAAAATGAAAAAAAAAGAAGATAATTCAATTAAGTGTTGGGCGATATTTATACTCTTAAATATATAATAAAAATGAAGATAACACTTTAAGGGATCAAGTTGAAGAAAGTGCACTTGAAATGATGAAAAGCGTTTCTGGTTCACTCTTTTAATTCGTTAATCGACACTGAGGAATGAGGATGGCTGTGTGCGTCTGATTAAATCATGTGGAAGATCTGAACCAAAGAACCTTATTCTTGTTCTTGATCTCCTAAGTCTTCATTATTATTTTCAATTATTTTCAATACACACTAATCACCATTTAGAAGGACTTGTACATTTTGTATGCGTTTTTACGGTTTAAACTTGTAATTCTAAAATAATGTATTTTATCTGAATGAATAGAATTCCTTTTATATTTGGACTATTTTCCTTTGAATTTTAGTCTTATGACTTGTCTGACGACAAATCTTCTCTAAGTCCTTATGGGATATTTGGTTTCCCACTAATCAAGCTTAATTATGGTATTATTGAAAAAAAAAAAACTGTCTATATATAGTAACTTAATAATAGAGAAAGATTACAGCAGGAAAAAAAACCCTTAACTTCTGCTAAAGCAACGCAAATAACTAGAAAACATTTTTCAGGTATTTTGATAAACCAGCAAGGTTTTTAAGTTTTTTATTATTATAATTTCTTACAAAATAATTTTAAATATATTAACAGTCATTTTAGTGAACTCATGACACAGTTTCTTCTCCAACAAAATCCAATACAGTTTGTGTGTGACAGTTTTATGTTTTGATGAGTTTAGTTGGCAAAGTAATAAAAATATTTCATTTCGAGAAGAACAGATAGCTTACACGCCTCAATAGTTAGTGAGCTGCAGAAACTTCTATGGTGGTGAAATATTCTTTCGAATTCTATATATGTGTGTGTGTGTGTTACTATTGATGATACTAAATCACCTTTTAGTTTTGAGTTATCATTTTGAAATCTATACATGATTGCGTGTACTCATTATTTATAGTCGGCATCGATCTCTCCATATGCCATGAATGTTCGTTTAACATCTTGATGCCATAACACTTTACTTTAAAAAGTAAAAACAAATAAATTTAGCTGTCCACTATTAATAAAAAGGTAAATTAGCTAATTACGTAAATTAATCAAGTGATAAAACACTTTGTAACTACGCAGTATTTTGATTTATATCATTTTGACCAAAATACGAAGAAACACTAGATATAGATAAAATGACATAAACCAAAAAAAAACGCATATTATTTTTTTGAATAACATTTCATTTTATTTAGTCTCATAAAATGAATAAAATGGTTATTTTTAGAATTCTGCCCACAAACCCTTGTTATAAATAAAAGCTGTTTTTCATTGAATAGTACCCTAGTAACATCTAGTTGTAACACACGTACATAAATGTTATTTTTCAAAAAAACTGAACAATGACTTTAAGTCCAAATGAAAACGATGGCAGCATCTTGGACTTCAAATTTTCCATTCTCATATATTTCTTTCTTCTTTGTTTTTTAATCAATACAATTTCGTATCAAATCATTATCAATATCATGAAGTCACATTTTTCAAAAGTAACACATGAGTATGGTCCTACAAACTTTTTACCAATACAACGTATATATTTTAAATACACTTTTTACGTTTTACTGTTTGCCCATAAAAAAATGATACACATTTTTTTTACCAATTTCTGTGTATATATATATATATGCACTCCACTCTCGGTTTCTATTCATCCATCTTCTCTTCTCTTCTTCTTCTTCTATTTATAAACCCCAAGAACTAGACAGTTATAGAAATCAGAGTTCTTAAGTTCTGATTATATATATATAAATTCTTCAACAAGGTATTACAAATTACCCATACAGTCAATTTCCCTCAGCTTCTGTTTTTATCTTCTAAACTTTACTCTTACAAACACTTACTCTGCATGTAACTTCATACATTGAACAAACAAAAAAACAGACAAAAATGGTTCATAACCAGCAAACAGTTCTTGCCGTCGATATGCCACAAACCGGCGGCTCCAAGTGCTTCGACGACGACGGCAAAATCAAAAGAACTGGTAACAATGTTTCTCCTTTAGATTCTTACTGAGACTTAGTTAAATAATAATTCAAAATTTTGTTAATTCTAATTCAATTGGAACCTGTTCTGTTTAGTTAAAAGTTTTATTTTAAATTATGGGTTTAGGGAGTATTTGGACGGCGAGTGCACACATAATAACGGCGGTGATAGGTTCGGGAGTTTTGTCACTAGCATGGGCTACGGCACAACTAGGTTGGCTCGCTGGACCGGTGGTGATGTTGCTCTTCTCCGTCGTCACTTATTTCACTTCTTCTCTCCTCGCCTCCTGTTACCGTTCCGGGGACCCTATCTCCGGCAAGAGGAACTACACTTACATGGACGCTGTCCGATCAAACCTCGGTAGATACGAAATTTGAATTAGAGATTACTGGACAGCGGGGATCATATTAGAACATAACATGTTTCAATATATGGGATTGTTCTTGACAGGTGGCGTGAAGGTGACGCTATGTGGGATTGTTCAGTATCTTAATATCTTTGGTGTTGCAATTGGCTACACCATTGCTTCAGCTATAAGCATGATGTGAGTGTTCTCACTAAAGTTAAACACTAAAAGCTACGAAATTTGGTAATGGGTCAAATGAGTTTTGATCAAAAGAACAACTTTTGTCTGTTTTTGAAAAACAGGGCAATTAAGAGATCCAACTGTTTTCACAAAAGTGGAGGGAAAGATCCATGTCGCATGAACAGTAATCCTTACATGATAGCTTTTGGATTAGTCCAAATTCTTTTCTCTCAGATTCCAGATTTTGATCAACTTTGGTGGCTCTCAATCCTCGCCGCCGTTATGTCATTCACTTATTCCTCCGCCGGTCTCGCCCTTGGCATAGCCCAAGTCGTCGGTTCGTTCTTTGAACAAAAACAAAAATCTATGGTCTTAAGTTAGAGATTTCATAAGTTATGGCTACTAAATGCAAAAAAGAAATGTTTTTTTTTCTGTTTTTGTTTTGGTTTCATCAGTAAATGGGAAGGTGAAGGGGAGTCTCACTGGGATTAGCATAGGAGCAGTAACAGAGACACAGAAGATATGGAGAAGCTTTCAAGCTCTTGGAGACATTGCTTTTGCTTACTCTTACTCCATCATTCTCATCGAGATTCAGGTACTCTATCTTCTTTACAAGTCTTGATGATCAAAGCCATCAATTATTGGTCCCATCCTGAAGTCTTTCTTTTTGTCTGAAACAGGACACAGTAAAATCACCACCATCAGAAGAGAAAACGATGAAGAAGGCAACACTTGTGAGCGTCAGTGTAACGACTATGTTCTACATGTTGTGTGGTTGTATGGGTTATGCAGCCTTTGGAGACTTGTCTCCAGGAAACCTCTTAACCGGTTTTGGGTTCTATAATCCTTATTGGCTTCTAGACATTGCAAATGCAGCCATTGTGATTCACCTTATTGGTGCATACCAAGTTTATTGCCAACCTCTGTTTGCTTTCATCGAGAAGCAAGCTTCCATTCGTTTCCCTGATAGCGAGTTCATCGCAAAAGATATCAAAATCCCTATTCCGGGTTTCAAGCCTTTCCGTTTGAATTTATTCAGGTACAAAATAGTGTCTTTAAACTAAAGGGATCTGAGTTTTAGACATGAGGTGTATGTAATAATCAAAGCTTTTGTGTGGTGTGTAATGGCTTGCTCAGGTTGATATGGAGGACAGTGTTTGTCATCATAACGACAGTTATCTCAATGCTTCTTCCGTTTTTCAACGACGTTGTGGGTCTGCTAGGGGCACTCGGGTTTTGGCCGCTGACGGTGTATTTCCCGGTGGAAATGTACATTGCGCAGAAGAAGATACCTAGATGGAGCACCAGATGGGTTTGCCTTCAAGTCTTCAGCTCAGGGTGTTTGGTAGTTAGCATTGCTGCAGCTGCAGGGTCAATAGCTGGAGTTGTTCTCGATCTCAAGTCCTACAAGCCATTTCAAAGCAATTACTGAAAAACTTGTGACTTAGCCATTTCAAAGCAATGACTAAGTCAATTTTAAACACAAAGGCCGAATCAAGAACAGTCCAGAGAACCAAGAATTATGAATCAGGATTCTTGATCAGCTTGTGTTTAATAGATAAAAAGCAATAATGCTGTTAGTTCTTCTCTGTAATCTTCTCCAAAGCCTGAAGGCAATAATTGTAGTCCTAATGAGCAGATCTTCGATCTATTATCATGTGCTGGCACGAGAATCATGAACTAGCACTATAATATTATATACCAATAGAAGAGGTTTGAGAAACAGTAATTGTGGTGAAATTGCAGTTACTTATCCTTGCGATTCTTAACAGTGATTCGATCTACGCGGTATGAACCATTCGCTAAATCACACAAGTATGGAATATGTAAGCGAACAATCACCAGAGCAATGCGATAACGAAAGATCAAGACTTTATCTATGCATCATCATGACTTATATAAGGAGGAGCAATCGAGTCAGTAAACACAGACACATACCAATTCACTTATTAAGTCTACCACTAGCAAATATTCCTATTCCTCTAAATGACATAAATTCCACACTCTAGGTTGTGCAAAATCAACTTGAAGCAAGAAGCTTTTGCAACTGACCACTCTCCAGAGCAGCTCCAAGATCTGAAGCAAGAGAAGACATCATTAATTTGAAGAAAAGAATGATACTTGAAGAAGAGAGAGAGTGAAGTCATACCATCTGATCCACCAATATGCTTGCCGTTTACAAAAACTTGCGGGACAGTACGGCGACCAACGAATTCTAAAAGCTCATACTGGATTTGATCTCCGTCCTCTGCCAAAAACATATAAATCTCCCAAAAGTTTGAAAAAAGCAAATCTTGAGAAGATGGTTGGTGACAAAGAGAGAGTCATACCTCTTTGATCAAGCTCCACAACAAATGGCTCTTCCTTAAGTCGGGAGAAAATACGTTTCGACCGCAAGCAATACCTAGAAATTTTCATGATTAATCTTAGTCAAATACATACTTCATTCAATCAAAAAACTTGGAATTGTTGTCCAAATTACAAAATTTCAATTACGAAAGAGGAGAAAGCTGAAATTACGGGCAGTAGGACTTGGAGAAGATGACAATCTTGTTGGATAATATGGCGTTCTGAACGAATGCCGATACCGAATTCGCAGCTCCCACAGAATTCCACTGATCGCTGAGAACCACCACTAATAGCATCGCCGCCAAGGCAACTCGGCGAATACGCTGGTCAACCATCGCCGTTTCGATCACGGTCGTCGGAATATATATATTTGGGTCTCTTTTTTCTTTGTTAGGTGATTTTATTGTTGGTGTTGGATTATTTCCATTTTATGCCTAGTTCTTAGTAAAACACACATATTGACTTATCTATAGTCATTACTTGTTTTTTTTTTATAACTTTTTATATTTATTTTGGTTAATTTTTGATAACAATAAATACAATTGAAAAAAAGTCTATATACCAAATTTGAACAAGCCGAAAATTAAGGTTTTTTTGGGTACAAATATAAGATTATACAAAAAAAAAAAAAACTTGTATGTATGCTGCAAGAGAATCATGAACTAGCACCATTTCTTAGTTTTAAGTTTTAACACATTAATATATACCATAAGAGGTTAGACAAACAACAATCCTCTATACAGGATTTAAACCATTTTTTTTACAAAGAAAGATAAAATAATGTCAACATAACCAATGGTTTTGTAAGAAAAGTATGATAGTGAAAGAAGTATTACAAAAATATGTCAAAAAACAGCATCACTCACACTCCTTTCTTATTGTTCAATCTGAATTTGACGATCACGATGATTCATATCAAATACAGCCTTATCCTACATATAAGATGAAGAAATTGAGTAGCGTAACATCATCGTGGACCAAAACGTTTAGTGCAAGCTAAAATTTGATGAAAACCAGTAATATCTCACTCTCAACAAGAAAACTGGTTACAAAAAGCTGATGTATCGCAAATATGAGGTGCAAGCAGAATTAAGCATTGACATATATAAGCACGTACGGTAAGTGGTTTGGGAAAAAGTTCCATCGATTCAAGAAATAGATCGTCCACTATTGTCTTGATGGAGCCGATATAGAGGTCCGTTTAGAAACCCCGCAAATTTTTGAAGTTCTTGTCTTGAGGAGTCTTTATAATTTTTTCCTTCTGTATTTTTTAGTATGCGCCATGTGTATTCTCCTGTTGGGTTATACCGGGCCTTCTTTCCCTTTCATGATGGGCTTTACATATAGCCCATTTATTTCACTGTGTCTTCTCGTCGGTCTTCAGTCTTCGCCGAGTGGACTATTCATCCTCCGGTGAGCTCAATTCTTGTTCCTGAAAATAGACACCACGTTATCCGTAATTATAAAGGTATAACCTAAATATATTCTGATAAAGCAGATGTGTATATTATATATGTGCGTGTGTGTGTAATTGGCTTGTGTTTACTTAATGAGCATAACTATATAGTGTTCATTAAGTGTTCGACGAAATGCCTCACTGACGCGTTTAGAATTAGATCACTTGAGTTTAGTCTGGTGATTGATTGTTTATACGCCTTCCCTCACTTTTTTTTTTTTTCGTTTTGCTATGTTAATGTAGCTCTGCTGATACGGTCTGGGTTAGATTCAACATGACGATCCGAGTTCTCAATCGTCAATCCAGATTATGTTGTAACAGTAATCTCTTTGCGAAGCAGTACAGTTCAAGTGCACAAGTGCGAGATGTTGCTAAAAACATATCTAAAGTAATGATGTCTTCTCCGCAATTGGTGCTTGACTCAGCTTTAGATCAAAGCGGGTTAAGGGTTTCACCGGAAGTAGTGGAAGATGTTCTAAACAGATTCAGGAATGCGGGTTTGTTGGCATACAGGTTCTTCCAATGGTCTGAGAAGCAACGGCATTACGAGCATAGTGTTCGTGCGTACCACATGATGATCGAGTCTACGGCAAAGATAAGGCAGTACAAGCTCATGTGGGATCTCATCAACTCAATGAGGAAGAAGAAGATGCTAAATGTCGAGACTTTTTGTATTATAATGAGGAAGTACGCGAGGGCGCAGAAAGTGGATGAGGCGATTTACGCGTTCAATGTGATGGAGAAGTATGATTTACCACCGAATCTTGTGGCATTCAACGGATTGCTGAGTGCTTTGTGTAAATCCAAGAATGTGAGGAAAGCGCAAGATATATTTGAGAGTATGAGAGATCGGTTTACGCCAGACTCCAAAACCTATAGCATATTGCTTGAAGGATGGGGGAAAGAACCTAACTTGCCAAAGGCAAGAGAGGTTTTCCGGGAAATGATTGATGCGGGTTGTCACCCGGATATAGTGACCTATAGTATAATGGTTGACATACTTTGTAAAGCTGGAAGAGTTGATGAAGCTCTTGGCATTGTGAGGAGCATGGATCCAAGCATTTGCAAGCCGACCACTTTTATCTATAGCGTGCTTGTACATACTTATGGAACTGAGAACCGGCTTGAAGAGGCTGTTGATACGTTCCTCGAGATGGAAAGAAGTGGAATGAAAGCTGATGTAGCGGTTTTCAATTCATTGATTGGCGCATTTTGCAAAGCAAATAGGATGAAGAATGTGTATAGGGTTTTGAAAGAAATGAAGAATAAAGGTGTGACGCCTAGCTCCAAGTCATGTAACATTATTCTACGCCACCTAATAGATCGTGGAGAGAAAGATGAAGCTTTTGATGTGTTTAGGAAGATGATCAAAGTGTGTGACCCAGACGCAGACACATACACGATGATGATAAAGATGTTTTGTGAGAAGAAAGAAATGGAGACGGCAGATAAAGTGTGGAAGTACATGAGGAAGAAAGGGGTATTCCCGAGCATGCACACATTCTCGGTTCTTATTAACAGGTTGTGCGAGGAGCGTAACACTCAAAAAGCTTGTGTGTTGTTAGAGGAGATGATCGAGATGGGGATTCGACCAGCACGGGTGACATTTGGTAGATTAAGACAGCTGCTTCTCAAAGAAGGTAGAGAAGATGTGCTCAAGTTTCTTAATGAGAAGATGAACGCCTTGGTCAATGAGCCTTTTTGTGATTAAGGTGCGTCTCACAACTGCTGATCCTAAGCATTCTGCACCTGCTTTGTTTTTGTGTGATTGGCTTCAGGATCCATTTCAGTTGTTGTAAAGTTGTAATTGAAGTTTAAAATCAGCGATTGTTGCGTACATGAAATATTAAAACAAAGAGGATGCAAACCAGGTGATGTATCCTGTCGTAGATATGATATCTAATCTAAGCCAAAGACACCGATCAAGAAGTTGACAAACAAAAAAAAAGACACCAATCACGTTTCCCCAAGAAATAAACACAACAAAAAAGATGTCTCTCTATGATTATAAGATACAGATTTCGGATTTAAGGTTTCTAAATATCTCAATTCATGGAAGTGCTCTTGCATTTTCTAGTGCCAAACAAAATCAAAAAGTCCAGAATAATATGTCTGCAGCAATTCCAATCTCTGGCTCAGTGTCTTTTAGACTTTGATTCGGTTTTGGATAGCATGTATCCTGATATCTTGTTCATCTCGTACAATAGCCCAGCAGAGAACAAGAAACTGCAGGCAGATAAAGAAACAGCAGCACAATCACCACACCGCGTTTAGTGAGATAGGTATGAAACAATTAAACAGAGAAGACGGATAACTCAAGCAGAGCTAATGAATTTCCACTTACCAGGTTGTGATACAAACCCGATGCACCGTGCTAGCAGCGATAAGAGCTATGATCTCTGCAAGAATGACTGCCATGAAAACAAAAATTGACTTCAATACATTGCAAAACCTTGTTGAGTATATACCACTTTCACACAGCAGAAGCAGGATGAGGAAACAAATTTGAGGCAGTGTGATTCTTATATAACTGATACAGAGAAGACATTATATGACAAGTTACTGGTTCCAACAACTGATTCTCCTAAGATCCCTTGTAACACATAAAAGCAAAGGTTTGGAGATATGTTATCAGAAAGTAAAGTTAAAGCACCAACAAAATTACTACACTTAACCCTTAAAACATCTGAACTGGGAGACAAAATGGGGCAGACACAATAGTAGCCTGACTATAAGCAAACTAGTTATAGTGTGGTGCTGCGTATAAGCGCTCAACTACAATTCTGATGCACATGTTTTGATCTAATGAACCATTTTAATTTCATGACGAAGCAAGGGAAATTGCCTTCTACAGGGAGAAACATACCTGCACCCCAGCCACTCTTGATGCCAGAAGATTCCTGGAAATTACCAATGAACTGCAATCATCAAACGATACTGTCAGTCAACAAATGTAGAGGAATTCGAGAAAACAAAAGATCTCAAATTTGACGACATTGGAGTTGTAAAGGTAATGCATTTCCATTATAAGTATGAGTAAAAAGCAATTGAGGAATTCAAAGGAACTTACAGTGAGAGAAAACAAAAAGAGGAGAGAGCTAGTGAATCCACCAAGGATCGTGAACAGCTCTGAAGAAGCTAGCTTCCCTCTGTAAATTTCTTGAAGCGAGAGGATCACTGTAAACACAAGAAGAGACCCTAGCATCGATGTTCCAGCTCCTGCCATGATTCTGAATCCCAACCAAAACAATCAAATTAACACCGTAACAGACACTAATGTTCTTGATCGGAATGTAAGACGAATTAAGTTTAATTCCAAGTATGTGATGAGTTACCTTGAAAAACCCTGATAGATCTTCTCTTCTCTTCTCTTCTCTTCTCGCTCGTCACTGCCACAGTTCCACTTCGAAGATCGGTAAATAGCTTACGAAGGAGATCGAGAAGATACAAGAATTGGGAAAATGGGACTCGCATTGACCATAAAATACATGTTTATCATCAATATTACAGATATACCCTCGCGGACCAATCACGGTTAAGGGAAGTTGAGAATTTGTCAAATTGATATCGAACGATGTCGTTTCATGAAAGCCAAAAACGACGTAGTAGTATATGTGACACTAATTTAATTACCCGTCTTCGCAAATCGATGTGAACTGTTCCAAGTAATGGAAAGAAGTGGCTGCAAATTTAGCTCTCAAATGCTTATTAAAGGGCTTCAAGGGAAAGATTGATTATATTTTACTAATAACTTTGATTGGTTATAGATTCTAAATTGGGGACTTGATGTTATATCTATGTGTTTTTTTGTTACAAAGATGTCATTTATAAGCACATTTGTGGTTTAGTCCTTCTAGTGCCGGATGTGCCGAGTCAATGTAATTAGAGTTTTTTTGTTCCGGTTTATCCAGAAAAAGAATACAAGTGATTAAAAGTTAACTATAATTGTAATCCGAAGTTGTGGAAACGTGGAGATGGGGAGATAAATTGTTTAAAAGATAGTTTGACTTTTGATTATGCAGTTAATTAGTTTACACTTTACACTAAATTGCATTTGAAGTTGGCTCCTCCGCGTCCATTGAAAGCCAAGAATCGTAGACTATGACGTGTAATATTTTTCTATGTACATTGATTCTGTGCCCATACCTTGCATGCATCATACGCTTCGGTATATATAAAATTATTTATTTTAAACCATCAAATACTTGATGTTATATACATTTTTATCATTTTATTTGTACGAATAATTATTTCTAAAAATATATCACCACGCACATTTGAATTCGAGCCGAAAACACTCACTTTTCAAACCAATAGAACTAATTACAGTTAGATTAGATTCAAGTTTGTGTTTACATTAAAGTTTTTTTTCCAGGAAAGAATGTTATATTGTGTGTTTCACACAAAAAAATCACCGAAATTTTGGTTTGTGTAAGAAAGAGTAAAAATCATAGTTAAATAAACGTATAATTGAAGTCAGAGAGGATCCCAAGAAAATGTCGGTAACGGTTAAAAAGAAGAGAAATATTAAAGACGTAACAGTAAGTTAATAAGGTCATATTAGTTGGTCCAAAAATTTATGGAAATGAACCGACCACGTCTCACTTTTTACTTTGCGGAGTAAGCACACTTAGCGAATGTGTCTTCATTTTCTCCAGAAGTAAATACAAAAATTATTACGAATTAATAAACCACAGAGTCAATAAGCAAACCAAGAAGATAATGTTTTATTAGTATTACTAGTATTTGACCCGTTCCATGCACGAGTTTAAAATATGGAAACATAAACTGTCACAAATTTACCATGAAGAATTCTGAATCCGTTTCTCTCCTCTGAGATATCTGAATAAAATTAGTAAGACACAAAACGACTCATATAAATGATTCAAACACTAATTCAAGGGAAAGAAACATATTATAATTAAGCTGAGATTTTAGTCCATAGATTCGATTGCTGCAACATAAAAGAGACATAGATCACTCAGCACCATGTGATTCACTCCAATATTGTCCTTTAAGACTAATTAATCCAATAATTCTCTCTTTTTCTTAACCCTTTTGATCAGTTGTATCTCAATTTGTTTTGAAAAAACAAATGAGTAATTATATTGTTGTCAGTATTATTTACTCGTTGATCTTACTAAAACAGTGGCACGGGGGAATGCATTTGGATAATATATGGTTTTCTTTTGTATGAAAATAATAATAAATGGTTTTACTTTCTTAATTCTTTTTAATAAAAATGAATAATTAAAAATCTATTAATACAAACGCCACTTCCAAGTGTAGTCCCATGTGATCATGGACGGCTTGCGCCTTTTTATTAGTTAAAAAACTATAAACCTATTATAAACTAATTTGAAAATAAAGGTTCTTAAACTATAGTTTACGCTTATCTGAATTGTTTGGATATATATATATATATATATATTTATATTTATATTAGTAACCAACCTACATATATATTAGTATTGGTTAATTACTATTTTAGGGTTTATAATGGTGCAATGGCTTTCTGCATGTGAAATAGTGGGAGCAAACAGATGACCATTTTGGATTACATATTAACTAATATAAATCATGAAATGGAAACGTATCAATGTCAATAATACTAGCGAAACATATAGAAACTAGAGATCCAAACAGCAAACAATTGTCATAAGTCATAGCTAGCTACTAGCAAAATCAAATAATTAAGAAATGATATTCTAACTCTACGACAAGCTTTGATGATTTACGTTTTATCAAATATAAATTCATATTTTAAACTTTTATCTAAAAAATTGTAGCAAAAGATACACCGACATATGAGAGAATGGAATCAATCAATGATTTTTTTTTCGTAATCTATAAAAAAAGTCATGTTAGAAACATACTTTAACCTTCAGTTTAAATAACAAGAATCCAATGTCAAAACTTAAAGAAAATAAACGGAATAAACCATCTATATTTGCTACTAAAGTACACCTCGGGGAGTACATCAGTAAATTGTGAAACAAAAACAAGGATAATTATTTTGTTGTTGGGAGATTTACAAAAAAATAAATCACGTTGCAAAACACAATTACCTCTTATTCATTCTTAAATTATCACTAGTAAGATACGAAGTGTCAAAAAAACTCTTAATTGTTTTAAAACAACATTGTATTAAAAAAAAAAACTCAATCTTCATCAACTATAAAAATAAAGAACGCAATCTTTTTTTATGATTAACGTTTCATTAGGAATATTATTGTAGAGTAGCTGTACTTTTGACTAGATTTTAGTCATTTTACTGTTATGGTTTTTTTAAAAATTAGTCCATCGAAATACATTTCAGAAAACTATTGTTTTTGTTTAAAAGTCAATCACTTGAGTTTTCTGACATGAGCTAATCCTACTCTATTTTTATTTGCAGAATTGTTATAAGAAAAAAGTTGACACAAAATTATATGATTAGATCATAGTTGGTACTATTGATCTCAACTTATGCTTTGAAATTTTTGTTTATTTCACCTCTGCTTTGATAATATTAAACATTAATTGAAAATTATATGCATAGAGAGACTTTGTTATTTTGCTCATATTTAGACAAAGGCATTGAGATGGATGAGAACAAAAAAGAGGCATCACCTGCTCATGTGTACAGCAGAGATGGCTGTGCTGTACATACAATTATTTCCACTAATAAACTTCTTCTAATCTTATAAATATTTTTTGTTAATTATCTTATAGTATTATATTTGGTAGCTTTATACAAAATTAGTAGTATATGTTCTTTAATGTCTTCTATAATTTATAGAAATAAATATAGAAATCCTCCATGTTCCCCTAATTTGTCCACGTACCATGAAAACAAAACCTATTAATTATTTTGGATATAATTAGCTAACCTATTATTACTTTCCACGTTCATAACTCATAAGCGATAAAAGAGGCAATAACTTAAATAAATAAAGAAAACCATATCTCTGTCTCTTTCTTCTTATGCTAGTTAATCATATATGAATAATCTCATCGTAATCTAAAGTCAAGATGTATTAGTCTGTATGATCAATTTCAGACAGGAGTAAGTAACCACTTTAATATATGGTTCTAGACTTCTACACCTAATTAAATATCATTTATCTAAGGAAGTTTCTGTTTGATCCATAGTCCTTAATAACTTTTAAGTCCAAAACCAAAATATTAGCTAGGACTTTTGACCTATTATTTTTGGTTACTTGACTAGCATTTGATAACATTGATAGCGGATTCACAGAACTCGTAGCATATATATAAAGTCAAACTTAAGATTCTAAAATACTTTTTAAATCGGTAAAATATTCTAACACTATATTGCTTTCGGTTCACATACTTTCGGAAGCTACCTGCGAATAGTTTTTAATTCTATCATGTATAGGTGAATGAATGGTGCATGTGATGTGTGTATACATTTGCTATCGTATTTGGGAAAAATACAAGTTGTAGTAATCTAGACTTTTTATTTTACCAAACTGAAATTAACGGTGAAACCGGTTAGTTCGCACGGGGAAAGAGATCAGTGCGGTTCATTAATGCCAAGGATTATGCAAATGTTTAATTTTAATATTTAATTACTTAATCTTTAACTTGTTTTTTTAATACATTAAAAAGTCAAGAAGATGTACTAACTGCAACTTACTAAAGGATTAATTTTCTATACGCATCGATATTTGTGCATCTCATATTATACTCCAATATGAAATGTAATATTCAACGGTTGTAGTTATGCATGCTCAGCATGTAAAATAAGATAACGTAAATAACGTACGAAAATTAAATTAAATAGTCAACTGTTCACTGTTACGTTTTTTGTTATTTTTTCAGTTTTTATTAAAAAAAATAAACGAAGGGGAAAATCTTAGGAATAGTATAAATGGAGGCCTAAGCTTTCCATAATCTTCACAACTAAAATCAGATTACAAGACAGAGTCGTCTTTGACTTACCAAAAACAGAGCCTTTTGTCGAAAAGACTAAAACACATCTCACTCTCTCTTTGTGGATCTGAAATGGCGATTCCTGTTATAGATTTCTCCAAGCTTAATGGTGAAGAGAGAGAAAAGACACTGTCTGAAATCGCTAAAGCTTGCGAAGAATGGGGATTTTTTCAGGTTCGGATCTTAAAAACATAAAACAGAACAATCTCTTTCTCTTCTCTCTGTTTTTATGTGCTTATGCGTGTGTGTGTGTGTGTGTATAGCTGGTGAACCATGGGATTCCATTGGAGCTTCTGACTAAGGTGAAGAAGCTGAGCTCAGAATGCTATAAAACAGAGAGAGAAGAAGCATTCAAGACCTCAAATCCCGTGAAGTTGCTCAACGAATTGGTTCAGAAAAACTCTGGCGAGAAACTCGAAAACGTTGACTGGGAAGATGTCTTCACTCTCTTAGACCATAACCAAAACGAATGGCCATCCAACACTTCTGGCCTCAAGTAAACCATTTCTCGCAGTACTAATCAAATTATTTCAAACCCATTTTCAAAAATCTCAACTTTATGTTTTTCTATTTGTGAAAAAAACAGAGAGACGATGTGTGAATACAGAGGAGAAGTGAGGAAACTAGCAAGCAAAATGATGGAAGTGATGGATGAGAATTTGGGTTTGCCTAAAGGTTACATAAAGAAAGCTTTCAACGAAGGAAGGGAAGATGGAGAAGAGACAGCTTTCTTTGGGACCAAAGTCAGCCATTACCCACCTTGTCCTCATCCGGAGCTCGTCAATGGCCTTCGAGCTCATACTGATGCAGGAGGAGTTGTTTTGCTGTTCCAAGACGATGAATACGATGGCCTTCAAGTCCTGAAAGACGGGGAGTGGATCGATGTACAGCCGCTACCTAACGCCATTGTTATCAACACTGGTGATCAAATTGAAGTTCTTAGCAACGGAAGGTGGTTTCACTAATCTTTTACGAACCAAAACCCTACTTGGCGGGATTTATTTTTAATCAACATACATAATCCAAAGTTGCATCCGAGTGGTGACACAACTACAACACTAGTACAAAATACATATTTTTGATATTTTGAGTTTAAGGTTTCATAACAAAACGGGTTTGGCAGGTACAAGAGCGCGTGGCACAGGGTGCTGGCGAGGGAGGAAGGAAACCGAAGGTCCATAGCTTCCTTCTACAATCCTTCGTACAAGGCGGCGATTGGGCCAGCCACGGTGGCGGAGGAAGGAAGCGAGAACAAGTATCCAAAGTTTGTGTTTGGAGATTACATGGATGTCTATGCAAACCAGAAGTTCATGCCTAAGGAGCCTCGTTTTCTAGCTGTAAAATCTCTCTGATTGTAATCTTCTTTGTTTTTACAGTATTATCGCTGTTTTATTTTACCCCGTTATGTATTTTCTCTTAAGTTATAAATGCCAAATTATATAATTGAAAATTTGGTATCTGTTCTTCTGGTTTTGTATTTTGCTTTTGTTTTTCCATGTGATGTATGAATCTTAATTGTGACCTATATTCTTAATTTTTGAATATAAATGTGTTCCCCTTTCTGTGTCTCTTTCAGTTGATTAAAATTAGAGGAAAAACATCACATAAGTAACCTTGAACTTTTCATTCTTAAATGAAGATCTAATAAGTTGCAAAATCTAAGCGATTAGCCTTATTATATAGACTTGTACTACCTCCACTTCATAGGTAGTTGTATAACTTAAGTTTCGTTGGGATGGGTTTATTTTTGTTTCATAAAAAGTATGCCTAGGTATTCTCAAATTGCTCTGAAATGTTTTAACAAGTTAACAACAAAAATTCGGATAAACAAATTAAATAAAAATACGCTACGAATAAAACTAAAAGCTAAGAAGATAGAGGGAAAGAAACTCACTCAGATCCCAATAGAGAACGGCAAAGGAACAAATATTTTATTTGCCAAGGATTGCTTCTACTTGTCCTCGTATTCCAAGCCTACATTGCCAGATTGTTTGTACTTGTCCTCGTATTTCTTTGCTAAGGATTCAAGCTGGATTAATACGAGTTGAAATCACCAGATACTCTCTGCATATGAATATTGTTTGATGTGGCTGCTGTTTCTTTAATGGATGTGTTTGCAACATTTCACTGGACTTCTCATCAATGCACTAACATACGTTTGATGTTTCTATCTCAACGAGTACCTCCCCTTATCTCTTTACGTTAAGCTGCTTCGTGTTCTTACTCTGTCTATAAGCATCTGCCTTCCGGAAAGATCTTCCTCGTAACTAACAACCTGCAACATTTCTTGTAATTTTAGGTTTGTAAAAACGTAGATATAAGATACTACCCGGAGAGATGTTATAACTAGATATTTTAACTAGTAATATCTGGATCGAATTAGAACTGCACATGAAAAGGAGGACACACCTCCGGTTTACAAAGTTTTTTGGTGCAGTTTCGTTTTCAATTCAAAACTAATACGAGACATTGAAGCTTCAATAATGGAATCTCCAAGGTATAATCAGAGCAAGAGTTATATATAACCTGCGATTCTGTCTGCGTCTCACTAAAGTTTCCGTAAGTGCCTGTAGTTACATCTCCTGGATGACTGCCTATGTCGTCATTCTTATGGACCCTGAAATACACACCAGAGTTTGGTAGATTCATGTATGAGCAGCATTTAAATTTGAGACGGTCTTTCTCAAATCCATTGCACATCATTTATTTGCTTACACTCATCATTGCACACCATTAATTTGCTACACTCCCTACGTACAACATAGTAGTGGATATATTCCATTCGTACAGTCATGATACAATATTATACGGAAATATAGTGATAGGTATAGATTGGGAATTCAAATAAGACGGAAAAAGATTTTAAAGTTCATAAAGATATGCGTGTTTAGACCCAAGCAAACTTGCGTTCGTCAAGTTCTTTATGATTCACGACCAAAACAATATCTGCAAAATGCGGATTTGCATTTAATGAATGTAAGTACCTGTTCATCCAGTGTCTAGACAGCCCAGTGACAGAGGAATTTCCTATATCGTATTGTTCACTAGTTGAAAAAAGCTGTTTTATCATCAAGGAGTCAAACAATGCCAAATATTGATAACTCGGGGGGAAAAAAAAGATTGACTGAGCACACAAACTGTAAGGATACAGTCTTTTCTGAAATCCTCCCAGGAGACTTCTGATCTTGAATCTAAAAAGAAGACCAGAGGTGAATACTGAGAAAAGATTGATTGGAGAAAGAAGTAAATAGTACTCACTTTACTTGTCTGCTCCAACAGATCCTCAATAGTATCAGCCACGTCTGGAACTTCACGACTACGTGCTACATCATTTCCAGAGACATTGCCTTCTCCAGACCTCGAAAGGCGATCACAATTGCTTGGATGTTCTCCTACAGGAAAGACATCACTTTCTTGACCATCTCTGGAAAGTTTTGCCTTCTTAGACGGAAAAGTCTGTTCCCTTCCAATTTCTCCAAGTCTGTTATTTACTTCACCTTTACCGCAGCAATTTTTGCCACCAAAATTTTGAATATTTTCCCTGTGTTCAGAGTGGCTTACAAGTAGAGACAGATTGTCCCTTGAGGGCATTGACACTAACTGTGTTTGAAATTGACTTGCGAAGCCAGGCCCTGCTTCTCTGTCTTGAGTGGTCAATTCCTTTGGATGGTAGTTATCTGGACAAACAACTCGATTCTACACATAAGAAAAACAGAATGGGCTATCCGTTAAATTCAAAGATTCCATGTCAAAGAAAGTATTTTAAAGATATAGAAGCCCTGGAATCCCACCTCTCTAACACATTCATACACCCAGTCAGGTGTCACGGAAACTATTCCCCAACTGGAAGCTTTCTCATACTTAAGTCCGTTAGCATAGTTGCATAGCAAGTGAGTCACTTTCCTGGTTAGTTTTTTCACAAATTTCGCTCCAAGTACATGACACAAATTATACAGGAGTACTTTATCCTTCTCTTCATATTGGGAAATACAAATGCAAAGGCTTTCGAATCCAGGCAAAGGTGTTTGGCAGGGAAGAGGTGAGTAGAGGATATGACTACTAACAGCATGTAAACAACCATCCTACATCATCAAGATAACAACTTAGACAATAAGCCTGAAAAATGAAGCATTAAAAGGATATAAACGCATAGTAGAAAGTAGAAGATAATAGATACAAGTCCCTTTTTAATTAAAAGCTAATGTAGACATAAAAGGTTTAAATGAATGATGGTATGGCAGTTGGACACAGAGTACACCAGAATAAACAATTCAACCGGTAAATAACAGATGAATGCTGAGAAGAAGAATACCTCTAAACAAGATCGAACCCAATGACTTGAGACATAATTAATTTGGGTAGTCCCGACACTTCGGAACCCACCATGGCATTCAATAGTAAAATCTGCGTCATTTATCAAAGGATCATTTACCACCACCTCTCCCCCTCCTTGATTCACCCATTCCACGATATCAGGTCGCTGCACAAATTTGTAACACATCAATGAATAGACCTCGAAGATGTATTCTCAGACAAGAAACTAGTGCAAGACAAGGAAACCCAATTCTTCGAATAACCACATACCCTATCTTCAGGAAAAGAATGCGAGAAACACAATGTCTTCCCCTTAAATACAGATGACTTTCTTTCTTGGTTGTTCTGACCATTGAATTCACATTGAATACTCTGTTGTTCTTTGCTTTTACTATTTACAAGGGAAATAAGTGTTTCTTTTTGCTTGGGTGATACTATTTTTCTTTCGGCATGAATCTCATCTTTCCTGGCAAATTCCTGCATTGCTTCTTTGTTCTTTCCCAGTAAAGTTGCTGGCCCATTTGAGGCATTGATACTTCTTGAAGATGAATCATATACAGTGGTCTGACCGAAAGTATTTTTACCCTGTTCCATACTTGACATCCCTGAAAATGATCCCTTGGTCAAGCATGCAGAATCTGCGCAAAAACAAGTCAGTTAGAGAAGTGTAGTACAACGCATTGTTACGTCTTGATGCATCTTGGATAGATGACATGTGTCCGAGATAATTAAAAAATGGTTAAATGAGACAACAGACCTCTTGGAAGAATAAAGTGGTTAGCAGTATATATATTATGAACTGGAATTTCTTTTTTCTCACGATCACAATCTTCAAGCCAACTGGGTGTGACTACTTGAATGACACCAGAAGCTGCAAAACTCCTCGCCTCTCTTTTCTCACTGTAAATGAATATTATAAGTAGAGATCATAATGTTATTAAGAATATGCTTAGAGACCCACCCAACAGAATTTGACAATGCTACAAGAGAAAAAAAAGGAAAGAGCTAATGGGGAAAAAACATTCACTCTGGCAGTGCAAAGATTGCGCTTACCTCTCTGAAGGAGTTCCAACAACAATATGAGTCATTCTTTCGTTAAGTAGCATATACCGGGATCCACCACCCCTACGGACCAACTTAACAAGTCTACGCATTTCAGAAGCTTCAAAGCCAAGCAGGAAAATTCTACAATCTGATAAGTACAGGTCATTGTCTTCGGATTCTGAATCCCTGGCAGTAAAACCATCAATATCTTGCTCTTGTGGCCTTGAATTTGGGCCTTCACTTGGTTCTTTAACATCGGTACTGGGATTCATAGAAGTGGAAAATATATTTTGTGAGGCAGAAGCTTCTATATCGGAGTCTCTAGACTGAGCACAAGAAGCATATGACTCTGCCGCAGACGCAGTTGCAGCCAAAGGAAACTTTTCTTGCCCATTATGGATCCCTATATCTCGCAACCCTCTTGTCAAAGGTATGGAACTGAGAACAGGATATAACTCTTCATTGAGACAAACTGCGCAACAATGTGACATATCAGGATCAAATGAATCTGTTAACTTATAGAGAGCCAATATACTGATCAGTACAAGAATGTATAAAACGTAGAAGCACCAAACGTCACCTTTTCTATCGATGGACTGCTGAAACCATTTCCGTGTGACAATTTGAATGTGACCCCATTTTCGAGCAACTTTGTATTTGTCACCTTCAGCAGCGTATGCAATGTCAAGGACTCAATTTTCATTAAAGTCCAAACAACGAAATCTCAAACTTTAGTGCACAGAAACTTAAGGAATTTTTAAGGCCTCTACATATCAACCACGTAATGGTTATAGTAACATATCTTGTAACTTTAAAGTACCCGGATTATCAAGCCTTGACTACTGATAATTTATCTGCACAACTGAATTTGCCCATAAAATCACCGTTTGACCTAGGATTAGCAAATTATTAAAAGAAAATTCAAAGGATATATCAGCGATCAAATGTGTACAACTCCTTGTTAGCTCAGCGGAGTACCGCCCTCCATATTCTGAAATTACCTTCTCCATTCCCTTACGCTCATCTGATAATAAATCGATGATTTAACTATCAACAAAGAACCTGATTTTTGTAAATATTAAATATACCGGTTCTCTAACCTGCCGGAATTCTTGTGACACAGATTGTCAATCCAGAAAAAGGGGGAATCTTATATGGTTCCTGGGGAACCACACGGTGCTCATTCCAACACTGATGTAACCAATTCAGTGTAACAACTAGCTTCTTCTGAGTATTCACAGCCCACTGCAAGTTAAAATAATAAAATATATTTAGCTGTCACAATGAAATAGGCATAACTGGTTTTGAACAGCTTCCTCAAGAACCTCATCAGTTCACTCTGCTCTAGGATATATAATATATAATGATAAGTCATCAGACACATGAGGCTGACTCAAAATAACTTCAGAAAACAACAGCAATTTTTCACTCTGAGAACTAAACCTGCATTAGAGCTAAGTATTATTTACATCATACAGCTACCATCTAACAATAAACAAAGCAGACTCCATCAATAGGGAGGGTGACAACAACATATATTTTGAGGCCTTCATTAGAGGCATTTTACATTTTCCCTTTCGTGAAAAGGCCTCTCTTCTTCTATTGTAGGCACTATGCACTGCTGGAAAACTGTAATATTCAAATGCACCAAGCAAAAGATCAACAGCCACTTCTATTTAACCTTAAGTTACCAGTATCAACAGAGTAAATATCATCTTTGTCTCTATCAACATACCCTAGTGTTAATTGGAGTAAAGTTAAATGAACTGAAAAACAATTTTCGTTTACCTAAAATAATTCGAATAATCTTCTGAGATAATTGATGAGAAACAGCAGCATTGATATGTAAACAAAGCAAAGGCGAAACTGATAAGAAGCCAGTTATAATCTACAGATGTGAACCTTCAGAAGGTAAAAGAATATTGATCGCAATCTTTGAACAATAGACCTTGTACTTAGCAGCCAAGACATTTTTCACAATGACGAAGTTGACATCAGAAGAAGCTTTGGAAAGTAAAACTCCCCGCATGGAAGTAACCAACTCCTTGATCTTGACCTTAAAAAAAATTGCAATCAATCAGTTGAGAGAAATGAGTCCTTCAGAGTAACTGAAAATATTTCTCTAAAAGAAATCAGTTTTCTAATCTACATGCTTCTTACATTGTGGAAAGACATTTCCACAACGGAAAAAGAGACTCACAACCATTCCCATGGACATTACAGTTAACGGGGAATAAAGGATCCTAATAAACAAAACGATATCTATTACCCTGACAAAAAGAAGTACCTTCTCATCCATCAGAAAACCAGAAGCAAGAACTTTCAGACCATCCATCGCTAGGCAACAAGTGAAATCCCCTTGTGGCAGCGGTCTACCCTCTTTAGCACAGGATAGGGCACATTGCGGACCTACCACGCAATAAACATAACTCTTATTAAGAAAAATCACGAATACAGAATCAATTGGTATAAAGTGTGAGGAAACAAAAATAAATCTCATTTTACCTATCAAGTTACAACCCTTGGCTTTAAGATCCTTGAATTTCTCCTGCAAAACCCAAAAAAATGGCAATAAGAGCAGATTCTTCAGAAAATAGGCAATTGCAGTTATTTAGAAGAAAGAAAAAAAGGCACATGATCGGGAGAAGCGATGACATGAAAATCGCAGGGACCGCTCCGAGAGGGGTCGCAACAGAGGAAGATTTCGGCACCGTTAAGCTTGAAAGCATCGAGAAGAGTATCGAAGACTTCAGGAGGCACTAGATTCCGAGACATAAATACGTTGGCACCTTTGAACAGCTGCGTCGTCTTCATCGCCGCCGGAAAACCTAAACAAGCACTTGTCGACTTTGTAAGAGCTTCACGGGGTTATTGGAGAAAATTGAAACCCTAGGATCGGCGGAAGAAGGTGGGATACTCGAACCTTGAAGCATAGCACGAGATTCGTGAAGCTCTGGATTTGAGGTGAGTGAATCGGCGTGGTAACTGGCTCAAATCGGGACGCGGGAATTTTCAGTGAGCTTAATTTCTTTTTTAGGGCTTTATAAAGTTTATTACGACGTTCATCATTACTCCAATTGGGCCGACGACAAATTTACAAGTTAGAAAAACAGTTATCTTGCGTTTACCATTTATTAATCCTTTTGCGGTCTGATTTTTCTTTTACAACAATTTCGATTACATATACATTGGATTTTCCCATAGACACAGACTTTATAGACTCTTGTGTCATGATACGGACGGTCCAGATAAGTTTATTCATTATCAGTGAGTCAGACTACAATTTATCAACACAGAGAATACAGTTTAAAGATATTTTACGTTTTATAATATTTTGCCGTTGGTAACCTGAGAATCAACTGCAAAGAAAACCGAGCTTCTCTTAAAAACTTTAATCTGTACAGAGGAGAGGACTTCGTCTTCTACGTAAGAAACGACTAGAAAATCATAACTAGGCGCAAAAAATAGAAGCGACAGTGAGCTACGAAGAATAAAGGCAACACTAGAGCCAGACTTTGACATTAAAAAAAAAAAAAACTTCACAGTAACTAAACCGGAGTACTTAATTTGGCAGGTTCAGGTCTAGAGGAGCCTGTGTCTGTGCCTGTGCCTTGGCCTGTTGATGTGCCTGCTGCTTCAAGCCCAGAACGAGTTGTTTCTCTGCGGGCAGGGGAGATTCTTCTAGACCTGTTACTGTCTTTCTTCTGACAGTCTTTCCTTCTGCTGTCTTTAGTTTCTCATGTTGCTGCTTTGACCTGTCAAGGGACGAGTCAGCTGCAGGTTGACTGTGGACTAAGGATGTGGTGGTTGCACTTAGACCACCACTCTCTTTAACTCCAACACCTGAAGCCTTGTCGGGATAAGTAGTACCCTCTGATGTTGGGCCCAGTTGTGTCTGTTTCCTCTTTGTCGACTTCGTTTGATCCTTCAATAAAATAAGAGGGGATGAATGATAAAAAAAGAGAGAAATGTGCGACTTCTAGAAATTGTCGATGATAAATGGATATTTTCACACCCAAATGCTAGCAAGTTAGAAACAATAAAAAGCTATGGCGTAAAAAGCTGGGAATTTCATAAATACCATCTCTTTCCCAAGGTTTCCTTTCAATGCTCTTCGCCTTTCCTTTTCCCGACAAATGGCACGCTTGATCTCATGATTGTCCATTAGCCTATTAGGCCAGAGTTCAGCTAGCTGGAACAAGGAATAAATCCAAAAGAAGATCAATCAAGAAGAATTGGTAAACAATCTTGAATTTTAGGCAAGGTTTAGTCTAATGATTTTGAATCGACTTAGAAAGCAAATAAACCACAAGTGTCAAAAGATATGGGACGGAGAGGAACTTACATTTGCATAAAGCTTTCTGATCTGTGGACCTGAATCTTCATCCAATCCCTAGTATTACCAAAAACAGAGCACAAACTGTGTTCACACTTCAATTCTGCATCTAACAAGTTGGAAAACATTTTAACGTAAGGTTATGAAAAACCTTAATTACCTCAACAAAGATGTCATATAGATCACACAATTTTTCCTCCAGTGCCGCATCCATGACAAACTTCTTCAAAGGTGGCTTTTCAACAGAGCCAACATCCAGAAAATCATCTGATGTTCCAGCTTCTTGATTGTTTGCCTGTAAAACAATTAATGTCAGCGCATTCATAATATCATATGTGTCTCAATGTTTCAATAAAAGGAGGGATATAAGTGCTTAACCCAAGGCCAACCATTATCAGAGAGAACTCTGAGTTCGTGCCAAAAATAAAGACAAGAACAAAAGTATCTTTGAAAATCAGATCAGTGAAACTAGTAGAGCAGAAGAGAGAGAACCTGGGATTCCATTAATGGAACTTGTGTTTTTAGCATCTCAATAACTTCATTCTTGATCTGTTGAAATCTAGCATCTTTTTCTCGATTTGCAATGTCGCCCGAATCAATCATGATTTTCAAGTTCCTCTGTAACAATAAGCATTACTAAACCATAAGAGCTTGAGCTCCTTCACTAATAAACGCATATCTTGTTAGCTCTTTCTGAAATAAGAGAGCTTTCACTTGAAACTTAAAAAAACTAACTACTCTAATGCCTCAGTAAGAATCACAACTCCATTCCGATAACAAGTCTCGGTATGCAGGAAATAGAGATGATTACCTTAAGTGATCTAATCTGTATTAGATGACCGACAATGCTCATGAGACGATTGATTAACTCTCCTGTTACACTCCCTTGGCTCGCCTGCTTCAAGAAAAGAAAATTGTCACTCTTCTTCATACCTCTGGAAGATTATTAAAATATATATGTATATATACAACAGAAGAGTTTGATTACAGCAATTCTAGCAACTTCAGCAAGCTTCAATTTTACATCTCTTGGCAATCTCCTCTTCACTGCTTGGGATGAGAGATCGGCGTCTTGATTCTCTGTGGCAGCAGAAGGCCTTGCTGCAATAAATTGGATATTATAGGTTGTTACATGGTATTTAGCTTCTCATGCATGTAAAGAACAACGAACAGTTGAAACTCACATTCAGAGACCACCTTCTCCAATTCCCTGATGGCTTTCTCAAGTGTCGCGGATTTAGGCCTGACATTCGAACCGCCTTTTTTCTGAATAGAGAAAGGTTATTTCAGAATTAAGAGAAAACGATGTAAAATATGCAAGAAAAAAGCATGGAAGCAAATATTAGCCAGGAAGATCAACCCATAGTCGAGATGAAAACTAGAGCAACAGAAGTACAGAACTGGGTGTCAGCCGCACAGCATGACACACAAATGCCATCCAATACATGAACTCTCCTGATTAAATGCTAATCTCTTCACAATTACAGATCATTACAGTCTCAAAGATTAGAGAAGATGAAAGACCCCAAATACGTGCTTACTTCAAATTTCAGACTAACTAAAATGAGGACTCTTGTATGCTTAAGATAGCTGAATAGTACTTACAGTTACTGTTGCAATGTCCAGGTCATGCATGCCATTGCTTTCTTGCTGACGAACTACTGTTGATTTTGCCGAAATGTTTGGCCGAGATTTGTCAGGAAGGGAATTAGATTGTTGATGAGCACTTTTGCTGCTGCAATCTGGATGAAGGGGGCCAGAAGATCCAGCTGCCTTTGAATTTAGACTTGTGAGATTCCTTGGCTGATGATTCACTTTATCAGTATGCTTCACATTTTCCAAAACTAAGGAATTATTGCCATTTTGCGCTTTTAAAGGGGGAATTGAGTCCGGCACTGTCTTTGAATCATTGGAAATGTTCTTCGAAGAGGGCCCAGGAGCAGCTGATTGATCCTGGACTTTCACATTCATATAATCAATCGTCTGGTCCGGAACTCAATAAAAAATTCAAAAAGTTATTTGTAAGAAATGGTGCTGCTACCTTTAGCCCAGCCGTCTTAGCCATCTTGGCTTGTTTTCTGGATACATCAACAACATCGCCGCAAGGTTTTGCGGACTCTTTCCTTCGCCTTTTCTTTGGTTGCTGGTCTGATGTTGTTGACGTTTCACTGTTGTATAAAGGAAACATAATTTAGATAAACTGGTAAATGGAGGATAGCCTATTCATAGGGAAACTAGGAGACCTGAATCCTATCAATAATCAGAGACCACATAAAACGGTATTTTTAGGGTGAATCGAACTAGTCATTGCGTTTTGACAATAACCTAGATACGTTAGTGCAAGAAGTAGCAAGACTATCAAGAAAACTGTATCAATTATTTCTGCCCTGAGGAAACACTGCATAAACCCAAACTGGGAAAAGACAAGTAATACCAAAGTCTAATTTTCAAATACTTATGCTGCACATTGCCTAATTTTACAACATATAAGCAAATCAAAACTGACAAAACTGCCATATAGTGATGTGACAACATACAAAAAAAAAGAGGACAAGAAACTTACATCCGTTCTAATTTTCCTCTATTGACAAAAAATCCATCATGCTTAATAGGCGAATTATCAACTTCAAAATAATCATCCTACAATGAAAAACAAAAATATGATGTCTCAGCTATCAAGATACACTTAGATCACATAAGAAAACCATATGAAGGATATCTATACTAACCAATTCAGCATCATCGATAAATGAATCTTCAGTGTCATATTCGTCATCATCTGGGGCACCATCTAGCTCTTCCCCATCACTACTATCTTTACCCTGAAAATTTATTTTATTAAGTATACGCTAATCAGAAATCAAGAAGCAGTGCTAATGCATGGTATGAAAAATATTCTGAGTAAGAAATCAAACATATATTTAACTTGTAAGGACAGTAAAAAGAGGAAAATGGTAAGAAAATAGGGGAACAAACCATGTAGAGCCTCTCAATCTTCTGTATAACAGCGTTAAAACGATAAGAATGAGGTTGGTCAGCCATTTCATTTTCTGTTGGTGCCTTTTGCATTTGATATATCCACAAAACATTAGACAATGATCATATCCAAAATGTATGCATATAAAATAAGTTGCAATAAAACCACAAACAGCTCCTATTTCCATCAAATGAAAAAAAAAACAACACCATTATGCGCTCTTAACATTGCCAATTCTTTTGATCGAGAAGATGTGAGTTAAACTTAAACGTATATCATAATCTTCACCCATACATTTACATTATATATGGCTACTATATGAACCAAACTCTTTTCAAGATCAATCACAATTGATGGCATATTCACGAGGTTGCAACTATATTAACAAATCACATATCTAGCCAATTATTCTTCAAGACTTGAAAATTAAATCAATATCAGCTGTAGTTTGTTTCAGAAACAAGATTTAGCTTGTTGAAGCCCTAGCTCCAAACTCAATGGAGAATTTCCCAATTCAGCTCCCGGATACAAGACGAGGGTTGGTCCAATAGAGACAAAGAAATAACGAGCGCAGAGCAATGCATATGTGAAAAATAATGCATGTAACAGCTAAAAACTCACCCGTGCAAGGCGAAACTCGAACTTAGGGTTAGCATTAAGAGACGGTTCGGGCGACGAAGCAAACAAGCCGTTCTCCTTGCTAGCCTCATCCATAAGCTTCTTCCACGATACGAGCGTCGTCTCCTCTTGAAGAAGTTCAACCTTAAGTAATTTCCGATCACCGGCAGTCAATATCTCTGACGAGATTTTACACGATTCGCCGGGATTTGAACCGTCATTGGTTGAGACCTTTGGTTCCCCCATTAGTGAATAGGGTCGGGTCGGGTCGGCCGGGTCAGAGTTAGACTCTGTAGAGACCCGGATCAGAGACGACGTGACTGTGGACAAGAATCAAGGAGTGGGGAATTGTGAATTTTGATGAAGAGACTACGAGAGATAACTGGAGCTGAGAGGATGATTTTTGTTAGAACGCTGCGCGGGATATAGCCAGCAATGACGCTTCATAAGCTTTATTTATTTTTTCCTTTAAAAAAAAAATATTTGTTCTTCCTCGTGAACAGGTTTTAATTATTACTATTTATTTCTTTCTCTCTCGAAAAATGGATTTTTTTTCTTTATAAAAGATTTGTTTTTCTTTTCTAGTCAACATGCAATAAGCAGATATGAATGCGAAAATTGTTAACAACCAAAATAAAAAATGACTTATTTGGGACGTAAGAGAAAAAAATGATTAACTAATATTAACAATCACATTTAAAAAAAAAAAAACGATAGATATGGACTAAAACCCTTAAATCTATTAGGGCATTCCAACCCCACTCTAAATCCTACACCAAACTCTATTTTAGAGTAAAATCTTCTCCAATTCCACTTTATTTTCAACACAAAAATAGTGTAAACCTATTTTTTTACTCCAAATATAGAGTAATCCTATTTTTTACTCTAAAACGAGTTGAACTTTTTTATTTATAAACTAATCCTTATAATTTTAAGTTATTTTATTTTCAGAGCTATAATAATTTATTTAGCAAACAAAATTTCAAAATCTTTCAAAATCTTTTTAAATATAAAATACAATGACATAAAACCATAAACTGATAATAAATAATAATAAAAAAACAATAAAAACTGAAATTAAAATACATAATATAAATTTAAAACAACAACAATTACTGATTTAATGAGTTAATAATTCGGTAAATCGCTTCCGGATCAATCCAAATTATTAAAATATTGTTCAAACGAATCAGGTTGAGGCGGATCTTGTTGATATTATTGTTGTTCGGCCTTTTTTCGATAAATCTTTGTTTGTTCACTTTGAACATATGCACGAAGATTTGAATCCGGTATCGAGTTCAAGTATTGAAAAAAAAATTAATTTATTATTTAAATTAATTCAATGCGTAGTTCTTATTTTGAATCTCCAAATGGTGTTGTCTTTGTGCATTTGTCTTCTTTAATTACTCCAAAAGTAGCTTATTTCATTTTTCTCCAAAAATAATTTATTTTTGTTTTGTTATTACTATGGTTAATTTTAAATATTTTCATAATTTCAAAAGTTTTGAAAGAAAAAAAATCAATGGGTTAATTTTAAAGTTTTATAAACAAAATATATTATTTAGCAATAAGTAACAAAATAAAAATAAGTATATACTTAGAATATTCTTTTTAGAGTAGAAAATAGAGTAATACATTGGAGAGAAATCCAACTCTATTTTAGAGTTACTCTATTTTAGAGTAAAAAATAGTGCAATACATTGAAGATGCTCTTAGTTCGGTCCAATTAGCAGAATGACCAATAAAGGTTAGTTCAACTAAAATCGGTCCAGTCCGTCAAGTTTAAAGAAATCGTAGATCACTTCTTTCACCCATAAGTATTTAGAGATCACCAATGAAAAGGGACCAAATCTTAGAGTTTAAAAAGAAAGAGTCATTCTTTGAAAATTAGAGAAAATTCTCATCGGAAAACGTTCGCCCAACTTATTATCGGAATCTTAAGGAGCACTTATCTTTCTTATTATATAAAGTAGATTTTTCAAAGTTACTAACTCACAAGATCGCGACACGTGTGATATCCATTGATTTAAGATTTCGACACGTGGCAAAATTGAAAATTGTCAAAAAATTTTATAAGAAAACTATAAAAAAAGATAATTAACTACCATTATTCGGAAAATGAAATTTTATAAAGAAAATATACAAATTATTATTTCTTAAACAACTAAACTTAATATTATGAAATTGTTGTAAAATCTTTTTATTTATATATTTTTAAGATTATTAAATTTTTCTCTAATTTTGGTTTATTTTTCTTATATTTTTTAGAAAATTTAATTAATTTATATTATGAGATTGTCGTAAAAAAATTATTTTTATATTTTTATAATTATTAAATTTTTCTCTAATTTCAGTTATTTTTTCTTATATTTTTCAGAAAATGTCTATCATTCAAAAGACAATGAAAAAAGAAAATCAAAATAACAAGACAAATATGATTAAAATAAATATATTTTATTCAAATAAAGATAAACCAAACTATATATAATCTAAAGAAATAAAATTGTAATTTTGTTAGGATTTTCTATGCTTGAATGTTTTTCAATAGAAGTTCTCAATATTTTATTATATATTTATATTTACGGATGATTTAATTTTATTTTTTCAATTATTTTTATAGTTTTATTTTTATAAAATTTTAAATATTATATTATAATTTCGTATATACGCGGAACTTAATCTAGTAATTATAATACTCACATAAATATCACTTTGAATTAAGTTTATTAAAGTATACTTATATATTTAAAGGGAAATTTGTTTGACAAAAATACAGAACAAAAATTTATAATTTACAATACTCACCAAAATATCTTGAAGTATACTGATAATCCATTATGGACGACTGGCGATCAAAGCTTAATAGGAACGAACGACTAATCAAGTTAACCATAGACCAAAAAAGCTAATAAATAAAATAGAAAAGCAAATAAATATCTTACAGTTTTATTTGGTCTTTTATGGACCACCTTTGGGACCATTTTGATTCAACACGGGACACTTCCATAGATCTGAATATTTTGGAAATAAATTGGCAATGCATTTTTAGAAAAGATGGTGTGATTTTTTCTCTATGAAAAGATAGAACTTTTATATTTTTAACAGATGTCATGTTCGGGTAAGAACGAAAAAAACCTATGACTTTACCCAAAAATAAGAACATTATATATATATATATTTTTTTTTTTTTTTTCTTTTTGTCAACAAAATTATTCGTTTTTGGTCGTCAATTAAAATTGCATTGTAATCATTGAGCACAAAAAAATAAGACAAAACCTGAATAACGAAAAGACCCCTGAGTCCAAAGCAAATTGTGGGAACATTATTTTGGGGATTACATATTATTTTATTTTACTGAAAAAGAGAAAAGAGTGAAAAAAAAGAAGGAAAAATCGGTATCTCAACAAAAAACTGACCGCCTCGCGTCGTCTCTTCCCTACTTCCGATTCTTCTTCTTCTCTCTCTCTCTTTATCTCTGCCATCGTAATCGTCTTCGCCTCTCTAGGGTTTTTTTTATCCGTTTCTCGTTTTCCCAGAGCTTACGTTCGTTGGCATTCGCTTAATCGCTTCTGATTCATGAGGTTAGGGTTTCGTTTTTGTTATTTTCCATGGGGGTGTCGAATATTATTATTTTTATTTAGTCTCCTTGCGGCGTGTTTAAATCAGAGGAGATCGGAGGGTTTTTGTAGTTGTCATCATCAATGTTGAAATTGAGGCGTCTATTTTGTTGAGTTAGGTCTTTAGTTGACCTTCTCAAGTTTTCATTTTTTTTTCCTGTCTGATTGATTTCTAGATCATGTTAACACGGGCCTGTGTTCTATTGAGAATCTGTTAAGGGTACTTGAATCATTGCATTGTTTGAATTACCATATAGCATACTTCAACGGATTTCTCATTTTTTTTTTTTGAGAATGCTAATTTTATGGCTTTGAAACAGGTGGCATTACGATGGATTGCAAGGAAAACGGTATTAGTGACCCTTCTGGGTGTGGCTCTCTTTCTGGCGATATGAATGCTAACTCTCTGGGTTCAAATCTTGCGATGGACGTCAAGGGAACTTTATCTGAGAAATCGAGTTCTTGTGGGTACATTATAGATTCAGTCAGTAGTTTGGAGACTCCTCAGGTTGCATCAGTTGTAAACTCAACGATGGAGGGTCAAAAGAAGTGCTTTATAGAGAGCGAGAAAATGGGAGATGAAAACAGTAACAGTAAAAGTAAAGAACATGCTGGGAACTCTGATGATGGTCCAGATGTTTGTTCCAACGCTGAAGACACTCAGAAGCAGGGAGTGGGTTCAGATGAGCTTGAACAAACTCCAGAATTAATTTATAATGCTGATTTACTGGTAAATTGCAACAAGCATGGTGATGGAAAAGATAGGCAGGACACAAATTTGTCCCTTGCATCCATTGTTTCTGGCATTATGCTAGAGAAAGGAGCTCCTCAGACTAAAGCAAATGAAGGGTGTGGTGGTACAATATTGCCTATAGGGGGCAATGGAATAGAGAATGATTCGATTTTTGTGAATGATGCACCAGAACAATTCGAGTCTTTGGAAACCGCAAAGCACAGAAAACCTAATGAAGTTGGAAGTGATGGTATTAGCTCTACCTTTGATGGTGGAGGTAAGGAAGGAAGAAATGAACCATCAAGTGATCAAGATTCTGGTTCTTCTGATGATATATCTATCTTTCAGAGTTGTCCGTTTCCAGATTCGATAATGGAATCTGGTGTATTTGGCTGTAGCGCCACAGTAAATTATCTGAATGATTCAAGTGAAGTTGAAGGCAATGTGCCTATTGTGGTATCCCCTTCATTAGCTATCACAGAAATCTTAAGTAATAATGACGATGGCCGATGTCCATATGATCTTGACGACATAGCAGACACAGAGACAATCAATCCAGATTTGAAGCTGGTACAGGATGATGAGCTTGCCACTGATCTTTCCGAGAAGAATGAAAATATGCTAAAGAATCATGTTGGGGATTCATCAAGTGAAAGTGCCGTGGCCGCTTTGAGTATGAATAATGGTATGGCTGCTGATCTAAGAGCTGAAAATTTCAGTCAGATATCACCCATAGACGAAAATGCTTTAGGTATGGAAGCCAACTCCCCTATTACTGACTCTTCTTTGATATGGAATTTTCCATTGAACTTTGGAAATGGAGGCATCGAAATCTGTAATACTGACAATGCAATTGAGCCTCTCAGAATAGTGGATGGCAATGGCAGAATAGGTGGTGAAGTTGCTTCTGCGTCAGGGACTCGTTTTTGTGAAATTGGCTTGTCTTCTTCCCGAAGGAAGGCCCGAGATGGTAAACAGTGTAAAATAACCCAGACAAAAAGGAGTGCTCATCCGAGAAAATCCTCTAGAAAGAAGCAATCAGAAAGAAACCTTGAATCAATTTTTAAGTGCTCAAAGCAGAAGAGGAGCTCTCTCTTGAAAACAAGCCGTTCATCTGAGTGGGGATTACAAAGCAGGACCACTGAAATCTTCTTACAGAGCAATAATATTCCCTATGGTGGACCTCCGCATCATGACTCACAGAAATCTCAGAGCAATCCTAGTAATGGAGAGTATAATAGAAGTTCTCATAACAAATATGTAGAAGGATCTAACAAAAACATCCAAGCATCAAGCGGTTCTTGCCTTCGTTTGAAAGTTAAATTTGGTGGTGGCCAAAAACCTATGAACATTACAGTCTCTAAGGTCAGTGGTAACTCTTTACCTGCTAATGGTATTGTTAAGGCAGGATCAGGTTTAGAATTGCCAGGATCAACAAACTTTGTCGTGGATAAACTGCGAACTGTAGAAACTAGAGAGGACTTTGAAGAGAAAGGCAACCCTGTGGAGAAACTTTCATATCGGCAGTCATCTGATTCTATTAGGGATGAGAAAAGTAACCAAGACGAGGGGGGGTTATGTAGGAAGCTGGGCGGTGATGTTTTAGATGATGACCCACACCTTTCCTCTAGTATAATGGTTGAAGAGTGCGAGAGGGCCACTGGAACGCGGTCCCTAGATGCTGAAACTTCACCAGATTCCGAAGTTATCAACTCTGTGCCTGATTCGATTGTCAATATTGAACATAAAGGGGGTTTGCATCATGGTTTTTACAGCACTCCAGAAGATGTGGTCAAGAAGAACAGAGGATTAGAAAAAAAGGATGAATTGCTTGCTTCAAAATCTCCTTTGGAAAATGGTTCACATCTAATTCCCAGTACAAAAAAGGGTAAACATGCCAAGTCTAAAAGCAATGAAACAAAGAAAGGGAAATCCAAGTTTTCCGAATCTGCCAAAGACAGGAGAAAAAATGAATCTCATGAGGGGGTAGAGCAACGTCAATCCATGAATAGCAGTATTGGAAGGGATGATAGTGATCATCTTGAAGAGTCTCATGAGACAACAGGTACTACTCTTTTGATTATCTCTACGAATTGTAATCCTCAATAGGACACTATTTTCTGCTTACTTAAATAGCATCTCAATGTTTTCCATTTCTTTATGATGCTTCCACTTTGTTGAATACACAAAATTTTCAAGTTGCGCACTATGTGAATTCGTGTATAGGTGCTCTTCTAGATGCTGATATTGGGAAAACCAGTGCCATTAATGGTACCCTATCATCAGATGTGAACCATGGGAAAATGGTTGTGGACGGTACTATTGAGGATAGCTCTTCCTCAGAGAGTGCCTGGGTCCGATGTGATGATTGCTTTAAATGGCGACGGATACCTGCTTCTGTTGTAGGATCAATTGACGAGAGCTCCAGATGGTATGTATTATTCCATATCGAATATGTACTTGTTTTAATGCAATTTTCAGATATTTCTGTTTTGTACGTGTTCTCTTCTTATAGTTTTCTTTTACTTTGTCACGTGATCATAACTCGAGATGAATGTGGCCAACTTTTACTGGACAATGTCCTTCTATTGGTTCATTAAGTTCATGATGTTTCATGCAATTTCGTTTTTAGCCTTAAATCAAGTGCCTCATCTCGTTTTTTTAATGAACATACTGCTGCCCAGTAGTGCTATGTACTGTACTGGCTAATTTTTCCTTATGCCCCCTCACGATGATACTACTTTATTCTTGTAGATTATTCTGTTTGTTACATGTTAAGTGGATGTTTTCATTAGCAATTTCCAGTGTGTTACATATTATAGTTAATCCTGTTGGGGTTTACAAATTTTGTGTGAACTTTGTATTCGTCGCGCTTGTATCAAAGTAAAAAACGAGTTTATCAAAATTTCTTATTTTCTGCTGTGCCTAAAAGTTTTTTATATAATTTGCTCAATATTCTTGAAAATTCTTACAGTAAATTCATCTGCTATACTTGTGACTGAATGTCAGATGTATAAGCAGCATGGAGTTTTTCAGCTTTTTGATGTTCATCACATTTGAAGATCCTGTTCGTAGCTGTTTTATATCCTTTCCTTACTTGCTACTTCATTCATATCTTGTAGTCTTTCTCTATATATAATATGGATTCTCTATTGTTTATAGGATCTGTATGAACAACTCAGATAAAAAATTTGCGGATTGCTCAAAATCTCAAGAGATGTCAAATGAAGATATCAATGAAGAGTTGGGCATAGGACAGGACGAAGCAGATGCATATGATTGTGATCTGGCTAAAAGAGGGAAAGAAAAGGAACAGAAGAGCAAGCGTTTAACAGGTCCTTAAAACTCAATAAGAGGAACCTTGAGAGTACCCTTTGGCTAGAATGTTTGAATTATCAGATGATTTTCCATCTTTTTTTTTTTATTCTGTTTTCATGCCCGTAATTCTTGCAGGTAAGCAAAAGGCGTGCTTCAAGGCTATAAAAACAAACCAGTTTCTTCATCGCAATCGTAAATCTCAAACAATTGATGAGGTTAATTTCCTTGTGTTTTGTCTATTTGTTATGTTAGTAGTGCTCTAGTAGAAATTGTGCTTTTTTTTTTGGTCACCAGTAAAAATTGTGCTTCTGCTGCCACTATTTGCCTTTTTCTTGAATTACTACTCAGTTATCATGTTTCCTTCTATTTGGACAGATAATGGTTTGTCATTGCAAACCATCACCTGATGGTAGGTTGGGTTGTGGAGAAGAATGCCTCAATAGAATGCTTAACATTGAATGTCTTCAAGGTACCTGCCCGGCTGGCGATTTGTGTTCAAATCAGCAGGTATAATGTCATGTTTGCAAGCGAAAGGGTTACATTTACAGTCAGTTATATCATTCTCAATCTTTTGGCTCATATTTCTGCAGTTTCAAAAACGGAAGTATGTTAAGTTTGAGAGATTCCAATCTGGTAAGAAGGGTTATGGCCTGAGATTGCTCGAAGATGTACGAGAGGGACAATTCCTTATTGAATATGTTGGAGAGGTATGTTTGTGATTATTTTTCAACTCTTGGAGGATGTTATGAGTTTTAAATTGGCCTTGTTCCCTTATATATACTGTGGGTTATACATAACAGGTGCTTGATATGCAATCCTACGAAACTCGCCAAAAAGAATATGCTTGCAAGGGTCAGAAACATTTCTATTTCATGACACTGAATGGGAATGAGGTAAACATCTCCCATTTTAATGACTCAGCTGCTTCTTTGCTTCATCTTTGATTGAAATGGTTTGTGATTTGCTGTTTAAAGCTGTGTGGAGTTGTTGAATTAAAAATGTGACACTAAAATTGACTTATGGTTACCAGAATGTGTCTCGTTTCTGATTGTAGATAGCATATTTAGAGTAGTAGTTCCATCTTTGTAAACCTTTCTGCTTAAGTTATTTGCTTGTAGCTCTGGTTAGTTACTTTTATGTCTCTTATTTGATCCACGTGTGCCCAAAATAAATTCCTTTGCAATAGTAAAATGAATAGACAATCGTCTTCTCTTTGTATGTTCGTTCATCTGACACTCGTCTGTATCTTTATCATTATCACCATCTTAACTTAAGCTCTAAAGGTAACAGATCAAAATGCCCCAGCTATTTTAGCACAAAAGCTTCTAAGAGTTTGCACATGTATCTAAGCGGCTTATGCACAGAAGGTTACTTCTGTTGGTTGTGTTTGTAATAATTGCATTCCTTAGCATATCATCTGCACTGGCTTTATATTCCTGTCTTATATTCCTCTTTTTATGTATTCCTTTTGGAAGCTATGCTCTATGTTGCACCTTGCAATAACTTCTTAAGTTTTTTGTTAATGCAGGTAATAGATGCTGGTGCAAAGGGAAATTTAGGTCGTTTCATTAACCATAGCTGTGAACCAAACTGCCGTACTGAAAAGGTGACTAAAGTGTTCTGTGTGATACCATGCCTCGTGGTCTGATTATAAATACAGTGATCTGAGTTGGGAATTTTCTATTTGAGCTCGTCTGCTTTTTTATTTTTTATAAAGGTATTTCACCTTTTCTGCTTTCTTATGTGTATGTTTTTCATTTGTTACTACTTAAATGTTGTTGCAGTGGATGGTGAATGGTGAAATTTGTGTTGGAATATTCTCCATGCAAGACCTTAAGAAGGTAGGCTCTCCCACACTTGCGATTTTGCGAGTTCGTTTCAGTAGTTTTTAATCGGTTTGTTGCCAGGGTCAAGAGTTGACATTTGACTACAACTATGTGAGGGTTTTTGGTGCTGCTGCTAAAAAGTGCTATTGCGGATCATCACATTGCCAAGGGTATATTGGGGGGGATCCTCTGAACGGTGATGTAATTATTCAAAGTGATTCAGATGAAGAGTATCCTGAACTTGTGATCCTTGATGATGATGAAAGTGGGGAAGGAATCTTAGATGCAACATCTAGGACCTTCATTGATGACACTGACGAGCAAATGCCACAGAACAATGGTTCCAAGGACCTTGCTCCTGATAATGCCCAATCACAGAGCTCGGTATCTGTAAAACTTCCAGAGAGAGAAATTCTTCCACCTCCTATTCAGCCAACTGAAGTTTTGAAGGAACTTTCGTCAGACATGCCTGTTAGTTCTGTCCAGCAGGAGGTTCATTTTGAAATGAAGACTAAAAGCACATCTCCCACGTCCAGTTCTCTTAGCAGACTGTCCTCGGATGGTGCAAATGCTGATAAGACGACAAAGTATGGATTGGTCGAAGATAAAAAGATACTACCGCGAAACCGTCCTCGTATGAAAACTTCTCGTTCATCTGGGTCTAGTAAGCGAGACAAAGGAGGTAGTCTTCCTGGTGTTAACAAAGCACATATTATACCAGTGAATAAGTTGCAACAGCAGCCCATCAAATCTAAAGGATCAGAGGAAGTTTCTCCCAGCGGGCGTGTTGAAACATGTATTGTACTAGTTCTAGACATGTTTTTAAGATCCTATCATGATTTGGTCATATTCGCTAATAACCCCGCCAATTTTGCAGTTGAAGGGAAACTGAACGAGTTACTAGATGCTGTGGGAGGGATAAGCAAGCGGAGGGTAAGTTGTATATAGCATTACTCCTGAAGTCTATGAACTTTTACACTTCAATCAGTTATGCTATAAGGTTAAGACATCATGCTTTGTTCCTTCTGCTGGTTCTTTGTTTTTATTTTTGGTTTGTAAGAGCGAGCACTTTTACTTGATTCTTTTCCACTTGATTTCTCTATATTCTTAGTACTTTTTATCAACGCAACAGCACAATGCATACTTAGTTGGTTTTCTTTTTTTACACAAACAGGATTCAGCAAAAGGCTACTTAAAACTTCTGCTTCTCACTGCCGCTTCCCGAGGCACGAACAATGAAGGAATTCAAAGGTCTTCAAGAATCTTACCTGCTTATCTTTGTTCCAACTGTCGATTTAATATACTCTGCATTTGTGCCTGAATTCCTGTTGGTTTTTGTGTACGTATTGCAGCAATCGAGATCTTTCAATGATTCTTGATGCCCTTTTGAAGACAAAGTCAAAATCTGTTTTAGTGGACGTAATCAACAAGAATGGTACATCAGTCTTCTTCTAGTCTGGTCCTTGTGTCTATATGTATTCTCTTTTATCTTATGAACTTTCCTTATCTCGTAAAGATGAAATAACCCCCAAACACATCCAGGTCTGCAAATGTTACATAATATCATGAAACAATACCGGAGTGATTTTAAAAAGACTCCTATACTCCGGAAACTTCTGAAGGTACATTCCTTTTAACCTACTGCCTCTGGTAATGTTTGGGTCAGAACACACTTGGCATTGATAATCTTTAAATTTGTCTTCTCATCACGTTGGTTAATGATAATTCAAACCCTAATGCAGTTTCTCGTACATCTTAGGCAAACTTTTCTGTCATGCTTTCTTGAAATTTTCTACCTTGCTTACAAGTCAATATTACTGAATTTACTTTCAGGTATTGGAATATCTTGCTACAAGGGAAATCCTTGCACTGGAGCATATAATCAGAAGGCCTCCTTGTGTAGGGATGGAAAGGTTAGTAAAGTTTAATCATGAGTCACCTTTGCTATTCATCTGACTAGATATTGGTTCTTATCCTTGATCGAGTGGAAACTAAGTTATGCTGTCACTAGTAGAATTGTTGAATTTTGGCTGTCTAGTATATTGTTTTACCTTTTCATACTAATCTGATTTTATGTGTAACTTACTAGAATTGAACTGTCACCTCGTCTACTTGACAATGTGAATGCCAAATATAGTTTCATCTGTCTTCAGCGAACCTTGCTATTACACCACCTTAGTTCTTTAGATTCTCTTCGGACACGATATGACATATCATGTTTATCTACACGCAGCTTTAAGGATTCTATTCTATCATTCACCGAGCATGATGACAAACAGGTACTGGATGTCCTACTTACCCTTATGATACTTTATTGAATCTTGGACTCTTGATCTGTTTAATGATCCGTACGCTTGGACCTCGATCAGATTAGTATCAAGGGAATAGCTTTTACTTCACAATTAATTTCACGTGTATGCCTGCAGGTTCATCAAATCGCACGGAACTTCCGAGACAGATGGATCCCAAAACCTTTTAGAAAACCTTGGCGCATCGACAGGGAGGAGAGATCGGAGTCTATGAGGTCACCTATAAACAGCAGGTTCAGAGCATCACAAGAACCTAGATATGATCATCAGTCCCCAAGACCTTCAGAGCCAGTTGCATCTGTCAAAACATCAATACCTGCAACTCCTGAAACAGCATCTGTATCTGAGGGATATTCAGAACCAAATTCCAGTCTCCCTGAGACAAATGGACGCAAGCGCAAGAGCAGATGGGACCAGCCATCTATGACAAAAGAACAAAGAACCTTGACTATCTCGTCTCAACAAACTGTTGAAACTAATGGAAATCAGGATGTCCAAGACGACCTTCCTCCCGGGTTTTCATCGCCCTGCACGGATGTGCCTGATGCAATTACCGCAAAGCCGCAACAAAAGTTCCTTTCTCGGTTACCAGTCTCCTATGGTATTCCACTAAGCATTGTTCATCAATTTGGTTCACCCGGCATAGAGGACCCGACCACCTGGTCTGTTGCTCCTGGCATGCCGTTCTATCCATTTCCACCTCTACCGCCAGTGTCTCATGGTGAGTTTTTCGCTAAGCGAAACGGAACAGTCAGTTCCTCCTCCATGGGAAACCTGACTTGCTCCAATGAGATCTTACTGGCTTCAACTGTGCCCAACCAATCCTGTTGGAATACCTCAAGTGTTACCGTGACTGACTCAACCGCTCCAAACCGGAAGAGAGAGTTTTCATCTGATATAGGAAAAAGTTACTTTCGGCAACAGAAACAGAACATTCCTCCATGGATGCGGAACAATGGGTGGGAAAAAACAGCCAACAGCCCTATACCTGGAAATCTAACTGTAGAGAAGAAGCTCAACAATTAAGTATTAACTTTAAAGAAGTACAGCCCATGAAGTTGTTATGGATTGGAGACAACGCAGCTCTTGAGGAGAATAACAATTGTTGATTGGTTAGTTTGCCTATAGGAAAATTCCCCTTGGGGGGCTCATGTACGCTTATTTTCTTTCCTTTTTCAGTATATTCTAAATTCTTTTGTTTATGACCAGAAGCAAAAACTTTCTACTATAATCAAAAGGTCACATTTCATTGTAAAAGCAAATCACATTCTTTATTATCTTCTGCAAAGAAGTTATAAGTTACCTGGAGATCACAAACTTCTTAAATAAATATTGTTCCCAATTTGGTGATCAAAGGTTTTAAGTTTTTTCTCAACTATACAAGCAATGTCTTGTAAAATGAAAAAGTGAAAAAAAAAAAAAACAAACTTTTGACAATTCAATATTTTCTGAGCAAGCTTCTGACTCTAACAAACATCCAAGTTTTTACAAGTGTTGCATATTTTCTCCATCCATTAAAGTACCTTCCAATTACCTTCTTGTAGCTTGGTCTCCTTTTCACAACAATCCAATACTCAGCAAGATTCTTCCTACTACTAATATACTCCTCTTCCAAATCCAACAGCGATAACCGAGCTAGCACTGGGATTAACATTACATCAGCCATACTAAACTCATTCCCTGCCAAATACGTTGTCCCCACTAGCTTTGTTTCGACCTCATCTAGAAGCCTAAGCAAATGGTCTTTGCTTCTTCTCAAGGCCCCAGGATCTTTTAGTTTGTCCTCCGTATCGTATGCTTCCCTTAGCTTCCTATGGTAAGCACTAGCCAAGTCTGGAGACTCAGCCATCCTTGCAATCACAACCATCCTCAAGAACTTGGAAACATAGAGGCGACGATTATCCGGTATGTGAGCAAGAGTGAAAAGCTTGGAGTCCCATTCCCTAATCTTTCGCATCCATTCAAGAACTTCTCTACCAAAAGTAGCATCTTCTATACCAGAGGAAACCTCAGCTATTCTCTCTAAATACCTGAAAAATTAAAGACCCACAAAAGCTCTAATTAAATATCTCCAAAGAGACCTATCACCAGAAGGGAGAATAATAACAAATGGTGAGTACATACTCTATGATCTCAATAGTGTCCAAAATGATGTGAGAACCATTCCTGAAAACCGGAAGTTTCGCGTTTGGATTCATCCTAAAGAAGGAAGGGTCCATGTGCTTGCCTGTGATGGGATTCACATGGTATGATGTGTAATCAATGCCTTTCTCTTCCAAAGCTAGTCTCACTCTTTGGCTGTCTAATGAGTAAGGATGATGATATAACTGCATTGCTTCAGACCAATTTCGTCCAACTATTTGTCCAAAAGCTGCAACTCTAAGATAAAAACAAACATTCAAGTCCAAGTCTCTACCATATTATACAAACAGGCAGTTTTCTAATGTCAACATTCAAGCAACTTAAAACTCACCAAAATAATCATCAATTGAACAATAATTTAAGAAAGGAGAAACTGTAGACCTCACAGACCAACTTCAACATAGGGGGATTCATAAGGGGGTTGATATTGAAGGAATCTGATCAAACATATCAGGTTGAGACCATAAAGAACAAAGTAGAAGAGCTACAAGCAGAGATTGAAGCAAACAAAGACAAGACAGGGACTTGGTGATTTAACTTCTATAACCAAAGACATAAAAAGACTTACCCAAGAAAACAGAACACCTTCGAGATGAAAGATGAACAAGAACTGAATCAAACTAGACGAAAAAAAGAAACCTTCCTATAGTTTCTCGAAATTGAGTAATTCCTTTATTGTTTTATTCTTTTTCTCCTTTTTACTTTTTTGAAGGGAGACAAATACTATACAGCTAAGATTTGCTCTCAAGAAAAAATTTAGGAAAGTGCGAGTATCTAAAGGCTTACGTTTGATGTCTAAAGGCTTACGTTGTGTACTCGCTCTCAGATGCCGCCACGTGGTTCTAGTCAACTATTCGTCAAAGTCAAAGTGTATGAACAGAGTGTCCCTCAAGGGTATATCTGTCTTCTTATTTCTTTCAGTTTCTGCCAACTTTCTTCATCCCTTTTCATTACAACACATAAAATTATTGGTTCAATTATTGCATCCAAATTATCAGTTCTTTTTTCTTTCATTATTTAGAAAATATAAGGAAAAAAGCATCTAACTGCAAAAGTTTCTTTGATCACACAACTCACAAGTTTAATTACTTACTAGAAAAAAATATTTCATGCAAAGTTCTCATATATATTTTAGTATGCTAAAGGTATAGATATTTGTTGTGTTACATGATTTTATCTTTTAGGAATGTAATGCATGTATAAAGGTATATCGTGAAGATGAGTGTTGCGAAAAGAATTGTTGTTGAGTTCTTTATTTGTGGAACCGTTCATCGTGATTGTATTTGATATAGATATTTTGATTATTAATATAACCTCTAGCATTTACAAGATCTTCTATATCATGAAATATATTATATTTAGAATGCATAGATTGAGTGTCAACTAGAGAGAATTTTAATAGAAAAAATGGTATAGGTTTTCCATATTTTTTCGTGGTTAATTTATCAGCTGAAAAAAAAATCAGGAATACATAAGATTACACTAAACAAATCAATAATCAAATGGTACGATGTTGGATGAAATTTACCATCCTCTATCTACATAATCTTCTTCACGCACATTAAAAATGGTAAAATATAGTTTTCATGAACTCTTATATGAAAAAAACATTTTGCGATGAGATGGCTCGTATTTTTGGAAGAAAACTAAAAGAACATAAATACTCCTCTCTTTGGGCCTAAAATAGATTGTCGAGAAAGAAATATTATAAAATATTGAATCCGGCCCAATTTTAGTCGTAATTTATAAGCCCACTTTGTCATAGCTAATTATATAAAATACAGCAGAAATTATTTAATCCAACGATCCCTCGACGGGATGTTCATGTTTGGCATATGTAAAATGTTTGAGTACGATGGATATTCATTATAACAAATAGCAATGAAAAATTAAAAAATAAAATAAAATAATTTATAATTCACATGCATGGGCCAAACATAATACCAACCTCTAAAATAGAAGGGACAATAAATATAAGCATCCAAATTGTGACACGTAACTAGCCAAAAATATTACAAAGGTCCCATTCATCAAAAATATATTGAATTTAAGAACTTTTTATGTTGTAACCATGATTTTGTCCTCTCTTTTCTACTCAGTTTTAGAAGAAGAAAAAAATAATGTAGGTAGAAGCATCTTAGTTCATAGTAGCCTTAGTTGGTCCAAAAGTAATCATTTACCCCCAAAAAAAAAAATGAAGGGGTTTTCAAGACTTTCATGAACAAGTTAGAGAAACATCAACATCATGCGTGTTGCAGATTTGTTCACATATCCTAGTCATTTGTGTTACGAATTGCATCTAGTTCTGTAAAAATATAAAAATACTCATGTAGATATTAAAATAAATCAATAATCTCCTGTTCTATGACATATACTACCATTCTTCTCTTACGCACAATTCTGAAGTTGTATTGATTTTACTTCTAAAAAAGTTTTGTGAAATTTTAACCAAAAAATGTTTTGTGGATTAATAGAGTATATTTTATAACTGCTAGAAATTTAGAGTTCCTGTCCTAAAAAGAAGAGAGAGTGGTTTATCGTAAACCAGCTATTTTGGTTTTCTTTTTTTTCTTTACCATAAACCAAAAATCGAGTTTTTATTTTATGGTTTATGTCACATACTAGTAGTATCATACTTATTGATATTTTAGACTAGTGTCCATTGTCATTTCGTCTTAAGTTTGAATTAATGATTTATTAAATAATACACGTGTTTTTATCATTGAAGGGTACTAATTAAAGAAAATGATCAATGAAGGATAAGAGTGGCCAAACATCAATTAATTTCGTTATTTCGCTTCACATTTAATTCTATTAAATTGCTCTAACTGTGACATGTCCGTGTAGCTCTCCTTCGTTTTAAATGACATGCTATAATTTATGGTCATGATTTATTTTATTTTGGTTATAATTATCGTGGTCATGATTCACGCTTCTTTGCGAAATCAAATTTTATTCTTGGAAAAATTAAAGTATTCCATTGATCTCGATATAATTTTGAAACTGGGTCAAATGATCCGATAATTCAATAGAGCTGATGGAGAGTGTTCAATTCAAACAACTCACAAAACCTACCACCTTCATATTTCTCAAAAATCTGATTACATATACAACTAGTCAAAATGTATTTTGTATCCTTTGGACCAACCATAGACCAAGCACAATTCTACATATACAACTAGTTCTTTCTTTTTTTTTTTTTATTAATTTGCTCAAGTTTATTACATTGGAGTATGATCATCATTTATGTTAGTACAAGCTCGTAATCAATTCCCACAGTTGTATAATAAAAAGGCTAGCATTTAAAGTATTCGGCTCCCAAAAATCATGCGTATTATTGGAACACGGTCTTTCGATTCGGTGTATTATTTACGAATTTACGACACAAGTCGCAATTAGTTAATACAGAAAAATGATTGGGTTTTAAAGTAATTAAGATTAAAGAAATGAGTTATGTAAGATCGAGTGGCGTTGTCGTGGCAGAAACAAAAGCCACCAACTGAAGAGTCTACGTTTCCTTATCTTCCAGTTAATGTTTCTGATCTCTCAGTTTGTTGCCACTTTCATTTCTCATCAACTCTGCAATTAGAAATATATATATGACTGGTTAGAAATCAAATCCATAACCGAAATAGATACAATGATTGAACAAATAACAAGCTCTAGCTTTTATGTTATCTTGAAAATGTAAATAAAAGAATTTTTTAAAAAGTGACAAAATGAGGTAGACGCTGACGCATGGCTTTCGGATTTAGTTGGCGTGTCGTTTCTCCCTACTAAAACGGCAGGTATTCCGTTACTATACTTCCCACCATAATAACTAACTCTCTCTTCTTCGGGCATGAGAAACGGCGTTAAGTGACGTTACGAATATTTTTTAACGTCGTCTAATTAAGTAATTAATGTTGTGTACGTTACCTGATGCACCGGTAAGCATGGGAGGAAAGGTCTTCCGTTATGATGACGTTGAGGTTGACACGTGTAGGTTGTTGGAAGGATCACATGACATGGGCTTTTTTTTTTTTTTTTTTACTTCGGGCCGAACATGTTTGAGCCACAAAACGGGTTATTACACCTACCCATTCTGGGAGCAGCCAGATTTATTTCCCTATTTATTTATTTACCATTTCATTTCAATAATTATATAAATATCGTAACAACCTAAAACCATAGACAAATTAACTTATACTTTTATGCTCCTCTGTTATATGATTTCTAGTTATATTTTTCTGATGTGAAAATGTATAAAATGAAGTAAGTAGTGCTTCAAAATGATAAAAAGAGTCTATGGTATGTTCATGATGAAAAAGCCAGATTCCTGAACTCCGAACACCAGTAAAATGATTAGTATATAAAGTTTATATAATTCGTTTTTTAAAAGATTTGTTGATTCATATAGCTTTTCAGGGGAAAATAGAGACATTTATGATTTTATAATTTAAAAAAATCGCAAATTAATAATAAGAACATAATTTGTTTCTGTCATGGTGATTCAATGCACAGTGAGACTATGTCAAAATTGGAAAATGACAGAAAAGAAATAATGATTTTTATACTGTGAAGTACTTGTTTGGTTAAAAAATCATTTTAACATTGGAAAATGAAATTCTAAGATGGCTGCTCTTTCTCTTTCTTATGTGACGAGCATCAAAAGCAAAAGCAAAACCAAACCTGCGGTTAAAACTTAAGCCTCTGCAGGTAGAAGAGAGAAAGATCTTGTCTTTGTTTGGATTATATAAATCCTTAAAACGATGTTCTTTTGTCTTTCGGAAGCACACGTCAGAATTAAAGATCACACTTGAAATTCAGACAACAACCTCTGTCTCTGTGAAAAGGATAAATCCATAGAGAGATGATTGAAAACCGCGGAGTCGAGGAAGGAGGATGTGGCCGTACGATTCTTGTCGGCGTGAAGCTCGACGCGCCGAGTAGAGAGTTGCTCACTTGGGCTTTGGTTAAAGTCGCTGAGCCTGGTGATACTGTCATCGCTCTTCATATCCTTGGAAATGGTACATTTCTGAGATTTTCCTAAGGTTTCTGCTAGCAAAAGCTTTGCTTTTTTAAATAATTTTTCGATTTTGTGGTTTTGTGTAGAGATTGTCGATCGAGCAGGGAACTCTTCGCTTCTCTCTCTGGTTAAAACTTTTGACTCTGTTCTTGACGTTTATGAAGGTTTCTGCAATTTGAAACAGGTAAAAACGAAATCAAAGTGTAGCATTTTTCAATTTCGATCCTTTGCTTTACTTCTTTAGCTTCTTAACAAAGGAAATGTTGAATTATCCCTCTTTGTAGGTGGATCTGAAGCTGAAGCTATGTCGTGGTTCCTCTGCTCGAAAGATTATAGTTCGAGAAGCGATGTCGTTTTCTGCATCGAAAGTTTTAGTTGGGATTTCAAAAAGTCACCACACGATTCGTTCATCAGCCTCCGTAGCTAAGTACATAGCGAAGAAACTATCAAAGGACTGCTGGGTTATTGCTGTAAATAACGGTAAAATCGTGTTTCAAAAAGAAGGTTCTCCATTATCTACCATCAATCAATCTCAAGGTTTGACCTTTTTTATTCAAGTTTCAACTTTTTTTGTATCTGAATGATTTGTTTTGGGTTAGTGGTTGAAAAAAACTGTTAATTGGGTTTGGGGTTTTGTCACAGGAAAAGAAGATGTTCGCAAGATTACTTTGTTGAATGTGCTTCAGAGATCTGTTACTCTAAATAAGACTACTAAAGTAGTTAGCCATTCTGAGGAAGATTTGAAGGAGGATGATGAGGATCAATCCCGTGGTCAGAGTCTACAACAGGCCTTAGCTGCTACTCGTTTAGAGAATTGCGCGGTCTGTGGTTCGGCTTCTTTGTATTTGAACGATAATAGAACTACTCCTCAAAAGTTATTTAAAGCTTCAGAGGTTGATAAGAGTGAAGATAATGATAGTGATGAGTGCCACAAAGCAATGGAGATTGTGCCTGTGAATGGTCCAGAAGATTCAGGCGGTTCTATAACTATGTTGGTTAGGAAATTGCCAGAATCTAGGGCAGGTTGGCCTTTGCTTCGTCGCGCTGTTTCTACGTTAGGACAGCCTGTTGCTCCTCATAGATCTTTGTCGAAACAGATACCGGTAGTTCAATGGGCTCTGAAGCTTCCTCCGAGGGACACTAAGCAACTTGGTTATGATTCTTCTGAAGATAATATGTCAAGCTTAAACGCAATTGTTCCATTTGGTAACAACTCTATCACAAAGAAGTCTTTTCCTGACAATAGTCCAAGAAAATTGCCGGAGGAACTAGAGGTACTTTATGAGAGGTTCTCCTCAACTTGCCGGTTTTTCAAGTACAAGGAACTCGTTTCAGTCACATCGGATTTCTCTGCTGGTTGGTTCTTCTCTCCTTTAATATGGATGAGATGTTTATAGTTCTTGAATTTTTTTAAGCATCCTGTTTTATAACTAAGAAATTCAATGCGATTTCAGATAATTTCATCGGAAAAGGAGGCAGCAGCCGGGTTTTTAGAGGTTGTTTGTCCAATGGGAGAGTGGTTGCTGTGAAAATTCTCAAGCAAACCGTAGATGTCTTGAATGATTTCGTGTCTGAGATTGATATCATCACAACATTACACCATAAGAACATTATCTCCCTCTTAGGATTTTGCTTTGAAGACCATAACCTATTACTTGTATACAATTATCTCTCAAGAGGAAGCCTCGAAGAGAACCTTCACGGTACTTGTTAGACAAGCCCTTGCCTTTTTAAGCAACTCAGATATTCTATTATGATCATGGATCTAACAAATGCTTGGTTTCATAACCAGGAAACAAGAAAGACCCGCTTGCATTTTGCTGGAGCGAGAGGTATAAAGTGGCTGTGGGAGTAGCTGAGGCATTGGACTATCTGCATAATACTGCTTCGCAACCCGTCATCCATAGAGATGTTAAGTCATCGAACATACTATTATCTGATGATTTTGAGCCACAGGTAAAAAATTCTACTAGTTTTTCATATATCAAAGAGGAAAAAACTCTGCAAGAATACTAAAACTTTCTTCCCACTTCCCAGCTTTCTGATTTTGGGCTTGCAAGGTGGGCGTCTATATCTACAACTCACATAATCTGCTCTGACGTCGCGGGAACCTTTGGGTATGGAAGAATCTTGTTTTTGGCTCATGTTTCATAAAAGTTCTTGAAAATGTTCGTGTACTAATCTTCTGTTCTTGTTGCAGATACTTGGCTCCAGAGTACTTCATGTATGGTAAAGTAAATGATAAGATAGATGTGTATGCATTCGGCGTTGTTCTCCTCGAGCTACTCTCTGGAAGAAAACCAATTAGCAGCGGATGTCCAAAGGGACAAGAGAGTCTAGTCATGTGGGTATGTATTGCTGAATACAGATTTAAGTCAAAACCAAGCTTTTTCTATACTCATATTGAAAACAAGTATGCATGATGTTCATGTACAGGCCAAACCAATTCTAGATGATGGAAAGTATTCTCAGCTATTAGACCCGAGTTTGCGGGATAAAAACTACAATAACGACCAAATGCAGAGGATGGCGTTAGCTGCTACTCTTTGTATTCGACGTAACCCTCAAGCTAGACCGAAAATGAGCATTGTAAATCAAGTTTTTCATCTACTGGCCTTTTCACATCATAGCTCTATGTAGTTATAATCTTAACGAATGTGTAATGATGCAGGTCTTAAAGCTACTTAAAGGCGATGAAGACACGCATGAGTGGGCACTGCAACAAGTGAGTAGTTCATCAGAGGAGTCAGAGATGCTCAAGGATGAGCAATGCCAAAGATCTAACTTGCAATCACACCTTAACGTAGCGCTTCTTGATGTTGAAGATGACTCTATATCCATGGGAAGCATCGAGCAAAGCGTCTCTGTTGAGGATTATCTAAAAGGCAGGACAAGCCGTTCGTCGAGCTTCGACTAAAAGCCCATTTTTACTGAAACTATTGTGTCTGTGTGTGTGTACATATGAAAGGGCGTTCTTTGGAAATGGGTGGGTGGTGGATTTGTGGGGTTCTTTTTAGCCCTCCTTTCTCACCTGTTTAGGATTGTAATTGTAGTTTTTATTTGTTTGGGGTGTATTTTGAAATTTCCGGTAAGTCTTTTTTGGGGAAGCTGCTTATATAGATGTGGGAATAAAAACGAATGGGACATACATGCTTGTAATTGTGAGCAAAGAAAAAAATGCTTGTAATTGTCTTCATCAGGAATAAAAGAAAGAAATCGCTTAAATTGTCTAATGGGGGAAACACACAGTGATGTAGGTAGGGTAATACGTTTCCAGTGACAAGTATGTATAGAGTATAATACAAGTTGCTTTCTGGGGTGAAACACAGTGATGTAGATATTTGTGTGTTAAAAGACCCATAAATAGAATCTTGGCTTTTGGGCCTTTCTTAAATTTGTAAAGTTCACTTCCAAGCTCTAGAGTATAATACTACAGTCTACAAATCAAGAGCTGCAGATTACTACACATAGCTGCAGCTCTTAATATGGTCATAAACTACTACTACCATACAGTGATGAACCTAAAAGAAGCCTTGAGATAGCAAATACAAATCGTATAGGATCTCTCGTTTTGCTTCATATAATCATATCCAAGACTTTCTTGTAGAGTCGTGAGTTTCACTTAAGTTGTACATAAAAAGCAGTGAGGTGCCGCGCTACTTTGCACTCTCTATAGCATCAACATACAAATTTGTCAAGCGTTTTTCATGCAGCCAGGGTTTGTATGCACCTTCAAGAACTATGTTCTGCAAAAGAAGCAAACCACAAAGTCATTTATTCCACGGCACAAACGACTCTTACATTCATTTTGTTATATTGATAAAATAATGCATTCAAGTTTTTATGGTAACGAAGGTTTCACGAGACCAGTGCACACTGACGACGATTTGCACATGTTGTAGCAACAAAAAAAAATTCAATGAAACAGAATACTCTTACCTCCAGATAAAAGAAAAACCCGCGCAACAGGTTCAAAGCTCTAGGAAGATCCTTCCGATAACGATGATACTTCTTGTTGAAATCTGCAGGATCAAACCAAAGTAAACTCCATATGTTTGCAGCCGGAGTATATGTTCAGTGGAAAGCAAAGGTAAAACTAAGTACATGGTGAATTAAATTCCACTAAGAAAGTAACAAATGGAATACATCATTTTTAGCAACACTGAGATTATAGTAATAAGCAGATATCCCAACAAGTGTGAATATCCAATTAAAGATGTATGATTTGCATAAGTGTAAGAATGCCTTCGGCTAGGTTTCCTCGAGAAACTTAGAGTTAGCTGACTCAACCTCAAGCTAGCCTTTTATATAGGGCAAAACAGTAAACGGTTTTATCTTTGAGAAGATAGTTCAACACACTACACATCCACAAGAACACATTTCGAGATATGACAGTGCCAACTATGTACCTGTATACTTTTCGAGATATGACAGACCCAACTGGTTTTTAAGATTATATTCAATCTCTCTTCCATCTCGTAATTGCCTAGATCGAGTCAATGGTCTCTTGAGTGATGCCTCATTAAAGAGTGTCAAGAACTCTTTTTCATCATAGGGGTTTCTGAGAATTTCCACTAGCTTCTTGCTAAACAAAGAGTTGAATATATCATCGGTTTCAATACCATCTTCAAGATCCTTGAAAACATTATAACAAAAGGAAAAATGTCAATATATAAAAATTAGAAAGAATCAGAAAAAAGACATTCTAAAATAGAAGTAAGAAAATGAAGGTATCCATACTATCACTTTGCCGTCTTTAGCTGCCTCGAATGGGGATTTGCCTCCATCCGGAAAGGGGTGATTACTGACTGCAATAATATCAGGATCGGACAAACACGCTACATCTTTCACAGGTTTTACTTGTCGATCCGATTTAACGATGGTAATGGAATTTCTCAGATAAGCTAAGTAATATGAATAGCTTTTATCCATTGACGATAAGCTCTCTTCATTTTCCTTCTTGCGAGGTTTGAAATTGTGAAATAACTTGTCTTTGACATGACCTCTAGACTTTGTTTCATTATTGTGCTTGGTCACAGGGATCTTCCTTCGTTGGGTATCTTTGGTGTTAACCACTGGGATACTCTTTGAAATCCAGCTATGATCTGATCTCCCAATTTCAGTCTTCAGTCTCTTTGAAGCTCTGAAAATTGGCTGAGACTTATCATTTGTCGTATGCTTTAATTTGGCGTCTTTCTTAGCCAGAGAAATTTTCCTTCCACGTCGAACATCTCCGTTTGTTTCTTGGGAGTCTCTGACATAACTTGTAGGCTTTAATTCAGTAGTGTTCTTGGCCACAGAAATCTTCCTTCCACGTCGAGGATCTCCGTTCTTTTGTTTGGTGTCTCTGACATAACTTGTAGGCTTTAATTTGATAGAGTTCTTGGCTACAGAACTCTTTCTTCCACGTTGAGCTTCTCCTTTCTTTTGTTGGGTTTCTTTGGTCCTTAAGACAGTCCTCGAGATCGAATTAAGAACTGCTCTACCATTCTCAGTCTTCAACCTCTTAGATACACTGGAAATCGTAGGAGACTTTGCCTTTCTCCCTGCTCTACTCTTCTCGATTTTTACTGCTTTGCCTTTGCTTCTATCAGATGCTTCATGATCGACATTGTACATAGTACTCACTGAAGAACTACCCCTCACATTGTCATCAAGCAAATATAGATTCCCGATTTCACTAAAATGTGCCAAGTACCTTTTATATTCCAAATCAGGAACCAGACCGGAATCACAATCGTCAGCACAAACAATCTGCATATTGGTTATGTTGGTTTTGCCATCTTTAGCTAAAACATTATGCCCCGATGCATTCACTTCACCACAAAGAGCCAGCATTCTACCACCAACTTCATCTGTGTCTGTGTCTCTGTCTGTGGCTGACTCAACCTCAATTATTTCCTTCTTCAATATTGTCTTAGCCACCGCAGACTTCTTTGGGTTCTTAGCTAAACCATCATCCCCTGTTGCATTCTCGGCACCACAAAGAGCAAGCATTCTACCACCAACTTCATCTGTGTCTGTGTCTGACTCAATCTCAATTATGTCCTGCTTGACAATGGTCTTAGCCACCGCAGACTTCTTCGGGTTCTTTGCTAAAGTATCATCCCCTGATACATTCTTGGCACCACAATGAGCCAGCAATCTACCCCCAATTTCATCTGTGCCTGTGTCTGACTTAATCTCAATTATTTCCTGCTTCACAATGGTCTTAGCCACCGCAGACTTCTTCGGGTTCTTAGCTAAAGTAGCATCCCCTGATATATTCACTTCACCATGAGCCAGCAATCTACCACCAACTTCATCTATGTTTGACTCAATCTTTCTTTCTTTCTTCACAAATGTCTTAGCCACCGCAGAATTCTTCGGGTTCTTAGCTAAAACATCATCCCCTGATGCATTCTCGGCACCACAAAGAGCCAGCATCGTACCACCAACTTCATCTGTGTCAGTGTCTGACTCAATCTCGATAATTTCATCCTTCGCAATGGTCTTAGCCACAGCAGACTTCTTGGGGATCTTAGCTAAAGCATCATCCCTTGATGCGTCCGTTTTGACACAAAGAGCCAGCATTCTACCACCAACTTCATCTATGTCTGACTCAATATTTATTTTCTTCTTCACAATGGTCTTAACCACAGCAGACTTCTTTAGGTTCTTAGCTAAAGTATCATCGCCTGGTGCATTCTCTTCACCACTAAGAGCCAACTTTCTTCCACCAACTTCATCTGTGTCTGTGTCTGTATCGGATTCAATCTCAATTATTTCCTCCTTCACAATTGTCTTAGCCAGGGCAGACTTCTTTGGGTGCCTCGTCATATTCAACTTAGCAGGCTATAACTCGATTCGATCCGGAAACAAGCATTTGAGAAGAAAGAAAACATGAAAATGATCAGACTCATCGAATCTAACAAATTAACTAGAAATCGTCGCCAATGTAAAATGAGTTCCTTGACACACAAAGCACAGTTTCTTAACCTAATAGTACAACATTGATCCAGAAATCAAGGAAGACAACAAAATCAAAATCAAAATCCAGCATCGCAACCCTAAAGCCTGACGTTGAATTTGCCTAAAGTATCGAATAGTTAGGAACTTTATTTCAAGCAGGAATGGTTGATTCACACACAAAGCAATTGCCAAATCAATCTAACCTAATCTCACAGTTACTACACTCATTCACATAAAACAGTCCACTCAACTCAAAAGTTCGGGTCTTTATTTCCATGAAACTCGAGCATTCAAAGAACAAATAAGCAAATGTAGGTTAGAAACTCAGAACAGAGGAACCCAATTGTAACGAGAGGGAAAGGAAACAGAGAAGAAGAAGACTGAAATTTTAGACACTAGTCTCGCTTACTTACCTAAAAATTTGTTGGACAGCCAAACAAAAAACGAATTTTTGACCCAAGAATCCAACTTCAAAAGGAGAGAAGAAGAACCCAATTACACAACAATTCTCCGAGAATTTTTCCGATCATAAAACCCTAAATTAATTATTTTACCGTAATCATTCATAAACCATACATACAGCTCACCGAATTGGGCAGACACCGGAAGTAGTAAAGGAACCACAAATGCATGATTCGAAAAGACGAGAGCCGTTCCGTACCGTTAATGTAAATATACGCGCTCTTTTATGTAATAACCCAAATATTAAGAGTCTAATCTCTGTTCTTAAGTATTTTAAATGGGCCTCTAAATGAAGGCTTTTTAAGTCAAAAAGGCCCAGTATATTAAAACTCAATATAAAAATACATCCACTATATAAACTCCAATAGGTTTATGTCCACCAGTATCAATATTTTACATCAGTAGAAAAGAAAAGAGAAAAATATTAGATCTTTATTTTCGAGATGTTTAAATTGTATCAATTTATTCCTTATATAAACTATATATTGTTCTATTTTATTGGGCCGATCGCACTCTTGAAAGCACGTGAGAGCATGTGGATGATACTCTCTCTTTTAAGTCAGCAAGTCAACAAGAATACCTAACTGAAACTTGTAAATCTTCAAGATCCTCAACCATTATCTCATTCTCTAACACTTAAGTTGTCCTCACCAAAACGTGTAATCTATTTCCATTTGTGGAATATACACACACAAAAAAAAAAATCATACTAAAAAAATAGATACCGTAGGATATTAAAGTGGATAGTTATAAGGTAGTAGTTAGGTTAATATTACTCGATTGATTATATATTTGCTTAATCTGTACACTTTCTTCTGTTACATTGTCTTCATGCGACTCATCATCGTGTTTCGTCCCCTTCTTCACTCTCACCTCAATTTCCTCATCAACGTGTCTCCCAACCTCCGTCTCTCCACCGTCGCCGGCGTCTCCGATCATTATCTGGAAAAAAGAATGACCTTTGTTCTCTGTTTTGCTTGATCTGTTGTAAAATTGATTTGGTTTGCAGCGATCATCAGATCGCCGGCGTTTAAACCGCCATGAAACTCTCCGACGTTGGATTAGACGTAGTGAAGACTCCGAGATTAGTCAAATTGATTGCGTTTGCGTTTCTCTCAATCTCAACAATTTTCTTATTCAACCACTTTTCAGATTCCTTCTCGTATCCCTCTCTTCGTTTTCCCATCTCTTCCTCTGCAAACGTCACCGAAGCTATTCAAACCGACATAACCTCCGTTGCGACGGCAGCAGCACCATCTCCTCCACCTCGTCCGCGTCTCAAGATCTCGCCTCCTCCGCTTCCGCCGACAGTGGTACGGACGGGAATTGTCGACGAGAATGGTGCCATGTCCGATTCGTTCGAAATCGGTGGATTCGATCCGGATTCCGTCGACGAGCTTAAATCAGCTACCGGAAATTCGTCGGCTGGGGATAAAGATAATGATTCAGAAGTTGGATTCCGGATTGAAAAATTCAATTTTTGTGATAAGACGAAGACAGATTACATTCCTTGCTTAGACAATGAAGAAGAGATCAAGAGATTGAACAATACTGATCGAGGAGAAAATTACGAAAGACATTGTCCTAAGCAGAGCCTTGATTGCTTGATTCCACCTCCAGATGGCTACAAGAAACCAATCCCATGGCCACAAAGCAGAGACAAGGTGAACATAGTGTGTGATCAAGTCCTTACCTTTATCTAAGCGTTCACTGTAATATCACTAACTTGATTGTCTCCAGATATGGTTCAGTAACGTGCCTCATACACGATTAGTGGAAGATAAAGGAGGTCAAAATTGGATAAGAAGAGAGAAAGACAAGTTTGTTTTCCCTGGAGGTGGAACTCAATTCATCCATGGAGCTGATCAGTATTTAGACCAGATCTCCAAGGTTTGTTTTTTGATTCTTCTAATCTGTTTTTGTTTTTAGTTTTTGGCTAATCTGCTTTTTGTGTTGATCTTATATTCTTTAAGATTGAAATTTGCAGATGATTCCTAGTATTACATTTGGAATACGCACCCGTGTTGCCTTGGACATTGGCTGTGGTGTGGCGAGCTTTGGTGCTTTTTTGATGCAGCGTAACACGACAACCTTGTCCGTAGCACCAAAAGATGTCCATGAGAATCAGATACAGTTTGCATTGGAGCGCGGCGTGCCTGCAATGGTTGCTGTGTTTGCCACTCGGAGGTTGTTGTATCCAAGCCAGTCTTTTGAGATGATCCATTGTTCCAGATGCAGAATTAATTGGACCCGCGATGGTTAATTTTCTCTACTCTCATCGTTGTTTTTTGCTTGTCCATCACCTTAAGTGACTAAAGTTTTTTATTTGCTTGATTTAAACAGATGGGATACTTCTTCTTGAAGCTAATAGAATGCTTAGAGCAGGTGGATACTTTGTTTGGGCTGCACAACCCGTTTACAAACATGAGGATAACTTGCAAGAGCAGTGGAAAGGTCTGTATATTATTCAACAAATGATATGGTCTGCTATGGAGTTTAACTAAACAATGGGTGTTGTTGCTTCTGCTCTTCGATTATCTTTTTTTCAGAAATGTTAGACCTTACTAATCGAATCTGTTGGGAGCTTATCAAAAAAGAGGGATATATTGCTGTGTGGAGGAAACCTCTAAACAACAGCTGCTATGTCAGTCGTGAAGCTGGAGCAAAGCCTCCTTTGTGCAGACCTGATGATGATCCTGACGATGTTTGGTACATATATGCATCTCAAAGTCTATTTTTTATTTATATAGTTTTGGGTCTTCTTGCATAGACATTCCATGATAGAACCAACAAATTCTCAGCTTTTCAATTGAAAACTTCTAAAAATCTGAACTTTGTGGTTATGTTTCCTGTGCCAGGTATGTGGATATGAAACCTTGCATCACCCGATTACCTGATAATGGCTATGGGGCTAATGTCTCCACATGGCCTGCACGTCTTCATGATCCGCCAGAGAGGCTACAGAGCATTCAAATGGACGCCTATATATCCCGAAAAGAAATTATGAAGGCAGAGTCAAGATTTTGGTTAGAAGTAGTAGAAAGTTATGTACGGGTTTTCCGCTGGAAGGAGTTCAAGTTGAGGAATGTTCTGGACATGAAAGCTGGTTTTGGAGGGTAATCATCAATTCACTCCTTTTGCGATTTCTGTCATACCAAAGTTTATTTGATCTAGTATTACTTAATTTTGATAGGTTTGCGGCAGCATTAAACGATCTCAGGCTTGACTGTTGGGTTATGAACATTGTTCCCGTTAGTGGATTCAACACCTTGCCAGTTATTTATGACCGTGGGCTTGTAGGGGCTATGCACGATTGGTACAGACTGATATATAACCTTCTGCTTTTTTTTTACCTCTAATCCCACATAACTTACACAAGATCACATCTAAAGCTTTTTGCACTTGCTTTCTCTAGGTGTGAGCCATTTGACACCTACCCAAGAACCTATGATCTAATACATTCTGCATTTCTCTTCTCTGTTGAGAAGAAGAGGTAAAAAGATTTAAAATTTATTTTTCTTCTTGTGCCTGAATTCAAATATAGAGGTCAGGAACTGGGATAGGGATAATGAATTGGGTGGGTTTCTTGTGGATCACAGGTGCAATATTACAAACATTATGTTGGAAATGGACCGGATGTTGAGACCGGGAGGACGGGTTTACATAAGGGATTCACTGTCTTTGATGGATCAACTTCAACAAGTGGCTAAAGCCATCGGTTGGACAGCTGGGGTTCATGATACCGGGGAAGGACCCCATGCAAGCGTTAGGATTCTCATCTGCGATAAACGGTTGTGAGAAAAGAAAAGAAAAAAAGACAAGAAATCGAATGTGATGATAAGTCTGCTCAAAGCGACAGTCCTCAGTGATAAATTGATAATTGTATGTTGTTTATTTGTTTGTTGATTTGATTGTTGTAGAATGAAGAGTGGTTACTACACTTGAGCCATTTTAACACTTAAGAAACAAAAGATTCATTTCCTCAGACAATGAAACAGAGACAAGTGTAATGAACACACTCTAAGCCAGAAAGCATAGTATTAGAGAGAGAGAGAAGGCCTCTGTTTTGGTGTCTTTCCAGTTATAACCGTTGGATTGCTAAGTTGAGATCTGACGGTAGAGAGTCAGAGACCCCTTGATCGATCTTTATTAAAGCCAAGCGCGTGCACACCACGAATCTAGTACCGTGGAGTCCGTTACCGTGAGTCTCCGGCGCAGTTTTGTTATTTCCACGTGTCGGTTTCACATCACTGATTACCGGATTGACCGGTGTCAGATCCAAGTTGGAAAAAAAAACCGGTTAAGGGACGCGCAAGTTTAAAATTAAAAAATGATTCAAAGATAAAAGAAGCCGGGATTTGCAGAAGCCACCGGCGAGTCTAAATCTCCGGGACCGGTAAATCAACCCTCTTCTCCATTTTCTAGGGTTTGCTCTTCGTCGTTTCGGGACGCAGATTTCTTCACTCTGGTACGGCTTTACTCTTTTGACCTCTTGTCGTTTTCTCTTGCTCGCTTTTCGCTAGAGCCTTGATTTTGGATTTAGCTTTGTTCCGTCTTCTAGTGTTTAGATTAAGCTCAATTGAAGTTTCTTTGTCCTGAAATTCGTTGAGAAGCCTTCAATTTCATCGCTTTTTGTTGGCAAAGAATTGAGAATGACATGTTTTTCTTATTCCTAGATGGTTTTTTTGGTGCCAAATCGAAGGCATTGTAATAGTTTGTTACCACTGGACAACATTTCCATATGAAATTTCCTTTGTGAGTTGTGTAAGGATTCAAGTGTCCTTTTTCTGTTTTCTCTATTGTAGGATGGAAGGGTGAAACCCTAGAGCTCCAGAGTGTGAGGATCAAAACATTCGCTTAAGATGTTCATGGAGGAGCCGACAAGCAATGATGAAGGTACAGAGAATAATCAGCGTAATGGTTTGGTGGAAAGTGAAACACTGAATAATTGGAGTGCAGGAGGTGTTACTTTGGCTAATTCTGCCAATGCAAGTTCCAGAGATAGTAAGAAGATACAAACATATAAGCGAAGAAAACTTAGGAGATCTTATTCTGCGAATAAATGTTTGGAAAATGATAGAATTTCCATGGAAGGTGTTAGTCACTCAGGAAGCCGGGTACTTTTCATGGCCTTTTCCATTATGATACTCTGGTTGTGATTTATTCTAAATTGCTGGAGTATATGTGATTGCTAACATTTTGCAACTTTTTCACACCTCATTTGTTATATGTTTTGTAAATTTGGTTTAATCTTTCAGTTATATTATAAGATAGGAGCAAAGCAATGTATTTTAGGATCTGTGTCAATCTAGTGATGGTTAATTAGGTGCTTCAATACTGAATATCGTTGAGGTAGCTAAAGATAAGGGTATTCCTATTTTTATTCGTATGGCCATTCAAGTAAATTTGCGATTATCTGACTATATCTTCTTGTTGTTCTGGCATCATTGGTGTCTATTTTTTAATAGCTATGTCTCAAGAAATGCTTTGCAAATAGTAGAAAATCCCATTTGTGCTGACTGTTTACACTTCACTTATTAAAAATCTGAGAAGTGTTTGCTGCATTGTGCATACATTCTTGAAATTGTCGATATATGTGTGTGATCAACTCCTGTGGCCCTGATTCACTTTTAAGGATATGCTCCTAAAACATGTTAGCTCTTTCATGTTTTGGATATAGTATCTTCATTAAATTTCTTTTGCGCAGGAGTCTATCTCTTGTGAATTATATAATCAAAGGTTCAGCATAGGAACTCATCTTGCTGGTGATCTCCCAAAGCTTTCCAATCCAGATAAACCATCAAGTGGATCCAAGTATGAGACTGCAACAGCCGGTTGCCAGCATGTTCTGTCTCATGTTTTAGCATCAAAGGAGTTTGCATCCCTAAGTAAATTGCTTTCCGAAAATTTTCAAGGGGTCAAGATTGAAGACCTTACAAGCAGAACTCTGATAGACACTAGAATGAAAGAAGGTGTTTACGAAGGTTCACCTATGCTCTTTTCAACGGATCTCCAAGAGGTAACTAATGGAAATTATGCGTAGTCTAAGATAACTATGCATAATAACATATTATCATGTCTTTCTTTTCCTTCTCATTGTTATAACTGATGTCATGATTCAAAAGCTGAACTCAAACTACTTGACGGAACATGGTTGTGTTTTCCTGAACAAAATATGCTTTAGAGTGAAAGTAGACATAGAACTAAACCTTACTACTGGTTTCAGGTCTGGCAAAAAATACAGGATGTTGGTAATGATATGGCTGTTCTTGCTAATAGTCTTTTAGAGCTTTCAAGAACCTCCTATAACGAACAGGTGAGGATCAGGCATAAATGATCTTGTTCAGGGTGCTATCTTATTATAACTTTTTCCATATATCCCCTAATATCCTTTTTTCTTTCAAAAACCTAGAAGTTGAAGCAGTTCTACACTGCGGAATCGAAGCCTCATCGCGATGCAGAGAACATCAGAAATGACAGCGTTTATGACATTTGCAAGCTATGTGGAGAGAAGGCAGCGCCAAGAGATTGTTTAGCATGTGATCATTGTGAAGATATGTACCATGTCTCATGTGCACATCCTGGTGGGAAAGGGATGTCAAAACACAGTTGGTATTGTCTAAACTGCACATCTAAGGGGATTGGATCTCCTCACGAGAATTGTGTAGTGTGTGAAAGGATGAAAACCCAAGGGATGATGAGGACGGATAACAGATGTGTTGATATGAGTACAGAATGCAAAGAAGATTCTAACGAATCTGAAGAGAATTCAAGCTGTAACATGAATCATGGGGTTCACCACATAGAGATGAATATAGATTCTGAACTCTGTAGGACCTGTGGAACAAAACTGGAGAGTGGCGGAAAGTACATAACATGTGATCACCCTTTTTGCCCACACAAGTATTACCACATCAGGTGCTTGACTTCAAGGCAGATAAAATTACACGGTGTTCGTTGGTATTGCTCGTCGTGCTTATGCAGAAATTGCCTAACTGACAAGGATGATGATAAAATCGTCTTATGTGATGGGTGTGATGATGCATATCACATTTATTGCATGAGACCTCCATGTGAATCGGTTCCAAATGGAGAATGGTTTTGCACAACATGTAAAGCTGCAATTCTTAAAGTCCGCAAAGCACGAAAGACTTTTGAGAAGAAGATGGAGACGCTGCAGAAACATAAAGGAAGAAAAACCAGGAATCTCGAGAGCAAACCGAGAAGTAAAGGCAATGGAGATTTGGATCAAAGCGTAGGAGGAATGGACATGCTTTTGAACGCAGCTGACACTCTGAAAGATGAAGAACAGATGACATTCCAATCCATCAAATGAAGGATTGGATCAGAAAACAGACAAGCAATACAGCTTCTTGTCTCAAAAGATTTTTTAATTTGTTCATCTTCCTAACGATCAAAACGTTAATCTTGATTCTTCTCTACCAAGTTGTGTTCGATTGGAAATTTGCAGATTTTGCTAACTTTTCAAAGCAAGACAGGATTCTGATGATAACCCTTCTAAGATTGAATTCTCTTAATCAACAGTACTGCACTGTGATCTGCTGATTTTGCACTCTAATCAAAATTATAATGTACTGGTTCTTGGCCAAAGAGATAATGCGTCATCGTATAAACCAAACTACAATATTTTATAAGTAAAAACTAAAAACTCAGCAAACAAAATTTCCATTTTTGACAATCAGATTTTAGTGCATGTTAATGCTAGTTAAATGTGTACGTACTGCATAGCCTTTTAAATCTGATTTGAAATACTTAAGAACTAGCAAAAAATAAACATTGATCTGATTTCACATAAGGAGGTCAATAGCTTAATGACTATCATTGATGAGGCTGACCAACCTTAGTCCTTAGACACTGAGGTTTGAATGGTCCATCCCTATATCTAAATACAGAAATTTATAGTCAGTAGTTCAATCATCTCCATCGCAATAGCCAATAAGTGTTGGAATATAAAACTAAAAACGAATTAATGATATAATATATTATACAAAACAAAAATAAAGGTTTGGGAAATGTCATTATCTTTCCTGATATTATATTCAATTAGTTTCACATAAGTTTCGTGATCTCTTTCCCATCATTTCCTCTTTTCATTCCCACAGTTTTCGTGCGGCTATGTTCTCCTTTTTACATTATTGTGTTAACTTGAAACATAAGTCTAGATAAAATCCATAAAATGTAGTTCTCTTTTCTTGGCATGCCATAGCATCAAAATCAGTCTTATGAATTTTAAGTTGTCTTGAAAGGGCGAGTTATTGAGAAGAGTAAGGGAATAGTGGGGGATAAATTAATTAACATTATTATAGTAAAATATTGTCTATTTCAAATCCACTTGGGTTCTTATTTTACTTAAGTATTGGTCTCAATTTTGATAAGAAAAACTTTGTAACATTGTTAAAATTGTTAGTGAACAAAAAAAATATCCAAGATCGGTTTTATTTTTCCTTTCTTCAAAGCTTTGGTAACTGGAAATGTTATAAAAAGATCTGATATTTACAATTAAACCAAGCTGAAAAAGCAAAATTTCATTTTGAATTAGTTTTTACAACAAAAAATAAGTTTCATTGAAATTAATTATATACATTTTTATATTATATTTAATTCTGGTTTGTTTTATTGTTCTCTCTACACACTTAATTAGAAACCAAATTGATGCATCAAATAATATCGTTTATCAAGTTAGGCAGAGAGATTGGACAAGATTTTTAAACATATTATTTTCATGGTTTTGTTTCTTCAATGAAGCTTCTTAAGAGGATTAGACCCAATCAATAACACGGCCTACCACTAGAAAATAATCACAAACCCACCTCTAGAAGCTAAAAGTATAATATTTGTATTAGGCTATTAGCTATAAGCTGAAAATTAAAATACTCCAAGATAATGATTTCTGTTTTACCTAACTAAATCCGAATAAAACATATATATTTCACCAATGCCCCATCAAAAAGTAGAGATAACTCTAAAAGATAAACAAACACACATTCACTCATATAGTTAAGACTTGTACGTTTCAGCTATGGAACTTTTACTCCCACATCCTTCAAACTCATCACCTCTCACTGTTCTCGGCTTCTTAGAACGAGCCGCCTCCATCTACGGCGACTCTCCTTCCCTCCTTCACACAACCACCGTCCATACTTGGTCTGAGACTCACTCACGATGTCTCCGCATCGCTTCGACTCTCTCTTCCTCCTCCCTAGGAATCAACCGTGGTGAAGTTGTCTCTGTTATTGGCCCCAACGTCCCCTCTATTTATGAGCTTCAGTTCGCTGTTCCCATGTCCGGCGCAGTCCTCAACAACATCAACCCGCGTCTAGACGCTCACGCACTTTCCGTCATTCTGCATCACGGCGAATCCAAGCTCATGTTCGTTGACCATCACTCGAGCTCTTTAGTTCTCGAAGCTGTCTCATTCTTGCCCAAGAATGAGAGACCCCGCCTCGTCATCCTCAACGACGGAAATGACATGCCATCATCTTCATCGGTTGACATGGATTTTCTTGACACGTACGAAGGGGTTATTGAGAGAGGAGACCCGAGGTTCAAGTGGGTACGTCCTATAAGCGAGAGGGTTCCAATGGTGCTTAACTACACCTCAGGAACTACGTCATCTCCTAAGGGAGTGGTGCATAGCCACAGGTCGGTTTTCATGAGCACTATTAACTCTTTGCTAGACTGGTCTTTGCCTAATCGTCCAGTATACCTGTGGACCCTACCGATATTTCACGCCAATGGGTGGAGCTACACGTGGGCTACAGCAGCTGTTGGGGCCACAAACATCTGCGTCACAAGAGTCGACGCGCCAACTATTTTCAACTTGATCGACAAGTATCAAGTGACCCACATGTGTGCTGCGCCGATGGTTCTTAATATGTTGACCAATCACCCAGCCCAGAAACCGCTTAAGAGCCCAGTTAAGGTTATGACTGCTGGAGCTCCACCACCAGCAACAGTCATCTCCAAGGCTGAGGCCCTCGGTTTCGACGTGGGTCACGGTTACGGGATGACAGAAACTGGCGGTCTGGTAGTCTCGTGCGCATGGAAGCCAGAGTGGGATCGTCTGGAACCATACGAGAGAGCAAAACTGAAATCAAGGCAAGGAATTCGAACTGCGGTATTCGCGGAAGTCGACATTAGAGACCCGATAACCGGGAAAAGCGTGAAGCATGATGGAGTAACCGTGGGAGAGATTGTCTTCAGAGGCGGTTCAGTCATGCTGGGTTATTATAAAGACCCAGAAGGCACCGCGGCGAGCATGAGAGAAGACGGATGGTTCTACACCGGAGACATTGGTGTAATGCACCCAGACGGTTACTTGGAAGTCAAAGACAGATCAAAAGATGTGGTCATATGCGGGGGAGAGAACATCAGCAGCACAGAAGTCGAGGAAGTTCTGTACACAAACCCCGCGATTAAGGAAGCAGCTGTGGTGGCTAAGCCAGACAAGATGTGGGGAGAAACTCCATGTGCGTTTGTCAGCTTGAAGTATAATGACGGGTCTGTGACTGAGAAAGATATAAGGGAGTTCTGTAAAACCAAGCTGCCAAAGTATATGGTTCCAAGGAATGTGGTTTTCCAGGAGGAGCTTCCAAAGACTTCTACCGGAAAGATTCAAAAGTTTCTTCTCAGACAAAAGGCTAAGTCCTTGCCTTGATGAAGAACACTTGCTTTGTTGTTATTATTATATTGTACTCTACAGAGTTCTTCTCTATACCTCAGTACAAGTCTCTGGTTCATTAGTTTGGCCCTATGTTTTTGTCGCCGACCACAAAACGTTTAGTGTCGGTGCCCTGACCCGAGGTGTGAACCTGCTCTCTCTTCTTTAATAGTTGTTTTGCAGTTTTTAGATCGTCTATCACCTCTCTGGAATCCGCCTGTGTAATGGTAATAACACGAATTAAGATCTTTATGGGACTAAGGAAATTGAAGAAGTGATATATTATAACTTAATTTGAAATTTTCGTGGAACTCACATTGAACGATAGTGCACTTTCAAAACTTCTGATAGCACTGTCCGGCTCACCAAAATTTAGTTGTGCCCTTCCAAGAGTAGTCCACGCCTAAGGAAAACAAATTTGAAAAAGTTTAGCCATACAAATAAGGAATCAGATTCCTAAAAGAAAGCTTTCAACATCTATATTTCTATGCAGAATCAATAACTTATAAAGAAACATTGTATGAGTACCTCAGCCCACGATGGATCTATCTCAGTAGCTCCTGTGATAAATGAAAACCCTAGGAACTGTTAAGAGGGTTCTTGACGAATAATCATCTACACTAAATTGTAATAAAATAAAAGTAACAAAACAGAAAGGCTTCGCATTACGTGTTGCAGCCTTGAGTGCTTTCCAGGCATCACCAAGCTCAAGTAACACTTGCGCTTTCTGTTCATGCAGGACTGCATCTTCGGAAACAAGATTAAGAGCAGCTTCCCATTTCCCTAGAGCCTCCTGGTATTTTCCTTCCTTCAATAGCAAGATCACGATGAGAAAACAGGATCAGCTAGAAAAATTTGCACTGAAGTAGTTCCATAAACAAAGGTATAGCATTACAAGATATGTCATGAATGATGAACTTGAAGCCTTTCAAATGCTAAAATGTCTCAACTTTTCTGGAAGATACAAACTTACCAACCTTATGTCTGATATTATTATTTCATGATCGAAACGCCAAGTTTAAAACACATTAACTAAATCTGACTTTTTTCATGTGTATTCTTTTGCACTCACTCTGCTATGCAACTCAAACTTATGTACGATGAGAATATGAGTATAATTCTTTGGTTGGAAATTTATTACAATTATTGGCTAGAGAGAACACAGTCCTTAATAAGCATGTCATCAAAACAAAGTGCTTCTAACCATTTTCAGAAGAACCCCACTATCAAGCAGATAAATCAAAGTATAGGACTTGCCAAATCTAAACAAGTATCCAAATTTCGTATGTTTTAAAAAGGAGGGCTTTCATATACAGCTGGTGTTACCTCAGCGAGTTTGTCTCCTTGAGCTCTAAACGATTCCGCAAGATTCTTCGCTTCGAGCTCGACGTTCCCATGATTTCCTGAATAATTCCCTCCAACCTCCGACGAATCCAATCTATCGTCAGTTTGTCTACGCTCAAAATCGTCATCGCGAAATTGGCGCTGAGATTGGGACTCTGGAACCTCCTCCTTGTCGAAAGGAAGATCAGTGAAGCTCGACAGGGCTACGCGAGATCGTTTCTTAGGGTTCTTGTTCCACGTTAGTTTCATCTTACAACCTTGCTCTGTTCTTCGCTCGATGAACACAAGTTTAAGGATCTCAGGTCCCCTCAAAAAGATTAGGCCCAGTACCGATTTGGGCTGGAAACAAAATAAGCCCGCTTTGGTAACTCTACGTATCAGGCTCGATAAGGAAGGAACTCTTACAATCGCAACTCTTTGTAGATAATTGAACAGACAAGGACTCAGACATAGCGGAGTTCAGAATTGAGAACAAACACGATATATGAGAAGATGCTTCATAAAGACTAAATAGTTATGACAAACTTTTTATTTTATTTTTGTGTAACAATCTGTCACTGCGAGATACAAACCTAACTTCTCTATGAAGTTGTATAAGAGTAGAGAAAACTAGTTAGTAGCATCTGTTGTTACCTGTGTGTAATCCAAGTAGATTAGGATCATCTCATAAAATCTACAACTTCTTTGTTAGAAGGTGACCAAGATAGACTTCCCAAAAAAAAAGCTATCTTCAGAATTGTTGCAGCTTGGTTTGCACCACCATTTGCTTTACCTTCGCATTCGAGTCCACAATCCTGAAACTCTAGACTGGTGATGCCGCTTTGTGCTTCCTAAACCGCTGTCGCTTACGCTCCCTCCTTCATAAAGGTTTTCGTGAACCTCTGAGAATTCTTTCGTCCATGGATTCAGAGGAATCACATATGAATCATCCTTGGTCGTTTTCTTTTGCTGCTCAAATCTTTTCACATTTTCAGATATCTGATGGAATGTTCTGTTTATTTTCGCTATCCCTCTTTCAACCGGTTCTACCACGTGCGAAACTGTGAACCTCATGTCATCCACAATCTAGCGAACGAAATGAAAATTTTGGTCATGAGAAACAACTAAAGCAAAATGAAAGTGGAAGTAGAGAATTAGATTTGTTATAGAAGAAACCGGCTTACGATTTCACCACTCCCAAGAACAACATCACGAACACTTTGTGGGAAATTCAGGCGTTTCTCTATCTCGTCATGTCTACCATACCGCGTTCTAGTCGTTCGTTCACTATCTTTAACCTCTTCTGGATCAGGTGGTACATCTAAAGAGGCATAATCTGACATGACTGCTACATTGCGAACACATCTTTCTCCACGCTTGTAAGGCGCTGCTGGGAAGACATAGAGATGGACAACAGCAGCAATTCCCATCTGTAAAAACATTACATTTTTAAGTTTATAACTCACACCAATCTAAATGTGGATACTTAAAGGCACAACTAGTTTTATGAAATTTACTTCGATACAGATGATGTAGTCTTGTATTCGCGTTTTCAGTTCTTTAGCCAAAGACCCTTTGAAGAGTCCCATAGAGAAGAGGAATGCAACAATTATACCTTGCCACCAGGTGAGGAATACAATAGACTTAAATGTTAGAAACTTCGCCAGTGGTTTAATGGGTGCTAGCTTATCTTTGATGACATTATAGAACTGTACAAGGCAGTATAATGCCCAAGTTTGACTGAAATTGAGCACTACAGCCAGATATGGATACCTGCAATTAGACAACATTTATTACAAAATCAGATATTTTGTCGATGACCATATAAAATTCAAGATATAGCAAAGCACACAATCATATCAACATAGAGAAGGGAGGAAACAAGAGATTACCCATAATTCCATGCGAACTTTCCTTCTCCATAAACCCCAAAGGCTTCCAGGATCATTGCTAATAGAGCACATATCATTTTCAGTATCATCTGTAGCAGAATATTTCTTGTCATTTGAAGCACAAAAAAACATCGTAGGCCATAGTCCAGAGAAATTAATGACAACACATACATATTGAACGATGCCAATTTTCACAGCATGATAAAACTCAGGACCAAGACTCCAATCTTTTACTAAGCAGTTCATTGGAAAGGGATGCTCCACAACTCCATAAGAACATGTGCCTTCCAGAAGAGGAGTGCTCTGGGTAATAACTGTCTGCTGTTCCATGAATTCAATTGTACGTTCTTCTCCATCTGCAGATATAGAGAAAAAATGACTTGTAAATAATAATTGAGAAATAATCAAATGTCAACAGATGCCAAAGATATTTTCAAGTTAGTAAAGCATCTGTTGCGATAAGCATTTCATAATCAACCACTTGCTAATTTGAACCCCAAAAAATCATATTCATGACTCAGAAGCTAGGGATACAGATTTTGATGGTTATAATAGAATTACCTAGGCAAGCTATCAAATATCTCTCAAAACAATAGAGTGCAAAGGCTTCATAACAATCCCGAATCACCTCGCAGTTGAAAGCTGCTTCTGAATTCACTAAAGACAAAAACTGCTCGGACAATATAAAGAACCCAGAATTAGAAGAAAATCTGAATACAAATCTTATATATAATGCACAAACAGGAATAACATATATAGTAACTTATTAAACCTACCGATTCCACAGCATAAACAGGAACCATCAGAATAAGCCCAATAAGAAACTTCTGTTCCTGTGATTTACAAGAGGGAGTGTAACACTTAGTTACTGATGATGGTGATATTATCAATTTAAAGGATTTAGCGACTACAGCAATGTCCAACTTATATCAGTGAAGAGTCATAAGGATGAAACCAGTATCAATTATTACGAGCAAGAGAATGCAAGAAACCGAGCGTTTAGGAATTGATAACAAACCTCTGGTTGATTATAAGAAGCTAAGTGCTCAAAGATAAGATACATGGGGAGGCTGATGGCAATAACCACGAATACACTGGCACTTAAGATTGGCCAAGTGAAGTATTGTCCAGAATCAACACCAAGGTTAGAGTGCCACATTATACTGAATCTACTTGACGACTCTCCCACAGAAATAATAAAAAGCAGCGAGCAGAGGATTCCCCTCCACTCCATTTAGAAACAGCAAAAACAAGAAGCAATCTTCACATCAAGCAAGAGGATACGTTCCCCCAAACCACTTTTCCACAGCTCATAGATACCAAAATCACTAAATTGTCTCTTCCCACTGATATCAAATACTGATCCTCTCTCAAGCTTTAACAATAGCAGTGGACTGGTGACCCTTCTGATTCAGGATAAATTTAAAAAAACCTGCATTGCGAGTAACAAAACAGCAATTAGATTATGTTCTGATAAAAATTTGATCTTTAAACCCCAATTAATCTACATGAAACGAGTTTATTAATATGGTTCATCTCCCGAAACAATCACATCCCAGATGAATTATAAAAATGACAAAAGAAAAAAAAAATCAAAAGCTAAATCACCCAACTAACAAAACGATTTCGCAAAACCCTAAATCACCAACCCCATAAAATAAAAAGACGATTCAACATAGGATACAGAGAGAAATTGCAGTCACACGAGTATCCGATTACGTTATTTAGAAGAAAACCCTCGAGTCTTTGAACTTGATTGAATCAAGAAAATGCAACAAAAATCGAAGAGCCAGAGATTAACTTTTTTCTTCGCTATCTTCAAGTTTCCACCTTTTTTTTTTCTTTTATTATTTTCCGCGTGGAAGAGAAAGAGAGCCTAAAAAGGAAGAGTTCAGACTTTCTTGCTTTGGCGGTTGTGAGAAGATGACTCCTATTTTGCTGACGTGTTATTCTGAATTATCTGACGTGTCGCATCCTTATTTGATGTATTTCTTTCACATCCGATCAAAATTATTAGCAAAATATCTTTTTAGGAAAGTTTAAACAATTAGGAGGATTTCCAATTATAGAATTTTAAAGAATTCAATGAAAGAGAAAAATATATGAAAACTTTAATTCATTCAAATTTTTATGCTCACTAACCCTGTTAGAAGTTGTTTATTCTATCCCAAAATAATCGATGTTTTAGAAGAAAACATTTGTTCCAAAATATTTGATTTTCTCACATTTCTATGCTTAACTTATATTAATTTAATATTAATTTAATAGTTTGTAATCATTTAAATTTTGTAGTATTTTTTTCTATTGGTTAGATTTCTATAAATAAAAAAATATTTATTATTTCTTAAAATATGTGTTTTCACTCAAAACATCATTTATTTTGGTACAAGTATTATTTAAGACGAATATGGAAAATGATTGATCATAATCAAAGTTAAAAGATATGAAAGTCTTGTTTGGGTTCAGAAAGCTCTCTAATTTCCCACATTCACCTTACAAATGCATTGTTTGGTATGGTATATATTCATCTAAAAGGTCTTTTATTATCAGTTTATAAATCCCTAAAATATCTCTCATGATCTTTTTCATGTTGCAAAACCGTTTCAGAAATCTGGTTTCTCTTCTTATTCCCCTATAGCTCTCTCCTACTCACTCTCGTTCATACATGGTGGAGAAATTAATCGTACAAAAACCAGGTAACATGTCAAACTTTTTCATCCTTAAATCGTATTAATTGGTTGTGTTTATAGGTTCGTATGATCCATGGTTGTTTCTACCCTCTTAAAAGCGACGCTTAAAGGATTTGATACGATCGATAAGAACATTTGTCCCGTCAAATTAAATATGAGCTGTTAACAGCTACGTTAAAGCAATGTAGGGGATGGTGAAACCAATAACAAGCAGAAGGTAGTTAGCATCAACCGAAAATATTACAACACAATGTCTGAATCCAAAATAGGTTTAATCCAAGTTTTTATCCTTTTAACATCTCTATATCCTTTGTATTTGTTGTAATTACATGTAATACTTACCATGCATTATTTCTTTCATGTAGATCGCCACAAACACAAATGATGACATTATCACTCTAATAACATCACCAAGTTCGATCCAACTTTGGACACACCTTCTCAATATCTTCTACAAAAATTGTATTGACTAGATAGATCATCAGAACAACTTAGGTAAGACTGTTTTAAATATACAATTCAATAAAATGGAAATATATTTTCTCATATATGGAGAAAATAATTAATGGCTTCTAGCATTGAATTATGGATAAAATATTATGTGGAGCAGTGGAGACAAGATAAATAATTTGGGAAAAAATATTCTAAATTTCTTTCTTTTTTTAGACACCATATTCTAAAAATTTATTTTTTAAAAACATAACTTTTGAAGAAATTCATTGCCAATTAACCATTGCACTAATCCAGAAAGATGAGGTCAAATATATCTCCTTAGAAAAGGGGATAAGGACAGAGATAGTCAAAGTGTAACTGCTAATATCTAGCCTTTGTTTATCTCTAAAGCTTGATTATAATGATCACTACTAGTTCACAGCACTCAATCAAAATTTATTACAAATACATAGATCAGAAGATTCCTCCTTCTGTCTACAGGCTTTTAAAGCCATGGCCGGTGGAGCTCTTACCGACGAAGGAGCCCTAAAGAGAGCTCATCTATATGAGCATCGAATCACTTCTTACTTCATATTCGCTTGCATCGTTGGATCCATGGGAGGCTCTCTCTTTGGATATGATCTCGGAGTCTCTGGTTAGCTCTCTCGATCGATCTGAGTTTATCTTATACAAATAGTCAAATGCTAAAACTCTCAAGGGCCAGGTTCAGTTTTGTTAAGTTTCCCCTGTTTTGTCCGAATTTAACTGCTTCCGACATTATAAGTTCCTGAGAAGGGTTAGCGTCGGTTTTGTTTTAAATGGACTGCTTTAGCTCAAGTTTAAGTTTCTTGTAAGTCAAGGAACTTGTGCAAGACACATTGCTCATTTTTGTTTCTTCAACCTTGTTAAACGCAGGTGGGGTTACATCAATGGACGATTTCTTGAAAGAGTTCTTCCCAGAAATCTACAAAAGAAAGCAAATGCATCTAAACGAAACAGATTACTGCAAATACGACAATCAAATCCTCACACTCTTCACTTCCTCTCTCTACTTCGCCGGTTTAATCTCAACATTCGGAGCTTCTTATGTCACCCGAATCTACGGCAGGAGAGGAAGCATCCTTGTTGGCTCCGTCAGCTTCTTTCTCGGAGGAGTCATCAACGCCGCCGCCAAAAACATTCTCATGTTAATCCTTGGTCGAATCTTCCTCGGCGTAGGCATTGGATTCGGAAACCAGGCAAAACACGCAATACACTAACTTTAATGTCTAAACAGTTTTGGGGTGCCTGGTCCGTTTAATTTATGTGTTTGCGTTTACAGGCGGTTCCACTATACCTCTCAGAGATGGCTCCGGCGAAGATTCGAGGAACGGTGAATCAACTTTTCCAGCTGACAACTTGCATCGGCATTCTAGTGGCTAATTTGATAAACTACAAAACAGAGCAAATCCATCCATGGGGATGGAGACTCTCTCTCGGTCTCGCCACCGTCCCAGCTATACTTATGTTCCTAGGCGGACTCGTTTTGCCTGAGACACCAAACAGTCTTGTGGAGCAAGGGAAGCTCGACAAGGCTAAAGCCGTACTGATCAAAGTTCGTGGCACAAACAATATAGAAGCTGAGTTTCAGGATCTTGTCGAAGCCAGTGAAGCTGCTAGATCCGTGAAGAATCCATTTCGCAATCTTCTTGCTCGTAAGAACAGACCGCAGCTAGTGATTGGAGCAATTGGGCTTCCTGCATTTCAGCAGCTTACCGGAATGAATTCGATTTTGTTTTATGCTCCGGTTATGTTTCAGAGCTTAGGGTTTGGTGGATCAGCGTCGCTTATCTCGTCCACGATTACAAATGCTGCGCTCGTTGTCGCAGCGATCATGTCTATGTATTCAGCTGATAAATTCGGAAGAAGGTTTCTTCTTCTTGAAGCTAGCGTCGAGATGTTCTGTTACATGGTGAGTGCTCTGTTTTTTTTAACTTTAGGTACAAGCTAGGTTTTATATCTTCCTAAACAAATAACTTCAGCTGAAACCCAAAATATATTCATTTTTTTTCGTAGGTTGTAGTAGGAGTAACACTAGCCTTGAAGTTTGGGGAAGGCAAAGAGCTACCGAAATCGCTCGGTGTGATTCTTGTGGTCCTTATCTGTTTGTTTGTATTGGCGTACGGTCGATCATGGGGTCCAATGGGATGGTTAGTCCCAAGCGAGCTTTTCCCTTTAGAGACTCGATCGGCCGGTCAGAGCGTTGTGGTGTGCGTAAACCTTTTCTTCACGGCTCTTATCGCACAGTGTTTCCTCGTGTCATTGTGCCATCTTAAGTACGGAATATTCCTTTTATTCGCCGGACTTATATTCGGGATGGGGAGTTTCGTTTACCTTCTGTTACCGGAGACGAAGCAAGTTCCGATTGAAGAGGTTTATCTTCTGTGGAGACAGCATTGGTTTTGGAAGAAATATGTCCAAGATTGTGATCAAAAAGATCAATCGGTAAGTGAATAAAAATTTTAAATAAAATTTTCTTGGGGAAGGTATTGGATCTTTAAGGCTTGAAAAATTCACGATGAGATTTGTTTTATGCTTTATCTTGAATAATTGATCGATTTTTGTTGGTGTTTTAGTAAAAACAAAATTTGTTTGTTATTTCAGAAATTAAAAAGAGTAAGAGAAGAGAAACATTTGTAGCTTACAAACATGATCTTTTATCTGGGTTTAGTGATGGATACTGTGATAGAAATTCTATAATTATAGTTTAGCAGCATATATAAATATATATTATCATATTAGTAAAATAGTAGTATTACGCTATGATAGTAAATACATTAACAAGTACGAAATCAAAAAATACACTAAACAGTTTTAGAGAGACGATTATTAAAAATATCTTAGTACAATAAAAAGTAGGAAAATTAGTTATGCTTATGACTTATACTATTCCAAGAACATGTAATGGCTTTTGAATAAATTAATTAAGCATTCTTATATAGGAGTATCTTACAAAAAAAAAACATTAAATTAAATAATTTATTTGTGAGGTCAGCAATTAATTGAAGCTCACAACTAAATGGGATGTTCCTTAGTTACTCACTAATCGATAAATTTAAAAATATCCAATAAGTGTGCAAACATGAATGTACGTTCATTGTTTGTGTAGTGGTTACTGGTTAGGTGGGTGCCGATTGATAATTATAGCAACCGTGGTGGCAAGCGTAACACGACGGCGAAATGATGTAGTAAAATTTCACACTGCGTCAAGGAAACAAATTAGAAGAACGTTGATATTGCGTGGTCAAATTTGCGAAAGTTTGAGAATTTTAGGGGTCCAAGTGGACCCAATTTCTTTAAATCCCATAATTAATCAACCTCATATACTTGTAGGCCAAAGATGGTCCTAGCTTATTGATTGTTCTCATCTACCAAAAGGTTTGTTGAACAAGTGAAAAAGAACACATTTGATTCTTTTCTAGTTCCCTACTTTTATCTGTTTTGTAATGAAAACTCCAGGACCGAAGTCTAAACTCGTCTCTACAACTTGTGGAGCGTTGGATGTTACTCTAACCATTTAGATCGTTTGGTAACCATTTGTTTACTTTCAAGGAAGAAAGTGGTTTCTTCGTCTCTTGTGAATGTGATCTTTGAGTAAGCAGACCTTTTTATATTGTATTCAGTTTTGTGATAAAATACGTACGAGTAGAATGAGAAAAACTAATATAAAAGTGGAAAAACAGATGGTACTCTCACCTCACCTGATAGGATTCAGCTTTTTGTATCAAAGGAAGCAGCTTAACATTTTTTCTCTATGTGTAGTAATTATAGTACTTCTCAGCCAAGCGGAGTCTATCGAATATAATCGGTGTTCTTTCAAAACCGCTTCATGATGTCTAATGTGGATCTTTCTATTTCTCTCTGCCTAGCAAACATCGAATCGATAACAAATCATTTGAAATGTACTAATAATTATAACTAGTATAAATTCATTTCACGTCCACAAGATTGGTAGTGTTTTTTTTTTTTTGGCAACTACGTTTCATATATTATATTAGGTAATCAGCATGCGACTTTCATTTAGAGAGAGCTAATCAGGGATTGATGAACTTACAAACTCAAACCGAAAACCACGAGATCTTGCACATTTCACAAAGTGATCAGTCCGTGTATTGTTTTTCCGGAGAATATGGATAAAAGTAAAAGATACAAATACGTTTCTAAAAAAACTAAAGCCATCAAGCTTCGATGTGAATAGTAGTGGTTTTTGTGTTATATAATAATAACAAAAGCAAGAAAATATAAATAAAGTATTGCAAAATTCAAAGTTCATACAAAATAGTTATGTTGTTTGTTTATAATTTTTTCTTAATCCATTCTATATTAATTTTCAGAGTTCAAAACTTAAATTCTAAAATGTTCATCATGGAGAAACTAAACAATCTATCTTAGAATATAAAAGTGAGATACAAAGTCACAACTTGATGGTAGTCTCTTTTTGCAAGTTTGTTTTGTTAAGTTTCATGGGCTTGCAACTCAAAACCAATTGGCTATGAGTGGAGTGACCCATGTCCCTCATATATTACTTAGTCCCTTTCTATATTTCCGATGTGGGATCTTTCTCCACACGTCCCCTCGAGATAATGGCTCTTTTAGCCATTAATCTCGACAGAATCCATCACGCCCCCTCGAGATAATGCTCTTCTAGCTATCTCAAGAATTGAGCATTCTTTTGGCTATCAATTAGTGAGGGTGATCGGGCCACATTCCGGGCCAGATTAATGGGTCAGCATGTGTTCGGGCTCTGATACCATGTTAAGACTATGGGCTTCCAACTCAAAACCAATTGGCAATGAGTGGAGTGGCCTATGTCCTTTATATATCACTTAGTCCCTTTCCATATTTTCGATGTGGGATCTTTTTCCACGTGTTTGCTAAACAATTGCATATTCTTGGCACTCGATCAATAAATTGTGTATCCAAAAAAATTGATCATATATATAGTGAGTTAATCAAATATATGTGTTTCTATTTTTAATTAGACATGAAAGATATTATGATTCCATGAAACTTATGCCAATTAAAAACTAAAAAAAGAACAAAGAAAATGAACAAATTTAGAAGAAGAACATAAATCGGACAGATCGGTTTCATAGAGCATATAGCATATACGATAGACACACACACGTTTATATATTCTTAACCCAAAAATATCATAACTATTAAGTGGCAGGAATGGATGCTGTTGGATTTTTCATAATGGCAGTTCATTTTATAATGGAAATAAAAACAGACGAATTCATTACGTAGTTGATAGGAGCATGGAAGCCCTAATCTTATGCACGAGGCACGCCATGTTAATATTTTCTAAGTTCAAGACATATCTTATAATTAATTTAAAAGCATATCTTATATTATTAAATATAATTTATATCCATGAGAAAATTGCATATTTATATTTTAAATCTTATAGACTTGCTAAGATGTGTATTTGAGCACTGACACGTGAGAGTAATTAATCTCGTTTTTATCTCCCGTCCTGAACTAATTATAAATTTGAGGTCAAAAGTCAAAACTTGTTAGTTATAATAAATATTTAAATAACTGCATATTTCAATTTTATTTTCTTGGTATCGTATATTTTTTTAACATCTTTTTGGTACTTGGTAGTATGATATTTTATATTTTACTTAAGTCAGCGTTTCTTCTCCATATATGTTTGTTATCATATCAAATAATATTTAAGTTTTATATAGTAGCTATAACTACATCAACACAATCCATGAATGTTAATTACTTTTTGTATATCAGTGTTTATTCATACTAGATTATAGAAGCGAACACTACCTAGAAATACTACAAAAGTTTGAAATAGTACTAGTTTACACCGGCCACATATAACACTTAAACCAATAAAATTACATTAAATAGACAGTCTAACAAAAACGTATATAGAATTATTCGTCTAGCCGCCTAGTCAGTAGTCAGTAAAGGTGGAACCAATTCTACATTAAACTAATATTTGAAATAATATAATTTTTGAGAGTTAAAACTTAGCTCACAAATAGAATGGCTAAGTTCTAGCAATAGTAAAAAGAAATATATACATTCAAGTGATACTCTCAGGTACTAAACGTCAACATCATTAAAATAGTAGCTAGATTAATAATGCTCTACAACGATGATATGAAACTGATTACCAAAAGAAGATGATGAAATGTGTTGAATAATGAGATGATGAGTGAGGTAAATGAACACTAAATAGCGAATGTATGGAAGAATGAAAAATAAAAACTAGAGAGATCAAAATCGAAGGCATGTGGGAAGGGTGTTGACAACTGTCAGAGATGCCATGCTCAGATGGGGCAAAGAGCCTTCACTCCTTGTGGGTCTCCTTAATTATCTCTTTTCCTCTTCCCTTCCTTATTCTCATTTCTATTTTGTAATCCCAACAGTAAATCATACTCTATGATCTGTTTATTTGCATTTTTATCGGGTTCAAAAAAAAACACTAGACTAGAGAATTCATATTTTACTATGTTGTTGATACAAAAAGTTTAGTATTTTTTTTTCTAAAACAAAACATTTACGTACATCATAAAGCCATTTTACCATACGTGCATGTTATACTACGTGTAGTACTTCATAGTTTCTTGATTCGAACTTGGGTCTAGTTGGGAAACTCGACTTCCACCGAAAGACATTCATTTCTACTTGTATAATTTCTTTCTTTTCGCTGCGAAAAGTAATAGAATACGACAAAATGAAAATATTAATATATATATATTTAGTTCTCCATTTTGCTATATAAGTAAATATATTTCAAAGTATAGACACTTTTAATCGGAAAATAATATTGTATTAGTGTATACCAACTGGACCTAACAAAATATTACAAAAATAAAATAAAGTGTGATCTAGTAATTCGTATTGGCATTATCATCGTTGTTTATCAATGTAATTTAACTCCACGTATTGTTTTAATCATTTTTTACATAGGCGTGTATTTATGTAATAGTTTTTGAACTTATAGTAATTCATCTTTTAGTTTACGCATATTTGTTCAAAAACTATTACATTTATTGCATATATATTAATATACTGTATTATACTTAGTCAATTTTAACAACCTACATTTATTGTAGTATAAAAGTTCTTAGTCAATTTTAACAAACTAGAAAAAGAGTTCGTAGTCAATTCCTAGTGATTTTTTTATTTCATTCCCATTCTCCCTTTTCTATTGCATAAGTTTTAGTTAGTTTAAACTTTAACAAAAAGGAAAAAAGTTCTTAGTCAATTCCGAATGGAATATTATTAACCCCATTGAATTGATCAAGTTCATCCATGGACCATGCATAGGTTATCACGAAAAGATAAATAACCATTTACTTTGCCGAATGCAAATATCAACATATCAAATAAAATAAACAAATAATGGGTCAGCTTTTTAATAATACTGACGTGTGAATTTATAATGTGAACACACCTGTCATCATAAGTAAGCGATCCACTGTCCTTTTCTAACTAACTTCAACATTTCACTTCAATACTTCAACTCACTCTCTCTCGTCTTTATATAAACCCTACGTACGTACGTACTCTTCTCACACTCACTGAGTCAAACCCACGTGTCAATGACCGAGTCATCCATCACCTCCGTTAAACAATCGTCTCCGGTGCAGGAGGAAGAGGATCATCATCATCATCACCAAGAAGAGTCCCATCGAACCAACAACAAGAAACGGGTTAGACCTGACCCGGGTTACCGAGGCGTCCGGATGCGTACGTGGGGCAAATGGGTATCCGAGATCCGAGAGCCTCGCAAGAAGAGCCGAATCTGGCTTGGTACATTCTCCACACCGGAGATGGCGGCGCGTGCACACGACGCAGCTGCTCTCACCATTAAAGGAACTTCCGCCGTCCTCAACTTCCCGGAGCTCGCTACTTACCTTCCCCGTCCAGCTTCTTCATCTCCCCGCGACGTTCAAGCCGCAGCCGCCATAGCCGCCGCCATGAACTTCTCCTCTTCCTCTGCTCCCTTGGTCTCCGATCCAACCAGCGTCGTCCCGGAGACGCATTTATCTTCCTCAAGCTACTCAACGTCTACGTCGTCGTCACTGTCTCCGTCGAGCGAAGAAGCTGCTTCGACAGCGGAAGAACTGAGCGAGATAGTAAAGTTACCGAGTCTAGAGACGAGTTACGATGAGTCGTGGAGCGAGTTTATGTACGTTGACTCGGTGTATCCACCTAGTTCGCCTTGGTATATTAATAACTGTTATAGCTTTTATTACCACAGCGACGAAAATGGCATTTCGATGGGTGAACCTTTTGAGTCTTCCAATTTTGGCCCACTTTTTCCTTAGTTTTTTTTTATAATAAACATTCAATCCCTCTTTGTTTAATTTAAATTATTGGATTCACAACAGAGTTTAATATACTCAATTAAACCATATAATGTCTATTGTTTTTTAATGTGAACGGATCTTATAGATATATTGTACGAACACGCGAATGTGATTGGACTATAACTTTTATTTTTGTCTACTGTATATTTTGGTAATCGATTGCTACACAATAGTGATTATATATACTTTGGTGAGTATTCTAGAAACTAAACTACTTATATCAAGGTAGCGGGCAATAAAAATATAATCTCAAATGGTTTGTTAGTTGGCATATATGGAATCTTTTCAACTTGGTATTTATTATCACCCTCTGTATTTAATTCACAAAATTTCCCTAGTTAGCTTGATATAAACAACTTTTTCAATTTGAATTATTGTTTACTATGAATTGTAATTACAACTACACTGCAACATATAGAAAATACACTCTTTAAAAAAAACTAATTTTACTCAAATAGTATATGGATGATAAAATAAAACTAAAAAAACAATATTGTACAAGAGAAGTAAAAAATGATCGTTTTACCAAAACCATTCGCAGGTTAAGCATTCTTATCATTACTCTTGTTTGACTTTTTTTTGGATTAGTCAGACATAGTTCTGACTTGACCCTTAATTTTAACATGTAAATGCACTAACTCATATGCAAATCCAACGATGTAGATTTAAAAACGTTCTTTATTCATTTTTAAAACCCATCGTTTTAAGAAAGACTTTTTTTTTGGTGTGTTTGAACAGTTCATTTTTTTTCAGACGCAAATCCACGATGTGGAAATTAATACATTTCTAAATCTCTTTTTGGGTATAATTAATGTTAAATCAACAAAGTATTGCGTGAGTCTTCTCGACGAAAACATCAATCAACACCGGCCTCATAATGTGATTAAATTAACCCACTTATTATAATCATCGTACATTGATTTGAACTAAAATTAATTGTTACGTTAATTAGCTAGTAATGCATTTAACTATTCCGTAGGAAAAGGCCATTATATTGGGATCCGCGGTCAACGGAGGTTCCACCCACGAGCACGGTCTTTATTTTTTTTCCTTTCTTTCTTAAGTATAGCTGATTCTCTCTTTTTTTTTTTTGTAGCTGATTCTCTTAATTAAAGTTAATTATATATCTGGATCCCATTTTATATTAATATATACTTTAATGTGTGATTTATTTTGTCACATATATGACTTACGTTGCATAGAATCAGATATAGAACTTTCTATATTCTAACATAAGTATCGGAACATCACGTTATCAGAAAAGTAACGCAACGTCACCCCCGCTAAACAAATGATTAGATGATTCATGACCAAAAAAAACAAAGGATAGCATAAACGTATTAGGTACCACTAAAAACACTTAATTAATTTCCTATGTTTAAAACCACTTATTTCTTTATAAATTCACATTCTTTTTAAAACCAAATCGCAACAGTCGTCAGTTTAACCTAATCGAAACCCTAAAACCCCTGAAATAATTTTCATCTCTGAAACAATTCAACAGAAAATAGTGAAAATTGCATGCATATATTACCCTAGTATATTCCAACTTTCGAGTTGTGTAATGCAACAAAGTGCAATTAAACAGAGCTTAAAAGTCAAAACGGTCAAGACCGTTATTGTTAAGCTAAGCTGAACACAACTAACAAGCACGTTTAGTAAGTTTTCCACCAAAACCGCAAACTACCATAGTTTCGATTGGTAACTTGCGTAACAGTAGAATTGTGTTTTTAACGCTATTCCGCAGGAATCTTACCAATAAAAAAAAAAGTGTGTAATGAGTTAGAAAACGTAAAAACGTAGAGTTTGCGTTTTTACTGAAAAATATAAGTATATGACTATTACGCAATTAAATGAAAATATAGTTGCTTATTTGTGTAATTGTAAAATATATTGTTTATTTTTCATTTTTTCATGGCAAAAATCAATTTTGAACATGGGTAAGCATAAATATTAATATAGTTGCATGAATATTAATATATTATTTAGATTTTGTTGTTTATAATTTTAAAATTATAAGTATTTAAAAAATATTTTAAATTATATATATATATATATTATGAATGTATTAAACAAAATAAGTGTTTGAGTAATATTTTAATGTTATTTTACTCTAATATATTTAGAATGTTTCATCTTTTTCTAATTTTAAATATATGTTTAACAATTTTTTGATTATCAAATAACATCTTAAATATGATGAAATTTCATATTAAATAATTTAATTTTTTACATATATTTTTTTAAAAAAGAAGTTATATTTCGCTATTCTGCAAAATTATCCAATCGCATAGTTTTAGTTTTTCTGTAATTTTTTATTTAGCAGATTAAGTAATATCGCAATGTTACCAATCGAAACCCATATGTGGTTAGATCAAAAGAAGCAAAAACATGAATCTTCCAATTATCCCACTAAATTTATGTTCAATAATCTTTCCCACCATACATTTAGTTCAATCATAGACGTTATTTACATCGCCTAGGTAGTTCATATCATCTTTGTTTGTATACCCTGCATGTATCAAACAAATTGGTTGTTGATTGATTTAAAAAACATAACTTGGTTCATTAAATATCAAACTACAGCCATCAATCTATTATTTAGAAAAGAAAAAAAGAAAGAGAAGAAAGTTTGTTGATATATAAGAAACTTAAATTTGTTCTTGAGTTTATGTTTTTTTTTTTTGTTGAAACTAAGAAATTCTCATTTTTCTTAATTTCTTTTGTTTCTTTTGTTTAGAAATACGGTCATCGATACTCAAACTGGGAACTTACTTAATTCTCATTTTTTGGATGGCCGGATAGTTTGACACAGCTTCACACCCAAAAAGAAAGTACATCAATTGAGCTACCAACAACATATTCTTATAATTTTTTCTCACCTTCAATTTGATGATCAGTCTTCTAAAAAAATTATTCTCATTACGTCGAAAAATAATTTGGATTTTGATAAATTCTATGTTTTTTCATTGGTCAATGTTTAACGATTAATTGTAGACCATATATGGTGACATTAATTAACTCTATGCTACGAAAATATGGTTGTGTTAATGTTATTGAAAAAATACATTTGAAGATTTGAGGACAGTTTTATAAAGTTACTAGAATCGAACGGTACCATCCCTAATCACCCCAGAATTGGTAAACAAGGATAGATTTTTTAGCAAAATACGAGTTTCGATGGAGAGAATAACTTAAACCTATGATTAGTTTTTCGAAGAATTTCCAAACAAACAATTTCAATCAAATCTTTCATTATTTGTAAAATGAATTAGAAAAAGTAGGGGGTGGGGGCGACTAATGCATCGGCTTATATATTTTATTCTAAAAAATATTTCAATATTTTTATCGAAATATATATATATATATATATATATATATATATATGTTTTTCCATTAAAAAAAGTAGAAATTTAAAGACAAGCATTCCATGATATTCAAAAAGCCACTTGGTTAATATACATCTTGGTCAGACATTTATAAAAAAGTCGCTTTGGCCGAGTGGTTAAGGCGTGTGCCTGCTAAGTACATGGGGTTTCCCCGCGAGAGTTCGAATCTCTCAGGCGACGTTATCTTTTTAAAGTTTTTGAGTCTTTCTTTTTGACCGACTTGTTGATACACTCCGCATAAAACAATTGGGTTTCTCAGTCGTATCAACCCTAAAAGGCTTGAGGCCTGCTTTCCAAATCTTTTCTTCTCCCAGAAAAAAAGCTTCACCTCCTCCGTTCGTTGTTCTTCATAGTTCTGCGCCGCATAGCACAGCGTTTCATCTCTCTCATAATCGCACTTCCCGTCGATTGGGTAAGCTTCTTCGATTATCTCCTCAGGTACAATAGTGCTTTTTTTTAAAAATTTCCTCGTATGGTTACGTTTTCTACTGTTCATTTTTAGGTTTTTATCGATTTCAAAGTTCAACGATTGTTAATCCCTACTTTTTTTCCGTTCTATTTGTAGTGTATTGAGCCCAGATTTGTCAGGATTTGATCGGAATTAGTCGGGATCTAATTGTTGCCTCGAGTTTTATCGCTAGAAACCCTAATTTCGGGAGATCTGTGGCTTTATTATCAGAAGCTTTGTAGTTCTAAGTACGGTGAAGGTATCTTCTGATGGTTTTTGTTACTGTTCTTGTTCTTGTTTGCAGGTTGCGAGAGTTGATCTTCTAGCCATGACGCCTCTTAAAGACCTTTTACCTGCGGCCAAATCAACCACTAGCTCGCATTATGATCATTCTAATGATCCATGGTTCAAAAACCGTTTCACCGAAACCGAGGCGGAAAAATCCTCCACTATCACCTTTAAACAGGTGCCTGCTTACCTGAAACGTCAAGGTTTTCGTCCGAGGAATCCTGAGGATTTTGGTGATGGGGGTGCTTTCCCAGAGATTCATCTTGCTCAGTATCCTCTTGGTATGGGTAGGAATAAATCCAATAAGCCTGGAGCCAAGACTCTGCCTGTTACTGTCGATGCTCAGGGAAACGTTGTCTTTGACGCCATTGTGAGGCAGAATGAAAACTCCAAAAAGATTGTTTATTCTCAGCATAAGGATATTATTCCAAAGATTCTGAAAAACGAGGGAGACTTGGATACGGTGGTCGATGAAGACGAGGAATTGCAGAGGGAGATACAGGAGACTGCTGAGGAAACGAAAGCTGCCATTGAGAAGATTGTGAATGTGAGATTGAGTGCAGCGCAGCCTAGTAATGTAGCAAGGCAATCGGGTGAATCAAAGTACATTAAATATAAGCCATCCCAACAATCTGCAGCGTTCAATTCCGGTGCTAAAGAGAGGATTATTAGGATGGTGGAGATGCCTGTAGATCCACTTGAACCACCAAAGTTCAAGCATAAGAGAGTTCCAAAGGCTTCTGGTTCTCCGCCTGTTCCGGTCATGCATTCACCGCCCAGGCCTGTTACCGTCAAGGACCAACAAGACTGGAAAATCCCTCCTTGTATCTCCAATTGGAAGAATCCCAAAGGTTATACAATCCCTCTTGATAAACGTCTAGCTGCTGATGGAAGAGGCCTACAGGACGTTCAGATCAATGATAACTTTGCCAAGTTATCAGAAGCGCTCTATGTTGCCGAGCAGAAAGCTAGAGAGGCTGTTTCATTGCGTTCAAAGGTACAAAAAGAGATGCTGATGAAGGAGAAGGAAAGGAAAGAGCAGGAATTGAGGGCTCTTGCCCAAAAAGCTCGCTCTGAAAGAACTGGTGCTGCTGCCAGTATGCCTGTCTCATCTGACAGGGGTAGGAGTGAAAGTGTTGACCCAAGAGGTGACTATGACAACTATGACCGGGAGAGAGAAAGGGAAAGAGAGAGGGAAGGGCCAAAAGAGACTAGAGAGGAAAGGGAAGAACGGATTCAGAGAGAAAAGATCCGAGAAGAGCGTCGTAGGGAAAGAGAGAGGGAGAGAAGGTTGGAAGCTAAAGATGCTGCCATGGGGAAGAAGAGCAAGATCACAAGAGATAGAGACCGTGATATCAGTGAGAAAGTTGCTCTTGGAATGGCATCTACTGGAGGAAAAGGGGGTGAAGTTATGTATGATCAACGGCTGTTTAACCAGGAGAAAGGAATGGACTCTGGTTTCGCTACTGATGACCAATACAACGTATATGACAAAGGCTTGTTTACTGCACAACCCACTCTTTCAACGCTGTACAAGCCAAAGAAGGATAACGATGAAGAAATGTATGGAAACGCAGATGAACAGCTCGACAAGATCAAGAACACTGAGAGGTTTAAACCTGACAAAGCTTTCACCGGGGCTTCGGAGAGGGCGGGTAGTAAAAGAGACCGACCTGTTGAGTTTGAGAAGGAAGAGGAACAAGATCCTTTCGGTCTTGACCGGTGGGTTTCTGATTTGAAGAAAGGTAAGAAGCCTTTGGACAAAATCGGGTCTGGAGGAACTATGAGAGCAAGTGGCGGTGGTGGTAGCTCTTCAAGGGATGACCATGGCGGTTCTGGTCGAACCAAGATCAATTTCGAACGCAGTGGCCGTTAAAAATCATGACAGTGAAAGCTTTGATTCAATATATAACTTTGTTATTTTGGATCTGTTGAAACAGTTTGCTTTTGATTCAGTATCTATGTTGTTGTGACTTGTGGATCTCTGAACTACTCGAATACAATCTTTCAACTTCATATCTTAAGATATATGAGCTTATTTTAATTTCTTAATGTAATAAATTTGTCTACTTAACATCTTTAGTTTTTAAAGTTTTACGAGTTTTGTTTTATTTTGTATCAGGACTAAAAAAACCAAGACAGACATATGTTCTTCTTCTCTGCTCTTATCTCCAAGCTTCATGGTACTAAGAGAACAAATCACTTCACAATTTTTCACCGTTTAAGTAATTTCGGTTCTGTCTCAGTTTCCTCGATTACGTCTCTTTCGCTTCAAGATCGAAACAAACTCTTAGCTACTCTGTTATCAAATTGCACTAGTCTCGCTCGTGTTCGTCGGATCCATGGTGATATCTTCCGTTCACGCATCCTCGATCAATATCCGATCGCTTTCTTATGGAACAACATCATGCGATCCTACATACGACATGATTCTCCTCTCGATACAGTTCAAGTGTACCTCGGTATGGTGAGATCAAATGTTTTGCCTGATCGATACACTCTTCCGATTGTAATCAAAGCCGCCGTTCATATTCATGACTTTCCGATGGGAAAGCAGCTTCATTCCGTCGCCGTGAGGTTAGGGTTCGTCAGAGATGAGTTCTGTGAGAGTGGGTTTATAACGTTGTATTTTAAAGCAGGTGAATTTGAGAGTGCACGTAACCTGTTCGATGAAAATCCTGAGAGAAACCTGGGGTCGTGGAACGCTTTTGTCGGAGGGTTGAATCACGCGGGGCGAGCCAATGAGGCTGTGGAAATGTTTATGGAGATGAAAAGGAGTGGATTTGAGCCGGATGATTTCACTATGGTGAGTGTGACTTCAGCTTGTGCAGGATTAGGCGACTTGAGCTTAGCTTTTCAGTTGCATAAATGCGTTCTACAAGCTAAAACCGAAGAGAAATCTGACATTATGATGATGAATTCGCTCATTGATATGTATGGAAAATGCGGGCGTATGGATTTAGCAAGTCAAGTGTTTGAGGAAATGCCACAGAGAAACGTTGTCTCGTGGAGTTCCATGATCTCGAGTTACGCAGCTAACGGGAATACATTAGAGGCCTTGGAATGCTTCCGTCAGATGAGAGATATTGGTGTCAGACCAAACAAGATCACGTTTGTGGGAGTCCTCAGTGCTTGCGTCCATGGAGGTCTTGTGGAGGAAGGAAAAGCGTATTTCGCTATGATGAAGTCAGAATTCGAACTAGAACCGGGCTTATCGCAATACGGATGCATAGTTGATCTGTTGAGCCGGGACGGGCAGCTTGAGGAGGCCAAGAAAGTGGTGGAAGGGATGCCGATGAAACCTAACGTGATGGTTTGGGGCTGTTTGATGGGTGGGTGTGAGAAGTATGGGGATGTTGAGATGGCTGAGTGGGTGGCTCGACACATGGTTGAGCTAGAGCCGTGGAACGATGGTATTTACGTTGTCTTGGCTAATGTGTATGCACTCACAGGGATGTGGAAAGATGTTGACAGAGTTAGGAATATGATGAAAGATAAGAAGCTTGCTAAGGTTCCTGCCTATAGCTATGCTTCAACGACTTTTTGAAAAATTCATGCTTTTGATGCTTGTTTCTCTTCATGTCCGAACAATGTAACATCAAAATATAAAGAAGAACAAGATCATTTTACTACATAATTAGATCCTTAATCCTGCTATTTTACGTGAACCCAATGACAAAAAAAGCACCTGCAGATTATCTCTGCTTCTAATTACGAGTTAGTAAACTTTTATTATATTGAACACTAAAACCAAAAAAAAAAACTTTTGTTATATCCCATATGAAAATTTTAAATTCGAAGTGACTAAAAAGCATTCAGATCAAGATTTTCTAAATCATTGGATTATTATTATCTACCGTCAGTCGAAGGATTATTATAATCATCTTAGAAATTTCATCGTCATGACAACTTTTTATCATCTTGATCAGTATTGTATATATATATATATACACATGCGTGTAAGACAAATCTATAAAAAGTTATAATATGGATTAGTCATCAATGGGCATGAACGGACAAAATTGATTACGAGATAATCTTGCTTCCAAATATGTAACAACGAGTTTGATTGGTAATAAACCCATTCGAATCACCATTATGTTATATGCTATGACATCATTGGTGTGTGTATTATCTGCTTTAACAATTGAATAGACACATATAAAGTACTGGAGATATAAAATTAATCTCGTGAGGCTTTGGTATTTGGCTTTTCTATTGACATCGTGATAACCATAGACAGAGGATCGGTCCAAATTAAGGGTCGGATAATACTTAGACTCGTAATCTATTATTTCATAAAAAACAAATATTAAGTGTAATCGTTAGAAGTAGAGAAATTACTTAACAACAATCTTTCATTTTATTACTTAACAACACATTTTTTTTTGTTTTTTTCAAACACATTCTACAACAAAGTAATTCTTTCTTCATTTCAGCAATTGCATATTATGCTAGTGTGATTTAGATTTTGACCAAAATAAAGAACCACATTCGAACGTCTAACCACAATTTACAACTTTAAACCACTTTCATAATTTTCATAGAGTCTCGTAACCAATTACACATTTTACTACTTTAGGCCTACGATTACATTAGTAACCAATCAAACATTTTCAGTAAGCATATCTTTCTGTTTGGATAAGTAATCATACTTTGTTAGGATGAAACACTATTTTAATTACCTGCGAAAATATGGGTTTTCATTCAATATTTCATGTTACATTTGTAATTACGGTACCATTTTCTAAAACTATAACTAAGAAGAAAATCACCAATACCAATCAAATTTGTCACTTTTTATCTTCGTTTACCTCTCAAAATCCAAGCCTTCATCTTTTCAAACACAGAAATAATTATGCTAATCTGTTTACGTTCATGTGAACTACATTTAGATGAAAAATCAGTTTCGAAGATCTAAACCAAAGCTTTTATTTTATTATAAAAAAATCAAGACTTATCAAAATAATCTTCAAAGTTGAAGTTTTATCTAAATTTCCACGTATATCAATCATCAAATATGTGGTATATACGACAAGTGGAAAATGACATGAAACGACTTTTTCTACCGTCGCGTATGCAAAATCGTTGTATTTCGAAGAAAAGAGGGAAAAAAGAAAAGTCACCACACAACTCACGTTCAATAAAATTAAAAAAGCATTAACAAGAAACATTTTAAAAGAGAACGAATATTAAACAGTTCATATAATAATGCAAATAAGAATGGATAAGATTGTGACACACGTCACACACTTATATACATAGAGACTCTATTGTAAGAAAGTCATTTCTTGCTCTCAAACTTTACACACACACAAAAAAAAACAAAAAATCAAGAAGAATAGGAAGAGACAGGTGAGAGAATATTTGAGATGGGAAGTTTGGGAGAAGAAGATTTAGAGAAGCTTGTGCTCGATTATATTGAGTCATCTCCGATCACTGTCTCCGATCATATGGAGAAGTCTTCAACAGCTCTTATCAATCTTCAGGTTTTATCTCTTTTCACCAAATGCATCTTTTCTCTTCTTTTTTATTGATGAAAAAATAATTCTTTAATACATATAAATATTTACAGGAGATTCTTGGGGAAAAAAGAGAAGAAGAGAAGGAGATAGAAGAGAAGATAGAGTCGTTTATGAAGAGAAAAAGATTATCATACGAAGGAGACGATGAGAAGAGAGATGTGATGAAAAAGATTGTCTCTAAGCTCAGATCTGACGGCTACGATGCTTCATTCTCCAAAACCTCATGGGACTCTTCTTTTGATCATCGTGAAGGTATACAATAAATTAACACACATTTATAAATTATATATATGAAACTTTAGAAATATCTATGTTACCAATCTTTTTAAAAGTTTGAAGACTTTTAACTTCACTGTTCGAAAATATTGATAAAGTCAAGATTTAAATTTGTGGAAATAAGTTATTTATTTGTGAAAATGTTTCAGGGTGTAGAGTGTTTAAGTGCACGAGGAAGTATGAGTACATTGAAGTCATGGTGAAGGGTGATCAACGTGTGATAGTTGATCTTGATTTCAAATCTCAGTTTGAGCTGGCGAAACAGACAAAAGCTTACAAAGACATGACTGAGATGCTTCCGACAGTTTTCGTGGCAACAGAGGAAAGACTCAGAAGAGTTGTTTCGTTGGTTTGTGGTGAAATGAAGAAGTCGATGAAGAAAGAAGGAATGTCTAGACCACCATGGAGGACTTCGAGGTACATGCAAGCCAAGTGGCTACCTGAGAATCGTCGAAGAGTCTCTGGTTGTAAGAAAGGGTCTTGGTCTTGGTCTGTGTTTGATGTTGGTGGTGAAGAAGGAAGTGTAGTTAAGACAATGAGGGATGGGGGTTCGAAAACTAAGTGTTGTTTTCCTATTTTCTGAGAGGAATGCGCAGCGTTTTTTGTTTTTGTTTTGATAAATATTTGGAAAGTAAAACATTTGATCGGAGTTGTTTTTTTTTTTTTTTTTTTTGTTGCTTCGAATGATTATTCCTTTTTTTGGGGGTGTTCTGGAAATTTTTGTAATTGCCAAAAAAAAAAAAAAAGTGGGGCTTGTTGTGTCAGGTTTTTTCTGATGCCATATTGCATCTTCTACTTGTATCGATAGCCGATGAATATATATATATAATATATGTTTTTGTCGTGATTCAAATCTCCATTTTAGAAACTTATATTGTGAAACACTTGAAGTTTTGATGCTAATTCATCTCTGTGTTCTTAATTGTAATATTTCAAGTTGATCCATTTGGAAAGGAAAGATGAATAAAGTAATATTTTTTGTTATTTTTTTATAAGAAATGTCCATTTTAATATTTAAAGCATTAGATTGTTTGGTTTAAGATTAGATTGATTCTGTTGGATAACACGAGGACTATCTTCCCTTGAAACGGATGAATTAGTCGAATAATTTTTATCTATTTTGAACGTTGATCTCCTATGGATCATGGTTCTTTTTAGTTAAGATTTAGATGAATTATAGATCAACATTTTTTAAAAAAGAAGCTCAACGTCTCAACCCTCTAGCACTGACATTTCTTGAAGTTCGGAAGATAAATTTTTCCCTTTTTTGCTTGAATTGCATCTGCATGCATTGTTGAAAACGTATCGGTAGCTTTTCCGATAGATATTTATCAAAATGATGATAAGAACGATGACGTGTATAAGACCTCGGATAAAATATCTAAAGTCGAAACTGTAATCAAACTAATACTTAACCAAACCATCACTTTCAACCACACTTTGTTAAGTAACCTCTTTTTTATTTTTGTCTTATCTATTTCGTCACGCTTTATTAATCCGTGGGAGTTTGCTAGAAACTACGGCTAAGCACACAGTAATCAAAATTCAAAAGTCAGATAACTTATTTACGAAGAAGTTATCCATTATATATTAGTTAACTAAAACTAAATACGTAACTGAATTGAATAATAATATAAGAGAGGAGACAATTTAGATGAAAGGGAGAGAAGAAACAGAGAAGAATCTAGAATATGATTAAACAAAATTTGATTTGAAATGGACAGTCAGAGACTGCTTAGGAGCTAAGCAGAATCAGAGAGAAGTATATGAAGAAATCGTCTCGAGCTCCTCATTTCTTTAACTGTATTGTATTACTGATTTGACATTTTAATAAAAATATAACAAAAACTACTCCAAGAGAGAACCGTGTTAGCTGACTTCAAATTTTATTTTGAGTCAGTCAAAATCCAAATTGGATCTAAGTGTAACAATAGGAAATTTGATGTATGTATTGCAAATATATGGTTTTAGGGGGAAGTTTCCGCGAAATTGGGGAAGTGTGAAAGGACAAGAAGTAAGTTTGCTTCCAGAGAAGAGACAGAGAGATGTGTCAGCTTCACTCAACTCACATCATGTTTGACAGTTGAGAAATCCAACCGCACTGCAGCAGTAGCCGAAGCTACTTAAGATAAGATACTCAAAATTGCTCTTTTCTTATGTTTTCTCTTTTCTTTTTTTTTCTTTTTTTGTGCAAATATGTTTTCTCTTTTCTTATTCTCTTTCCCAAATCGGCCATACTTTTTATTGACGTCAGTAAGATTTTTCTCATTATTAATAAAGAGATTTTATTCATGGGGTAGAGTTATATTCCAAATTTTATTTTCCGAAAGTATTGTCTTATTGAACCTCTCTTTGCTTTTAGGAAACTTTTTATACATCTGATTTAGAAAAACGCCCAAAAGATTCTGTATTGTTTTTATAAAAATGTGAGTTGAGATTATATAATTTGCAAAAGCATTTTAGATCAATTTTGTGCAATTTTTATAAAGGAGTAAAATTTCCTCAAGTTACATTACTCGATTAGCCATAATTGTGTGCGAAGGACGGTTCAATTAAACTGTACCACGAAATGAATACACACAAACCCCAAAACTCGATCTCTGGTTGGGTTGTCATGTATACGAAAGATTCGACGAACCTGACCACAAAATCTTGTCATTGTCTCTCCACAAAATCTTTCTTCTATGCTCTCCATATCATACGGCAGAATCTGAAGACTAAAATTTACACAAACTCTTTCGGATCTTCACACCATATGGCTACCTGATCTTGATATCCGTTGTGCTTCCTCCAAGTCCTTGAGAAATCTGACAACCAAATTACGCTTCAGCTAACATTCATTCAACACTAATTTTAGTTTGTGTGTTCTCTAACTTAACTAACCAATGTTGATTCCTAGCAATATGATTAAATTGATCAGTACTGTTTCTAACTCGGAACTCAAACCGATTAAGGCTCATTTGCACACAGATGAACCTGTCTTAACCTCGGCTTTACCCGGTTTACTGTAATTACTTGAACATACCTCTTGGAATTAAGTACTGCGCTGCCGCCGAGAATAAACCGAATCCCAGAGTTAGTGGCATTTTGTAGAGCAACAGAGCGCGATTCCTCGTATGTTGTTCCACCAACCATGAAAATAACCACCTCTTGTGGCCTTTATAACCAGAAATTATGCAAAATTTGATTAGTTCATGTAAGTTTACGCATAGCAGAAATCCGTAACCGTCAAACGAGAGTAGTTTTAACTTTTTAAGAATTTGAGAAAACTAGTGGCACATACCGTCCCTGTTGAAAATGATCTCCAACAAATGGGTAGTCCACATCTCGTAATCTCCCTCTGGTTATGCTCTCCATTGTTTGAAACAGAAGAGGCTGATGTTGAGTGTAGACATTCTCAACCCCCTGTATTTTTCAAGAAGTCAGTAACATGACATATAAATCGGGAGAGATAGAATGTTCCTGGAGAGGTATAATCACAGATACAGACCTTAAGTCCACGAGCCATGTTGCGCGCTATATTCAAAAGATCTCTGTTTCCAAATAGATCACCAGTACGCTTCTCCACACCCGCTTGTTTCAAGAGAAATTGAACTAGCTGCAGTTGTGTGGCATCCAGTAAGTTAAGATATGGAAAACATGCACTGGAGTAGGATTTGAGGGTACTTTTATCAAGTTATTCAGAATAATAAGTAAAAACCACCATGGGCAGAATTCAAAAATCGGTAAACAAGTATACTAGTAGCAGAATTAGAAATCATTATTCACCCTAAAACGAGATGCAGAAGAAAATATTCAAAGCTACAAGAACAAAATGCAAAACTGAAAGGTAACAGATGATACCCCTGGTTTGTAGTTGGGAGACCGTGAAGCCAATCTATTGAACAGTTGCATCAACTGAACGGGATTTTCTTTCTCATAGCGCAATGCATACAGCATTACCAAACGTAATCGGTCAATGTCAGACACACTTTCATTATTTAAGAGATCCATAACTGCCTGCAAATAAAGCATGAAAAGAGAGTCAAGGCTCTGTGCTAACAACAGAGTCAAGCACAACTTTGCATCTTTTATTGCTAAGATTTTGCATCTCACTGGATACATTTGTATGCGACCAGTGCGAGACATGACGGGTAATGCGGAATTATTCAGTCAGACCTGCATGTTGCTACTAATAATACACTTCTGTATAGTTATTGTTGATGAATGCAAGATTTTCCCATGGGACAGTGAGTAAATGGAACAAGTAAATACTTATCACAGATATTTCCTACCTCATATGCAGCTCCTTGGCCACCATTGCAAGCCAAATCCTGTTCTGTTTGTGAAACCATCATCAGTTTCCTTGCTTCAACTAGCTTGCTCATTTCAGTAACCAGAGTTACATGCTTTGAGACGTTGCCTTGCATCTTTTTGTACTCAGGGTAGTTGTCAACAAATCTGGCCATGTCCTCTGTAAAACCAATGCATTCACAGATTATAACAGTCACTAGCACCAGAAACTTTATTTATAAACATCTTTGCAGACCATAGATTAGAATAGCCATATTTGTACCTACTGTCTGGATATTTTGGTTACTCTTAGCCACCTGCTGAAAGTCATCTACCATTCTCTTGATGTTCATTCCAATATCCCCAAAATTTTCATACATGTTAGATTTGAAAAATGCATCTTGTTCTGATGATAAAACCACCTCCTGCCAGGAAAAGAGATGTATCAGCTATAACGTTCCCAGCTAATAAAAGATGGTACTGGAGAAAACCAACCACTTGCTGATCTTTTGGAAGACTTCCAATGGCTTTCAAGTCCACTTTATTGTCTTGAAGTCCTATGAGTTCGTGCACCATTGCCTACAAAAAATCTATTTATGAGCAAGTCTTATTCTTACGAAAAAGCAAGAAATCTGGGGGACATCTTATACCATAGAGTAGCAGATTAATAATTTTAATTAGTCAAGTTAACCTGGTATGTCCACTGATTCAGCAATGGGGTAACCGGGTCATCTCTTCTGTCAATTACAAGAAGCAGAGGAGAGCTTTCAGTCCGTCTAAAGTCAAAAAGAGCGCTTTCATGCTGATACATCAATTTCTGAAACATAAAAGTGTCTTTCAAATGACTACAGGGTACAGGAAATATTCAGACTGTTTTATATATAAGCAAGCTGGAAATTAGTTCCATCACATGCAGAGGAAGAAATAACTTTTCGAGAGCTTTTCCAACAACTTCACTTACAGCCGTTTCCTGTGCAATCCTTTTTGCAGTATCAGAGGTCCTCTGATATCTAATGACAGGTCTCCGTTTCAGCGCCAGAAACACTGCCGCAATTCCATCAACGACCCGATCGGAAAAGCGTTGCAAACCAGAGGGATCGACAACCGCTGGGATCATATATAGGTGGTTTGATGCCATATTCAATGTGAAATGATATGGATCACCAGCAACAAAGTCTGCATAATACTCCTGCAACATAAAATCCAAAAGACTATGTTAAACAAGCCACTACTACGTCGAGTGTACCAAGTAATCTAGGTAAAAATCAGAGAACTTGAGACAGGCAGGGAAAATACTAAGCTTTACAGTTATGGACGTTTTATCACAAATCAAGCAACTTCTCAGAGACAGCTAAAAAACTATGTTTAGACGGATCCAATAATATACTAAAACATTCTTTTACATCAGTCTCCTATTCAAAACATCATGGAGGAGGGATTTCTAAAATCACCTGAACTTGCTGTACAACCTCTTGCTCATCCGAATCAGCCAAAATATGAATCTGAGTATCCTTTAACAGATTGGAGAAAACTGAAAAATTCATTACAAGAACAAAATCAAAATTATGTATTATTGTCCGTGAACAAAGATGTTTAACTCGAAATACTTAAAAGATAAAAGATGTAACAACGTACATAAATGGTATTCTCCAAATCTAGGATTGGCAAGCTGGTACCGTAGTTTCTGAATATTCTCTGAAGTTGGGCGGATGAAATAAACAGCTTTCAGATGCGACATCGATTCTTTTGACACAGAGATTGAATCTATCATCTCCACAAGAAACACTTCTTTCTGAAGCAGCTCTGACTGTGAATACACAATGCTTACATTGCTAACCTGCAAATTCAACAACATATAATGACGACGATGTTCCTAATATTTTAATTATGAATCACGATTCCAGATATAAAAATCAGAGAAGGTTAGTAATCGAAGAAGACGAGATCGGATTATACCGTTTCGGAGTCGAGTATGAGAACCTTCATGCCGGAGATATCCTGAAGCATTCGATTGATGTAATCACGCACAGACGTAACCAGAACCATCGTTCCACCGCAAAAATTCCGCTAAGATTAGCTTGTTTGATCAGATCTACGGCGAATGACCTCGTCAATTACTGTTGATCTGGGGAATTCGCTCAGTATTTCAGATCTTCCTTAATCAAGAAGGCCCAGAGACTCAATCGAAGATAGGAGTTTTTGCAATACAAATCCTAATCTATTGGGTATTTCCTTTTTATTAGCACTAACATAATTTCATTTGATAAAACCCAAATTTTTCTAGATGACGAAGACAGCTTGAAGACAAACGGCGGTTAGCGTCAACAAGTAACATACCGGCGTCTAGTTTTATCGCAACGATTTGATGTCTGTTAAAAATTAACATCGTTAAAAGATATGGGTTAAATAATCACAAAAATTAGATCAGGGTTTAAAATAAGAAATACCTAAAAGGTAAAGGCGTTGTTTCGCAAAACGGACGGTTCAAATAATCATTTTGTTAATACGTACCGTTTTGTCTCGAAGCCTTCGTCCAAAATCTATATTTCAAAATCCCTAAAATGTCTCTTCTCTTGTTCATCAGGCGCTTATGAAAGTCCCGAAACCGACCCTGATCTTACGGAGACAATGATACCTTCCTCCACTCCCATGGAGTCGAGACATCGACTCTCTTTCTCCACGTTAGTCTTCGTCTTCTTCTTTCTCTTCTTCTTCATTAGTTTCTCGAGTTTGATGAACACTATATACTATAGTTAGTTAACTTAGTAGCTTCACAAACATGGTTGACTTTTCTGAAATCAGATCTTCGATCTTGATTTTGATTCTGCAAAGTGTTTCAACAAGGCTCATTACAGAGATTTTTTTTTTCCATATCTGTTGGATTGACTTATATAATCACTCCTTCGATTTTGTTCATGTTTTGTGTAGTGAGAAGCCAAGTAGGAGGAGATTCCAAAGAATTGAAAAGGGTGTCAAGTTCTCTACTCTGAAACTTGTGTTGATTTGTATAATGCTTGGAGCTTTGTTCACGATCTACCGTTTTCGTTATCCACCGCTACAAATTGCTGAAGATCCAACTAGCTTTGGTGTTACTACTGATTCTCGCTATATAGCTACAGCTGAGATCAACTGGAACCATATGTCAAATCTTGTTGACAAGTACTTATTTGGTAGAAGCGAGTATCAAGGAATTGGGCTTATAAATCTTAACGATCACGAGATTGATCGATTCAAGGAGGTAACGAAGTCTGACTGTGATCATGTAGCTTTGCATCTAGACTATGCTGCAAAGAACATAACATGGGAGTCTCTATACCCGGAATGGATTGATGAAGTAGAAGAATTTGAAGTCCCCACTTGTCCTTCTCTTCCTTTGATTCAAGTTCCTGGCAAGCCTCGGATCGATCTTGTCATTGCCAAGCTTCCGTGTGACAAATTAGGAAAATGGTCAAGAGATGTTGCTCGATTGCACTTACAACTTGCAGCAGCTCGAGTGGCGGCTTCTTCTAAAGGGCTTCATGATGTTCATGTGATTTTGGTATCTGATTGTTTTCCAATCCCGAATCTTTTTACCGGCCAAGAACTTGTTGCCCGTCAAGGAAACATATGGCTGTATAAGCCTAACCTTCACCAGTTAAGACAAAAGTTACAGCTTCCTGTTGGTTCCTGTGAACTTTCTGTTCCTCTTCAAGCTAAAGGTCAGTAGCAAGTTTCTTAGTCTTCTGTTGTCGGCTAGTTTAGCATCTATACTTTTAAGCTGATTATGATAATTTCAATTGCAGATAATTTCTACTCCGCAAGTGCAAAGAAAGAAGCTTATGCGACTATCTTGCATTCTGCTCAATTTTATGTCTGTGGAGCCATTGCAGCTGCGCAGAGCATTCGAATGTCAGGCTCTACCCGTGATCTGGTCATACTTGTCGATGATTCGATAAGTGAATACCATAAAAGTGGCTTGGAAGCTGCTGGATGGAAGATTCACATGTTTCAAAGAATCAGGAACCCGAATGCTATACCAAATGCATATAACGAATGGAACTACAGTAAGTTCCGTCTTTGGCAATTGACTGAATACAGCAAGATCATCTTCATTGATGCAGACATGCTTATCCTTAGAAACATTGATTTCCTCTTCGAGTTCCCTGAGATATCAGCAACTGGAAATAATGCTACGCTCTTCAACTCCGGTCTAATGGTGGTTGAGCCATCTAATTCAACATTCCAGTTACTAATGGATAACATCAATGAAGTTGTGTCTTACAACGGAGGAGATCAAGGTTACCTTAACGAGATATTCACATGGTGGCACCGGATTCCGAAACACATGAATTTCTTGAAGCATTTCTGGGAAGGAGACGAACCTGAGATTAAGAAAATGAAGACGAGGCTATTTGGAGCTGATCCTCCGATCCTTTACGTTCTTCATTACCTAGGTTATAACAAACCCTGGTTATGCTTCAGAGACTACGATTGCAATTGGAATGTGGATATTTTCCAGGAATTCGCAAGTGACGAAGCTCATAAAACCTGGTGGAGAGTGCACGACGCGATGCCTGAGAATTTGCACAAGTTCTGTCTACTAAGATCGAAACAAAAGGCGCAACTTGAGTGGGATCGGAGACAAGCAGAGAAAGGGAATTACAAAGATGGACATTGGAAGATAAAGATCAAAGATGAGAGACTTAAGACTTGTTTCGAAAATTTCTGTTTTTGGGAGAGTATGCTTTGGCATTGGGGTGAAACGAACACAACCGATAATTCTTCCACCACCACCACCACCACTTCATCACCGCCGCATAAAACAGCTCTCTCTTCCCTGTGAATTCTTTTGGCTTTGGTTCGGTACAAAATTACTCTCCTTTCCACCAACCAAATTTGGGTTGGTTATGTTCTTTTGTTTTTTATCAGCTTGAAACCTGTATACAAAATCCCAGAAACAATGTAATCATGAGGGATAAAGGAATGAAAGACAAATGAAGAATTTACAGGAAGAGGTGGTTTTGCGTTCATATTTTAAAGCAAAGTGCTTTTGTTACTTCCCATTGACCAGCTTATGTTATTCCGTTGTACATAAAAGTCAACTATATTTATTCTAGAGAACCGGAACTGATGAACCGAACCGAACAGCTAAAATTGATTGTAGTGACGGTGACGAGAACGAGAACCAAAGTTTTTAGCCGCAAAAAATGGCTTCACGAATCCAGAAACCAGTCTCTTCTTCTTCTTCACTTGCCGGAGAAGATGGCTTCGATTTGTTGTTTCCGACCAAATCATAGTAACGAAATTTCAGTTCTGCCTGCTTTTTGCATAAGTAGTTTTTCCGCCGTCAATCGTTTCCGTTTAACGACGAGTCTTCGTTTTGGATTCTCGGCGGCGCCGTTTCGTCGGACTCCAAACTCTTTCTTCGAGACTCACGCGAAGAAGAGTAAGAAGAAATCGAGTATCCTTGAACCTAAACCGAACAAAGTTGAAGAATTGCTCTTTGAAGATGAAGAAGAAGAAGAAGAAGATGAGCTAATTCTTCCCGAAGAGATTCAAGACGGTGCGTTTTGGTTCCCTTTTTGATGATTTGAATGTAATCTTATGATTCTCTGTAGTCTGAGTTCGATTTCAACCATTTATAATCAACACTTTTCCGGTGATGTTCTTGGTTCTATAGAGTTGCTTCTGGATGATGAATACGACGAAGACGATGACTTTGAGTTCGATGAGAGCGAAGATGAACTTTATGTATGTCTACTTACGCCTGAATTTGAGAGATTAGAAAAGGATAAAACTTTTTGCATTTATTATCTATGGATTGATCATCTGTACTGTAGGCTGGAGATGGAGGTGGAGGAGGAGGCATTAAGCTTGCTGGAACATTATGGGATAAAGAAGCATTAGCATTAGCTGAGAAAGTCTGTGAGTCTTTTGATGGTGATTTAGGCATCTATGCGTTCAAGACTTTGCCAAATTCAACCATACAAGTGCGAATCGAGCGGCTCACTAACAAAAGTGGTTCCCCAACAATGGAAGACATTGAAGCATATTCAACAATCTACAGAGCAAAATTGGCTGAAGCTGAACTCGCCAAGTCTATACCGGACAATATCTCTCTAGAGGTTACTTAATCTTTGGTCCCTTCACATCACTTTATCTCATGGATTTTGGGTTCATTGACTCAACAAAGGTTGAACCTTTTGCACAGGTTTCATCTCCTGGTGTCGAAAGGGTGGTACGAGTTCCGCAGGATCTTGATCGGTATAAGGATAGACCGATGTATGTGAGGTACACTAACGAGGACACTGAGACCGAAGGTGATGGTATTTTCAAGCTGGTTTCTTTCGATGTTGAAAGCAAAAGCTGTGTCTGGGGAATCGCGGACATTCGAGTAAACCGAGAAAAGGCAGGCAAAGGTAGACCTTTGAGCAAGAAGCAAAGAGAATGGCGGCTTCAAACGGCTTTCGAGTCACTACGGTTAGTTCGTTTGCATTCTGAATGTTGAAAACACAGTAGAAAGGAATTATCTTTTTTTCAGTTTATTATATTAAAATCTCAATAGAAAGAGTCTATTACAACGATTCTTAGTAGATTAGAGACGACAACGACTAACTTAGGACAGAGAAGAAAACCAAAAGCAATAGGAGATGTCTTTCTTTTATTTGCTGTGAGTGCATAAAGGCAACTAAAGTACAAGTAGACATCGGCATTGGCAAGAGAATGGCTTCAAGCACCCATGGTGATGATGCAACGGATACTCTCTCCCTTCAACATGTAATCAAAGGCCTTGTTGATTTCTGAGAATGGCACTGTGTGAGTGATGAATTTCTCAAGCTCCAGCTCCTAATTCATAATAAAAAAATCATCAGAACATTGATTTATTATCAAAGTTGGCATCAGAAGATCCGATCTTCTCATTACCTTGTTCATGTACTTTTCGACAACCCCGGGAATGTCAGTCTTGGGTTTGTAGTTCCCGAAGAAAGTACCCTTAAGAGTCCTCTCATTCAAGAAATTCATCGGATGAGACTTGAAGGCATCGTCTTTGCTTGGCACACCGACCAGCACCGCAACACCCCAACCCTGAAGCAAAATCATATGTATATGTTCATATATGCACAATGTAAGATATGATTGGTTTGGTCCGAATCGATGTGAAGGGAAGCTTACATCATGAACACATTCGAATGCTTGAATCATGGCCTGGACGCTTCCGGTACACTCCACACTCCGGTCCACCCCACCATCGGTCATTTCAGCAATCACCTGTTGGACTGGTTTGTCATGGTCCCTTGGGTTCACAAACTCGGTCACACCGAATTTCTTAGCTGCCAACAACATATCAAGCTCAATGTAAGCGAGACTGGAGATTCAAGAACAACACAGTTCAAGACTATTATCTTTTTTACTACCTTCATCGAATCTTTTGGAGTTGAGATCAACACCAATAATCCTAGAAGCACCGGCAATTCTAGCACCTTCTGCAGCGGCTAAACCAACAGCACCGAGTCCGAAAACGGCAACACTTTGACCTTTCTTAGGTTTAGCCACATTCAAAACGGCTCCTAACCCAGTGGATAAACCACAACTGACGATACAAACTTTGTCAAGAGGAGCATCCGGATTGATCTTAGCAACCTGACCAGAGTGAACGACAGTGTACTCGCTAAACGTAGAAGTCCCAAGGAAATGATGAATCGGTTTGCCTTTAATGGAGAATCTAGATTCACCGTCGTGAATCATCCCGCCTCGTTCTGTGTTGATCCTTAAAAGATCACACATGTTGGATTCCTCCGAGTGACAGTGACGACAATCTCCACATTCTCCAGTGAAGATCGGTAAAACATGATCTCCTGGTTGAAGATCAGTCACTCCTTCTCCAACACTGTCAACAATCCTTAACACAATCCAAATAAACAAATCTCAAATCTCAAAGTACTAAAACACCAAATGAAGAAAGAAGATTCGGGTTTCTAGTTATTACCCTCCAGCTTCATGTCCGAAGATACGAGGAAACAACGGTGTTTGTCCCTGCGGCATCATCAAAAGTTTGAATTTTTGTAAAATTGTGATAAAAATTAGAACTTGATTATGAATTTGGGAGTAAAAAATGAACCTTAGCTTCCCAGAAGTAAACATCGGTGTGGCAGAGAGAAGTGAAGAGAATCTTGATACGAACTTCGTGTTTCTGCGGTGGAGCAACCTCCACTTCCTCCATCACCAGTGGCTTTCCTGCTTCCCATGCCACAGCAGCTAAATTCACCACAATAAAACGTCACCGCTTTGCAATTTCAACATAAAAAATTATGGAATCATAATCACAACAAATGTTTGGGAAAAGACAAAATAAAAATAAAACCTTTGCATCGAATAATCTGTCCGGTGGTAGACATTATCAACAGTGAAGAACTTGTATCTTTCTTTTTTAGTTTTATTTTGTGTGATTTGTGATGTAAGAAAAGAGAAACAGAGAAGGGGTTTTATATAAGCTGGTAAAGTGGAAGAAGTATGTATTTACAGAAACGCCACCAGAATATTAATTAGTGTTATAATTGTAATAATATTTTGTAATTATGCAGTCGACATCTGTAAGAAACTAGGGGCGTCTTTGGTTTTGCTTTGTTCTCTCGAATGCTCTTCCACTTGGCGTTACCAGTATTCGTCCACGTGGCTTTCTTAATTTAGCATTTAATTAGTCTTGATGGTCACGCCGTGGTGTTGCTAAAAGCAGTAATCGGCACACATCGACTGTTTTGTTTCGGGCGGTTTCACCTTAATTGGCTCTTTAATATTATTCTTGGTCTTCAAGTTGGAATTTTTGCTTTTATTTTCTGTGATTTTTATTAAATTTGAAAGATATTGGCTCTTATTTATATTCTTGGCCGTCACTCTCAAGTCTCAACTATACAGTTAATTATGAGTGTCGTTAATTATACTTTTGCCTCATATTTTTACTCGTTTCGAATTCTATCCAAACCCAACTAAATAAGGGATGAGTTTATAATATTTAACTGAAAATACAATGACCAAAATTTCCATTGTCACGTATTTAGTATAGACTGAAAATTGTTTCTATTCTCTAGGTAAAACGTTTGATATGAGTTTTTTTAAAAAAGAAGAAGTCACACGGGCTAAAATAATATAAAATGGTCGATCAAAACAGGGTTATAACAGGGCAAGAAAGTCCATGAAGAAATTCAAGGGCTTAATGATCCTTTGGATCCGCTAACATTTGGGATTGAGTCTCACTCAACTCTAGTGCTTCTTTGTAATCCTTGTTTTTTAATTATTTTTGGGTAAGATTACATTTTAGGTTAATCTACTCTTGTAAAACCTCAACTCTTTATTTATAATAATATTCACATTCCTATATATATATAAAAAACAGGGTTATAACAAAATTTGTTTGATTTTAAAGGTGTATTAGGTAGAGGCCGAATTTCAATTTAACATTAGGTGTAGTTGAGAGCTGAACTATAGAAACTTATAATGTTGCCACCAAAACAAAATGACAAAAATTTGTGTACTTATGAGAATCGGGTATAATACGTGTAGTCATAAACCATTGTCCCAATTTTTTTAGTTATATGTGTATAATTTATTAGCTCGTAATGCATAGTTTGGTTTGATAGTGTTATCTTCATGATGATTCCTATATGAATCATATGCGTTCACTATACATCATAAAATCCTACAGCAGCAGGAACCAACGTGGAAATAATATTTAGGATTGATTCCTAACCTAAGCTTCTGCTACATCGCTACGTACGTACCGTCCATGTGATCAATGTTGAATATCAAGTACATAATTTAAAATATTCTCCTAACCATTTACTAGTAATTCGATTCAACAATGTAACAGTTAATTAATCTTTCTCACAAGCTTTCAAGAACAATTCTTAAGAGCTCACAAGTCGCTCCTCTTTTTATTCATGGATCATATCTTCGGTGTCAATGTATGTTTTGTGAATCATAGGCCCAAGAGCACGTAGTAGAGAATAGTTACCGGTAAAGATACTATCATACCAAAGATAACCCTGAAAACAAAAACACCAATAACACATGAATTTCACATTATACATAGTCCCACAATGTAAATCATTTAAACAGTTAATGTAAAACTGAAGAACCATAACAAAAAAAGCAAGAAACTCACAATGTACTGAGTAAGTCTGGATGCAAACCGTACTCCCTCGCAAATACAAACGGTACTATCCCTTGCGGTAGAGCCGCCTACAAAAAAAAAAAAAAAAATTAAAAAAACATATCGGCCTCATCAAATTATTATGTATATATAAATGAATTTTAAACTTTTATAACAAAGAGACATTTACAGCCACGGGTAATGTATTTGTTGAAATATTAATTTATTTTGGATCAAGTATAAATATAGGATCATGGTCCAAATATCATTTGTTGTTAGATCATAGTATCATTTATATCTAGAATTGACGTATGTTAGATATTTATAGTTTTAATATCTGGATCATAAAAATAATCTAGATACTTGTAACCAAAAAAAAGATATTGGTAGAACTATTTAAATCTAGAATTGACGTATGTTAGATATTTATAGTTTTGGAAGCTATGTATAACCTTCTCTCATTTTGTGACCAAGTTGAAGTAAATTATCTCCTTACACTTCCTAAATTTCAAATTGTTTTCCAAGTTGTCAAAAACACTCTTTCCATCAACATATATTTTTCTTCCAACAATATTATTGTACTATACCTCTAAAGTTGGCAAACTCACTAAAGATAAAACATATTTGGCTGTAACCAATAATGTACCTGTACGATGGCAGCATGTAACCTAGAACCTCTCAATCCGACAAGAAGAGAAGCAGCAGCCATGAAAAGAGGACCTGAGATGAACCTAATCAACATCCCTATTGTCGCTTTCTTTGTCCCACAAGCGATCATCTTTGGCTGCAGCGCCATGAACAGACCTGTAATTTTTAAATTTTTTGAATATTTTGTGTACTTTTTCTTGCTTTTTGATTATTTTGTATACTTAAAAAAAAACGATTTTATTTATCCTAGGGTTTTTAACTTTTAGTAAGGGCATGGTCATACCTAAACTAAACATAGCCATCCCAAGACCTGCATCTGAAATGATCTTTATCGAGGATGCCACTATACTTGGCATCGCTATATCCCACCTGCTCATTATTAATTAAAAAAATACGATAAAAGTTATAAACAATCAAATCAATGATTGGAGATAAGATTTTGATAAAACTTTAGGTAATTGTTTACTCACTTGAAGGATATAAGTGACCAGACAAGACCTAAGAGACTGGAATAGGTGTTAGGGTTTCGTGAAAGCTTGCGTCCCACGACTGTTAATATGAGTCGCGCCATCACAGTGCCACTTGGCATTTCTTGCTTGCCAATAGCAGCCACCGGAGTTGTGTCTTTTCCGGCGGCTCCTTCCTCCATGTAAGCAGCACCACCCGCTGCCGTAGTCTGTGGGGCAGCCTTAAGTGCGTCTCTGAAGCTGATCTCCTTCTCTGGCACTGATTCATAATTATAATATATACACGTCAGCAAATACAGACACTAGTTTAGGGGAAAAGGACAAATCTTTATTTTCTTCATCAAAGCAACTAATTATAAGTCGTCTTGTTAATGATGGTTGTGGAATTTAGTAATGAAAAAAAAAATATAAGAAAAGAACTATAAAACCATGCGTCGGTTTCGCTGATGATTACACACGTGCTGGAAGAAAATGATAGCATTGAGACAATAAAAATTATGGGAAACAAAAAGTCAACATCTTGTTGACCATTTTGGTGATCTTATTGATTATAGTAAGTTTGAGGGTGGTATGAGGGGGTCCCCTTTGTTTACATGCTTCATCATGTTGTTCTATTAGAATCTTAAGCTCAAAAAATACGAAATAAATAATCAACCTAACAAAATTCAAAAGCATGCACAGAAAATACAATATCAATAAAACAATTGGGATTTAGTGATTTGGTTAAATCACTTTTTCTAATGTGAAATTAGATTGAATTTCTAATTAGTCTATTCCTAGGGATTTGGAAAATAAAAGAGAAAAGTTAAGTTTATATCTGAAAAAACTGCATATTATATGTAGTCTCTCAATGTTTTCCTATTCATCAAAATATTTAAAAAGAACCAAAATATCAATTTACGAAAGTGAAGGAAAATGACCAAACGACGTCGTGTCAGTGCTTACGAAAAACGAAAACGACACATCTTTCCAAAGAAAACGTACCATTGATATCCTTAGCTACATGTCTCTGACCAGACTCCCACATCATCTTCGGCGAATTTTGCCGGTATATTCTCCCGGCTACAGGAGATTTCATCCAAACCGGCGTACCGTTTCCGTTAACGTCAAGCTCGTTGAAGTTGGAGGCACGTGGCGTTGGCTGCAACGAGTAAGCATCGGAGGAAGCATAACCAGAGAGCCTTCTAGGACTTGCACCATATCCGGGTCGAGTAAACCCGAACCCACCAAGATCTCCATTACAAAACATGATCTCGTTATTACCGTTATAAAACTGAAGCGTACCACTGCCTCCTCCGCCGTGAAAGAAACGGTTATTAGGAGTGTTGACGGAGAAAATCTCGGCGTTAGAAAGATTAGAGGCTCGAGGTGTTAAGCACAAGGAGGAGGACATAACAGAATCCGGTACGGATGATACGGACCGTCGAATCCTGAGCCTTATCCGACCGTTGACATCGGTTTCAGTCTCTGTACGGAGCGGATCCATGCCGTCTAAGGAGATGACGTCATCATCGACTTGGATCTTGGCGATTGACCCGGCTGCTTGACCCGGAAACTCGGCTCGGATGAGCAACCTTGCTGCCCGGAGTTCGAAAAGGAAGAGTAGTAGAGTATACCTATAATATATATATACACGTTTACTATCGAAGGTTATAATCTTAATTAGTTACAATATTTGACTTAATTGAAAATCCTAGAGTGATGGAATTCATTTGATTTTGGTTACAAAATCCACGAAAAATGTGTTACGCTTACTAACCAACCAGAAGATAAATAAATAAATAATGGATAGAAATATGAAAACGTACCAAATAATGCATTGAAGAACTACGAGTTGGACCATGAGATTTTGAGTGTAGTCTCCATACATGGCTTGAAGCAAAGGTATGCCCATAACGAGAGTGTTAGGGAGAGTGGCGACTGAGAAGAGAGTGATGAGCCAATCGAGACCACCGGATTTAAAGAGAAAAGCCCATAGAGAGAGCAAAACGAAGACGAAGATTTTGGACAATGTGTCGGCGAGGATGAACATTGTGTCCATTTTGTAAGGGTTGTTTTGTGAGATGAAGTGGAAAGAGAGGATTGGTACGGCGAAAACCGAGACAAAACGGTTGATTCCGGAACATTGCGTCGCCGTGAAGATCTTCCACCACTTCACTGATCCATAAGCCACAAACATGGCGAAGTAGAGTGGTGCCATGGCACACATCACCGTGTAGAATTCGTGTCCCGTTATCATCTTTTGCTTTGCCTAGTCTTCTTCTTGGTTAGTTAAGGTATGTAGGTTTAGTTATGTGCCAAATGTGTGTGTTGGGTTATATAGGAACTTGTTGACAAGATTACCCCTTAGTTAGTTCGTTATTTGCATTAGGGAGTAGGGACTAGTGATTATTATATACATTGCCGATTCTGCAGTTAGACAAGTCACTTTGATGCCTAGTGGAGATAAAATTAAGTTTTTTTTTTTTTTTTTGGTCACCAAAATTAAGTTTAATTAATTAATGGTTTTAAAGACATATATAGTATTAAATCTACACATATCAAGAAACATTTTATTTTTATGTGTCTTCATCATCAACTTAACCTCTAAAATTCTGACACATTAATAGAATCATCACAATTTTAACATAATTAATTTGTTTGTTTGTTACTTGTTTGTCAACTTCACAAATAAATTAATGAAAACTCTTGATTGGTAATCCAAACAGGGAAAGAAGGGTTTAACAGAATATTTTTAGAATAACTTCATATAATATATTTGCTTCGCATTATGTGTACATTGCTTCTCTTTATTTGATTATTATTTAAATAATAAGTAAACAACATGGGGTAAACAAACTAATGATACAATTCAACAATTGAATTTAGAAGAATTGAATGGAATTAAAAAATATTATAATTTAGACTAATAAATGAATTCTATCCAAATGAGAGCATAAAAATATGAGCATTTGGTTATTCAGGTTTTTTGTATAGTTTTCTATTAAATTCCTTTCAAATGAAAAATTATCAAAACCATCCTAATATTAAATATATAACAGTAACATTTAATAGAATTTTAACACTATAATTTAATATAATTTATAAACTACAAAATTGAATAGCATTAGATTTGTATAAAATTTTGATTTTTTTCATATTCAGTTAAATTCTCACTTCCAATAACCCCTGAATAAGATATCATGCAAATGCGAAACATTACTTATCTACTTATAAGTAATACAAGAGAGAAATAAAATAAAGATGAAAAAAAAAATACAGTGGTTCAACAGGATAATATAGACATATATATTGTTAACATCAAAAAATCTATTATGACATTTTATTTGTAATATTTTGTATAGAATATCAAGACGATAATTTATTTCCCCATTTCAGTTTTAACCTAAGAAAAAATATCCACTTTGTTTTACCCAAAAATCCAATGTTTTGCCTAAATGAGCTTTTCATAGTCATTTATACCAAATATAATATAAAGTCTTATCAAATCCACATATCTTCGTTACTACAGAAACCAGTGCCTAATAGCATATTTTCCGTCGCTATAACTTAAAAATGTTGACATTAAGTAGAAAATACAATGGATGAATGGTGGGAGTACATAGTTTTACATTTACCTTACAGTATTTTTCACTTTTTGCAAGTGTATCTACTTTTGCAGTAATTTTTCACTTTTTGCATACTGTTTCACCCAACTAAATTAATTTGCAGCAAACTCGGACAACACATTATTAATCAAAACAACATATGTTTATCCAAAACTCTCACCCTTGGTGCTTTGTCGAAACAGGCTTTCACCCAAATTATCTCCCTAACTCTTTTGTTTTCTTCTACTGCTTACAATTAAACTTCTTGTTTCTGGTGTGTTTTATGATGGAAAACTAAACGGCTAATATGATCACGAGTCCGTAATGAATATTAATTTCCAATATGTGTCTCATGTAACTTGATTGATGTATCTTCCATTCTTCCTACCATTACTCGTTATGCTCAAGAACAATATCATGAGATTCTTCTTAAAAGAAATGAAAGTCCTTCCGCGTTGGAGCTAGGGAACCTAGAGATATATATATAGAACCAAAGTCAAACTATTAATAATGAAGTAGAGTCAGTTTTACTCATCTTAATTTATAATATGGAAAGCTAACATATCTGAATTACATAATGTTCAGACCACACAGAGGGAATGCATCGAACTTCTTGTATCAACACGATATACATATATGTCAATTTAGATTATAAGCAAAGGGTCCACATAGAGATGATTATCTTGTTCTTAATATATTCATATATTACATAACATAAATTGTATATATATAAATAAAGAAAGAGAAGGAGATCCTCATAGAATCTAAGATCAATGATATTAGCGCAATGGGTGGAGACTTACAGTGTTAGCCTTTTGCTTTCAAGCTTAAAAGCCTTTAGTCTTTAACCTTTTGGCAATTGCAAGAACTAAGTCATACGTAACCTTTTCCTTATGAAAGAAATAAATTACTTTGTCGACAAAAGGCTACAAAAAAGTTTGGGATTATTGATTCCGTCCTATATATCTAACCTAAGATAAATATTAACTAATCCTACTATGTAACCAAAATGTGTAGACAAGGGTTCTGTAGGATATTATATAAAAATCACATATAGTTATGATTATTTTTCCCGATTGGTAATGACATGAAAGCCTCTTGTAAGTTGTAACCTTATATTGTCTGTATATATAAATACACACATGAATCGGACAAAAAAAAATTTCAGAATAAGCAAGTTTGTTTCTCGACTCTCGAGTGAGCTGTCTTTATCATTCTATGTTGTAATGTTATATCACCTCGTCTCTTAACGTTACTACCAAAGTATACACACACAAATGCATAGGAACAACAAACCAAGGAATAAAAATTAATAACGTTTTCGTTATATTTTAGATAATATTTGTATTAAAATAACAAAAAACTGAGGAAAAGAGGGTAAAAAGAAGGTATAATGATGAGAAAGAAGACTAAGAGGAAACGCATGGGATCGAGGAAAGGGAGAAAAATATGAATAGAAGTGGGATTATGGGTAGGTTAGAAATTCAAATCAAATTCAAGTGCGAAAAATGCTGGGTTCATTTCAAAATTCTAAATCACACACACTATAATTTTTAGAAATTAATATATATATATATATATATATAGTAAAGGAAAAATCGGAAAGTGAGTGAGAAAATGGTCTGAGAAAAGGGGGCAAGAACTAAGATGTGTCTGGTCTAGTCATTGGAGAGAAAGAGAGAGAGAGAGAGGTTGGAGTGTGAATATCAAAAGGAAAGTGACATAACATAAGGTTTTGCATCTTTCTAAATCTCTTCTCTTCGCGTGCCATCAATTCATCATTTTGTTCATTTCGTATTTTTGTTTAATTGCCTCGTCACTACCAAAAAAAATGTGATTGTTGCATCAAATAAATTATATCAAATAATTAAATGATAAATATTTGAATTACTTATTTATAATTGATACAAAAAAATTACATCAGTAAAATAAAGATGCTAGTAAAATTTATACTAACTACGTCAAAAATAATTTTGTGATTTTAGTTACAATTGTTGAAACTGATGTATTTATTTACTTAATTATCTACATTGGTTAAACAAAACTGATGTTATTTGATTATAATTTGAATCAGTTAAAACATTTGACACTTACAGAACCAATTTACAACAATAAAACAATCGACATGTTAGTTTTAATTTATTGATAGTATAGTTTTTTTTTGGACGAAATTGAAATTTAATATCAACGAGGAAGAGTACTTACAACAAAGTGCCTGAGAGCTTGCTTAGCTAATTCATCAGCCTCAGAGTTAAATGCTCGAGGGATTTGCTTACATCAAAGAAAACTTCTCAATCGTGCCTCTGTGTCTGTCTCTGTCTCACTCTGCTTTATAAACTTAAAGAAAGAATACGATACAGAGATAAGGAGATTACAGATATAGCCCGTGGCTGTTATAACGAACAAACCGATTTACACGTGGTCCTCACGTGACAAAGAGCTAACCTTTTGTTTAGCTGAAACCTTCCGACTCAGAGAGATTCTTCCCACATTCACCGAACGTACCTCCTCAAATTTGTTGCCATTTGCTGTCATTTGGTTGAGTTTTTCGGATACTCACTTTGACATTTTGCAGAGAAAACAAAAGACGTTACGATGGATTTCGATATATATCTCTTTTCTTTGTTGCCACATGCAGTGTTCTTTACTTTAATACTAGCCACGTTACTATATATTATCCACGTGAACCTTTTGACGAAGCCCTGTTTTGTGCCTTTTTCTTTATTAATTTTGATTAATTAGCTTACCGTATATTGTTTAAAAGATTAAAGAGAGCCAAGGTCGGAATAATGTAAATTAAATTCATTTATATGTCTTCTGGTGGAACAAGAGTACACTGAAAATAGAAAATAGGAAATAGAAAAAATTAACTTTATTAAATAGTTTACTATTTTTTGCATTTTGTTTCTAATGATACAAAAAAATTTCTTTTTTTTTTATGGCAAAAAAAAAAAAAATACAAGAATTCTTTTTACAAAATTTTATAAAAAAGGATTGTCACCTTTCGGAAGATTTTACGCGGTAACAGCTATATGCAATAAATGACATAAGGTCAAAAATATATGTAGGCTATACACTGATGAATCTCCTTTATGCATATAAAAACCTTGCAAGTTATCTTAAACGATCATCAAAAATGAGCCGTAGAATAAGAGAAGATATATCGATTCGTTTGTTTGGTCCGAAAATGATCACTGTTGCACTATTTCTAGTTTTGTTTTATTTTCATGATCAATTAGGTTATTCTGAGGCACGACTTCAGTTTGGATTCTACTCGGAAACATGCCCATCAGCAGAATCAATCGTCCGTGACGTTGTTCAACAGGCGGTGGCCAATGACCCCGGAAAGGCTGCTGTCTTACTCCGTCTCCAGTTCCACGATTGCTTCGTTGAGGTCCAATGCAATAAAAAAAAGAGAACTAGTATATTAATAATCATTTTCTATACTAGTGATCATGACATAACTTGGTTTGGTTATATGTTGTAGGGTTGTGATGGGTCAATACTAATCAAGCATAATAGGAACGATGACGAAAGGTTTGCTGCAGGTAACGCGGGTGTGGCTGGTTTCGATGTTATAGACGAAGCCAAATCAGAGCTCGAACGTCTTTGTCCAGGCGTTGTGTCATGCGCCGACATCGTTGCTCTTGCTGCTAGAGACGCTATTGCTGAGGTATCACTTTATTAATATTTCTTTATAGAAATTTTTTTATTACAACAATAAATAGTTATTGTATTCATGTATATATTGGGTTAAAGAAGATCCTTTTGATGTTATTAAACATTAACTTATTAGGCAAGAGGACCATTTTTTGAGGTTCCAACCGGTCGGAGAGACGGTCGGATTGCAAATGTTGGTCACGCTACAAACTTGCCAGATGTTCAAGATTCCATAAACACTTTGAAATCAAAATTTAGAGAAAAAGGGCTTTCAGATCAAGATCTTGTACTTCTTAGTGCTGGTAAGTTATCATAATCTTGACAACTTGATTAATAAACACTATCTTGCTTACTCAAATTTTATTTTTGTTAAAAGGTGCACATACTATTGGTACTACAGCTTGCTTCTTCGTCATACCACGTTTAGATGCTCAAGATCCTACAATAGAATCAAAATTCTTTCAAATCCTGAGGTCAAAATGTCCTAAAGGCGGCGATGTTAATGTCAGGATACCGTTGGATTGGGATAGCCAGTTTGTGTTTGATGACCAAATCTTGCGAAACATAAAAAATGGCAGAGGTGTCATTCTATCAGACTCTATCTTATACCAAGACAACAATATGAAGAAAATCATTGATTCGTACATAGAAACTAATGGAACTTCAGAGGCTAATTTTGCTGCTGATTTCGCTAATGCAATGGTAAAGATGGGTGCTATTGGAGTGAAAATCGGTGTTGAAGGAGAGATTAGACGTTTATGCAATGCTACAAACTAGTTTCGAAGACCTCATATATAGTTTTATATAATCCGAGTATGTTGGAATAATAAGATTAAACAAATTTGAATTATTAAATGACATACTTATACCATTTGTTTGTGGCATGCATATTAATCTATTAGATATTCAATCCCACCATATTGGAATTAAAAAAAAATAAGAAAAGTTTGAATAAAAATCTCTAGCCATTTTTCAAATCATTCTTTAAATATAAAGTTCTTATCAATATAATGTTAGCTGTTCTATTATATTCTACGTATTAACATTAAGTGCCATGTTTGTGATTCTTTTGAAACTCCTCACAAACAGAGGTTGTTAAATGCTGTAAAACTTAACAGAAAGATTTTGATGCAAAAATTTAAATGCAGGCATGACCTAGCCAATGTTTTACATAGGCCCATTATAGAATTAAAACCCACAAGTAATACTAATGAACCAAAGATGGGTAGAGCAGCCCAACCAGGAAAGACCATAAGGTAAAAAGCCCACACTGTGAAATTCGCAGTATCTTCATATAGATAGATTTTTATATCCGGGAACTTAAAAATGCACATAACCGAACCGTACCACCAAAATCTTGTAATATGAATTTTATACACAATGACACGTGTGAGGCTAGAAAAATGATTAGTATGATCAATCACAAAAGAAGTGAGAGGGCATGCGTATCAGCCACAATATCTGTTGATCAACATTCTCGTATTCGCCGGAGAAAGATGGAAACAGCTCTGCTCCGGTACTGCGTCAATTTTTCCAGTCATCCATACCACAAGAAAATCACCGCTCATCGCAGAGTCGATGGTGAGACTCAGAGAGACGAGAGGTGCACTACGGCTTTGAGTAGAAGATCGGTTATGGCGTCTGGACTCTCGTTAGTCTCGTCGACGGCTTTAGTGTTTCCAGGGGAAGGATTGGCTGTCGTGAAACAGGGTCTTCTTGCCGGGAGGGTTCCTGGCCTGTCCGAACCTGACGATGAAGGTTCGTTTCACTCTGTTCTCTCTTCGTCTTCTTCTTTTTATGTTTAAAGGAAAACACAAACTAACATCAATGTCTTACTCTGTATCTTAACCGTACACTCTTTGTTCTTCTTGAGGGTGTTATCATATATTCATAAATCTATAGACTTTGGACATTGATTCTTGGAGTTGTGTTACTACACTAGTAGTTGTTGTAATGTACTTGTAATGCTCAGACAGGTTGGAGAACATACCGTAGACCAGATGAGAAGTCAGGAGGACATGGTGTTGGTTGGAGTCCTATTATCCCTTACGCCTTTTCGGTTCCTCAAGATTGGAATGAGGTTTTGTATTGGTCCCCTTGGCTCTTGTTTATGGTTTGTTGCAATGTTTGAGTCATATTTGAGATTTTTTTTTTTTCCATTTTTATATAAATTTAGGTACCTGTATCGATCGCTGATCTTGGTGGCACGGAGATTGACTTGAGATTTGCTAGTCCTAAAGAAGGCCGCTTGTCTGTTATCGTAGCTCCTGTTCTAAGATTTGCAGATAGTATGTAATGTTGTCTCTGCCATTGAAGAAGATTCATCAGATTTAGTCTTTTGACTTATAGGAAATGCAATCTTGTCTAGTTGTATTCGTTAGATTGATTGATTTTGTGTGTTCTACTTACATTTACTGTTTGACAGACCTTGGGGACGATGCTAAGATTGAAAATATTGGACCACCAGCCAAGGTGATTAACGCATTTGGACCAGAAGTGATTGGAGAAAACGTAGAAGGGAAGGTGATAAGCTCCAACGTAGCAGAACACGAGGGTAGACTCTATTACCAATTCGAGCTAGAGCCGCCTCATGTACTGATCACAGCAACAGCTGCCGGAAACCGCCTTTACTTGTTCAGTGTCACCGGAAACGGTAAAGGCAAAATCTCTATTCTAGTCAGAGATTTAAAGACAGAGAAACACATGTTTGTTGGGTTTTACAAATAATTATTTTGCTTATGTTTGATGCTATAGGTCTTCAATGGAAGAGATACTACAAGGATCTGAAGAGGATAGCTACTTCGTTCCGCGTTGGTTAGAGACACTAGCCGAAAGTTTTTTTGGTTCATCGGATCAAGAGTTGATCAAGACTAAGAACACAAAGAGTGGTACATAATTGTATTTGTAAAAAGTTGAGAATCCTGTAATTTTAGAGTAAACCAAATACGAGAGCAGTGTACCAAAGTTTGGCATACGGTCTTATCGATTTAGATTCATCAAAAAGAACCAAACCATCAAACAGAGTTCAGCATTCGGTATGTTAGAACGAACCATACCGAATTCTCTGCCGGTTTAATCCCAGCTGGCTTTATTTAATTTTTATTAATTTACCAAAAAACGCAATTACGAAACCTTGAAAAAGGTGAAAATATCTGATATAGTGATATGGTTTGATCAAATTAAAAGAAATAATATTTGGGGTGAAGTTCTCAAAAACAAAATTACTAAATTTGGAAAAAGAACAAAAATATCTAATATGGTATGATCAAATTAAAAGAGATTCAACTATATAACTTTGCCACGTAATATGAGACAAATAGAATTAAGAAGCTATAGGATTCTTCACGCCGAAGAAAGCACAACTTTAAATCTAACAATACTTTTGGACACAAACACACGAACTCTGATCTTGTCTCCAAAGGTAAAACAAAGACCGATACTTTATCTTAGTTTTACAATTCTTATTCATAGAAAGAGCTTCGTGTTTTTTTATATCTTACTTACCACTTTAGAGGAAGATAAAAGGTTTGAGATTATGCAGCTTTAAAAATTTACAAATATGTTTTTTAACTTCTGAATCAGGCTTTTATATGAGGTTAACACTCCGCCGTTGAAGATGGTGGTTACTTGAGCAGCAGGAGAGTTTCCAGTATGTGGTTGCCGGAGCTATTTTCTGGTGATACTCCTATCTCATCCTCTGCTGGCAGATACGTATTCTTCCCCATCTGTAAGAAACTTTCTTAAATTTCTTTTCTCTATAGCTACAAAACATTACAAAAATATTAATCTTTTTCTTCAGGGCAAAACAAAAAAATTAAAAACCATTTTTTCGTGAGAAATTGTCTAACTAATCTCCGACAAGTCCTAAATATTAACAAGAAATCTAGATTTTCAAAGCATGTTTTTTTTCCTTTTGCAAATTGTTTTTAAAATGTTCGACAAAATGTGTTCCTTACATCTCTTTTTCTACAGCTCCTACTGAGTATTAACAAGAAATTTAGATTTTAAATACCTTTTTTTATCACATATATAAGATATAAGGGTTCCACTAAAATTGTCTAGCATCCATCAAAGTCCTTCAACTTATATACCTACATGTATATGTTTTTATGTAGATGTATGTGTCTTACTAATTAGCATCTAGAAGCATAAGAGATTCTGGTCTTGGTGGAGGTGTATAGGAAATTAATTAGCATCTAGAAACATAAGAGATTCGGGTCTTGGTTACCTACCTGGCTAGCCAGAACCTGATTCTCTTCTCTCAGCAACTTCTCCTGTTTGGTAAAGATCATAAGGTCATTAGTTTCTAACAAGTACTGAAGCTATCTCCACCAGGCAGGTTTCCTTCTAGAAATATAAACCATCCTCGTCCAATTTCGGTGATTCATGAGGGAAAGGTTGAATTTGATTAAAAGTTTAAAACTACTAGTTTTGATTCTCATGAAGGTTTCATCTAAATGAAACCAATTATATTCAGAAACTAAAACAAGACCAAAAGATACATCTGGAGCTAAAACTAGGTGTAGTGATCTGCAGAGTTCGAGGCTAATAGGATGCAAGAATCAGCATAGCCTTACAATTATGGCCTTCAGAGCAAATAAAAACCAAAGCACTAACCTCTTCTTGAAGGGACTTCACACACGCCATCATCAGTTCTTTCTACAACAAGACATTAAGGATTATGTCAAAACACTGTTCTTGGAAAACTAACTAAGCAGAAGATGTTGTGGAATAATTGGTTCAATCACTTAGTAGCAGCAGATATACCTTCCTAGCTCTAATTACGGACAGAGCAGTCTGGAACTGTTCCTCCAGAGACATTAGAAAATCTACACTTATATCATCGACATTTGGTTCTTCGAGCTTGCTGTATTCAAAAGTCGACAAAAGAAAAAATTAATTTTATCAGAAAAGGAGCTAGGGAGGGAAAAGGCGTCGTAGTGATAACCTTTGAACTATTTCTAGTAACTCCTTGTGTGGAAGATAATTTCGAGTTTTTTCCGCAAGATCCTGCACATGGAGAAAATGATGGGAAAGGTTGGAAAGATTGTGAATTTCGTGCATCTTTCAACAGACACACTAACTATAACTCGAGAGGATTAAGTTCGGTGTGGCAAGTTCAAAACATTGAGTTATGTCCGACTCGATCAGCGCTTCTATCCCTTCAGAACATCAGAAAACGCATCCAAAGGAATATTTGAAAGTGTATTTAGCTAACTTACGAAGGCTTTAAGTTCATCAGCATGTTGTGCTTCATAACGATCGATGATCTTGGACATGCTAGAGATATCAAAAACAAAACAAAAATTCATTAGAACAATAATTTATGCAAAACCATTTCAAAACAACAAATATGATTTAGCATCAATAGAGGCTATTATAAAGAGAATGAACTAGAGCGGAAGAATGCTTATATAAGATTTGTTACTAACCAAACAGTATATCTACACATGTTAGTGTAGATATATAGCTTAAAATAAAAACACTATAGGTTACTATTAGTTTTTGTATATATGTTTACTCTATTTCTGCAATGACTTCCTTAATATTACTTTTACAGTCTTATCATATATTACTTTTCCTTAATATTACTTTTCCAGTCTATCATATATACTCTCTTTCATTTTCATTTTCAGGCATATAAATTGTAATTTTTTTGATTAAAATGTAAATCGGAAACTCTAAAGCTCTAATTTCTAACTTTACGGTTTCATCTTGAAGTTCCTGTTATATGATCAACTTGACTACCTTCTTTTTTCTAGTCAAAGCTAAATCAATTTTTATAAAGAAAATATAATTTAGGTTCTTTCAACAACTAATAGCAGGCGGAAAACTATAACTGGATAGATTATAAAACACATCCTCCCGAAACTGAAATCTCGATGAAATCCATGTTCATATATATATACTTTTAAGGGAAATTTTATAGAAGTTAATGAAATCAGTTTAAATTTTGACTATTCAATCCAAGTCCAACCTAGTAGCTAGTGTTACGCATTCACTCACAGAATCAAACGAATCAGAGAACTGAAACCAAAACCTTTGACTTAATTATATCAGGATGTCCAAAAAGTATAACCTAAAAAAGTGGGTTTAGCATTTGAGGGAAGGTCACGACTCTAATCCTAATTTGTGTTGTCGTCCATGATCTTTAATGCAATATTATGACTATAGGCTGGCTTACAATTATTTAATTATCTACACGTTCTTAGTAATACCTCAAGTTGTGAATTAGTATTTTAACACTAATCAAAAAGAAGAAAAATGAACAAATGGTAATACGCATAAGAATATAATCTCAAGTCAAAACACTTTGGTAAGGTATAAAAGGATCGGAACTACAAAAGAAACTAGCTAGCTACACCTAGAGTTTGGCTATTGTAAAAATGGCGGCAAATAGAGAAGGCTCCTAATACTTTTATATATAGTCTGTGCATTGTTTAGTTGCAAATTTAACATATTTACTCTCATGATCAAGCATTCATGGAGTTAACATCAAGGCAATGAGAAGGAACTATACATGCACATAGTGACAACTGACAGACAAGGGTTATGTTTCCATTTCCTACAAGCTCTCTATAAAAACACTTTCAATATTAATGTCAATGTAAATCGCATTCAAAATATTCTAAAAGAGAAGTGGATGGATTTCATCTAGATAGAAAAATGTCAAAAGTTCATGGGGTTATAAATATCCACAACAAATAGCAAGACTATCAAATTCATGGAACAGTTGGTATAATCGGCGATCGATTTCTACTTAATGAACCCAATAGGCCATTGACATATATGGTAGCTAGCAGTGGACTTAGTTATAGTTAAATTTTCCTTAGTAAAGAAACCCAAACTAGATTCATTGCAATATCTTGAAGAGAAACAAAGAGCCGCTCATTATGACATATATATTTCTCATATGCATGCAACGATTACGGGTAAAAGGGAATTAAAAGGGTGAAAATTGATATCCAACTAGATAAGTAATGCAGCATGTGTGGTAAGTATCAATGTAAAAAGTATCCAAGCACTACAACCATCAAATTAAATTAACTATAAACCTTTGGATTTGGTACTTAACCAACAAATCCATCAAAGGGAAATTACAAAATAAATGATCTACGATACATTTCGGATCAATTTATTGCACAATGTGGCATCCAATTGAAACCAAATATACCCGATTAATGTTACCATCAACTCCAATTAACAACAAATCTATCGGAAGTGCATTGCAATATCGGATATAGACCAAAACTCAAAATTTAACAAATGTAAATATTGTTCTTATATATAAAAAAAATACGAACCTGAAAGTGAAACAACATATGAACTATCAATACAAAGACTACTTAAACAACATTGAGAACGAATCACCACGTGTAGGAAATTTTCTTGAATCACATGCAATATTAGATTTCGTAAATTGTGAAAGGTAAAATAAAAATAAAAATCCCTATTTAAAAGAAAAAAAAACACCAAGAACATATATTGGGCATCACAATGTTTAATCTTAAATTAAGTTTAAGCTTATCCATCGGCTATCTTCATACAGAAAACAAGGAGAAAATCTCAGATGTTTTGAAGGAAATTAAAAACCCTAGATATGAAGTTTCTATCTGGAGAAAGTAAATAGACAAAAAGAATGAGCACAATAGTCGAGTGAGACCCAGAAGAGCAAAGTAGCTGCTTACTCGTCACCGGAGGAAGAGTTGTAGATTTTTCCGGAGGCAGAGACGACGACAACAGCGACGGAGGACTCACAGAGAATCGAAAGTTGTCGAGCTTTGTCGATGAGACCATTGCGTCGTTTGGAGAAAGTGACTTGTCGGCTGCTTTTGTTCTCGATTCGCTTGATCTCGATTTTTTTTCTTCCCATGGCTTCTGTCTCCGGCGAGGGTATGCCCTAATTTGATCTTAATGTCCGGACACGCTCTATGTTTTTGCTTCTTTTTATTCTTTTTTCCTCTCTTTTTTTCTCTCTTTCTTTTTTTTTTTATCTACTTTTTTTTTCTTTCTTTCTTATGGGACTAATAATGACAAAATCCAAGTCAGATTGTTTTTGTTTTGTTAAACGAGAGAAGAGAAAATAATACCTAGAAAAATGGTGCGTTTTGTAGAGACCAATTTTTTTTTAATCCAGTCGGTTCGACCGGTCCGAGTCCGATCATAAATCGGTTTTAAGCTTTTTATTTTTTGGTTTCCTCGATAATTTCAAACATTGTCGGCGTTATTTTTTAACAGAGGATCGGATAATTAAACTTACTGTATAAACCTTCACCAAAAATGGATAAGGATTATTTTTTTTATTTTTTTTGTTAAAGATATAAGGATTATTTTTGAGTTCAAGTATATATTTTAAGTGTGTCATTAACAATTGTACGATTGCGATCCCAACTTCAATGACGAGGTCTGATAGAGCCCAAACACTTTTACGCATGTGGGTCTGATAGAGCCCAATTACTTTTACGCATGTGTTATTGCAAGGATCTATTCTGCTGGGAACGAGGCAGTTGATTCTGTGTAAAATATAAAATCATAAGTAAAAGATAAAACCTACAAGGATCTACTATGCTGAGATCCCAGCAGATCTACTATGCTTCAATCCTCCTACAACACGATGGGGCGAGACAGTTGCTCCCGGAAACGCCTGCGTCGGTGGATTCGACATCATTGAAGTTGCAAAAGCCGCCGTGGAGGAGGTATGTCCCGAGGTCGTGTCATTCGCCGACATAGTGACCGTTGCTGCTCGGGACGCCGTCTTCTTGTCAAAAGGCCCTTGCTTTGATTCAAATGTTAAAGTCACCGGAGCACTGGGTCGACCAGGTCCGTCTATGGTCACTTATTCTTTTTTTTTTTTTTGATTAATACTATAAATATATGTAGTGACTGGATATATATTTATCACTATAAAAACATAAAATATATTTGTTGTGTTAATTTTTAGATAAACAATAATATTTTTGTGTTTGTTTGAGTCATTGTTTTGTATTTAGATTAACGAAGAGAAAATAATTTTTATAGAAATAATACATAACAAAATCAATGAAAGTTTTAATAGTTAAAGGCAAAACTAAATTAGTTGCCATTTTAACTAGTAAAATCAATACTAAACGGAAAAACAATATTGAAACATTAAAATCCTAGTCTTTGTATACCTCCATCGGCCGGACGTTCATATTTTTCCCCTCATCTTCAAATTGTTTAGATCATATTAAATATTATTATAATTTTCTGCCAAAATTAATCTTTGAAAATCATGATAATGTTTTGGACCAAAAAAATCAAAATTATGACTAAGTTTCAGTTTATTTTTCAATGAATTTTCTTTAAAGCGTAAACGGACAGGTTTGAATTTTGTCCTGGTCACTGGTTTTAAGCAGGTTTTTCCGGTTCAACTATATGCCGAGTTTTACATGAATCCCAAACCGGAGATATTACCGGGTCGCAGTTCAACCGGTCCGATCATCCGATTCGGTCCGGGTCTAAAAACACTGCTTTGACATTTCCACCAGTCGACGGGATGGCCTCGTCTCAAAAGCGGAGGACGCCGCGAACTTGCCGGACTCCCAAAACATAATCCAGACGCTCAAAGTAAAATTCAGCGAGCAAGGATTAATTGATAAGGACCTTGTTTTGCTTAGTGCCGATAAGCCTTGTTCCCAGCATATTTTATCTTTTACTTATGATTTGCTTACATTCTATTCTTTTTCTTTGCTTACATTAATTTTTTTTTTTTTGTTAGTTTTTTTTTTTTTTTTTTTTTGGCGCAAGATTTTTTTTTTATTTTTTTAAAATAA